>NW_012193678.1:0-20843 GCF_000504015.1 Erythranthe guttata | reverse complement strand
AGGTGAAGGCCCTGATTTCAAAGCTGACCGAGGAGAAACATTCTGCTGTTCAGCAAAACAACAAGCTTCAGCAAGAACTGGTAATCATATGTTGTCTGTTTCTTGAATCTTGATTTTTGTGGGTCAGTTCTTCGTAGTTACTGTCACCCCCACACGTAAAAGAAGTAAATATGAAATGCAAAATAATTTGTTAGAAATAATCTTGCACTCGGCATTCTTTTGGCCCAATGTGAATTGTTGCAGTTAGAGATAAATAACTAAAAACTTATATGTTTTTAAATCTATTGCCGATTCGGGCTTGGTGCCTTGTGAAGCATCCAGATTTCGAATTGTCTACCCTATTAATAAAATGCTTTGGCTATAAACCTCCCACTTTGGGGATTCTGTGAGTAAATTCGGCCAACTCTAAAATTAGGATTTCTATTGAGAATGGAAAGACTGACGAATGACATATATATATGATATTAAATATCGAATATTTACCTTGGCTCATGCAATATCGAATAGTTGTAGATAATATACATTCTTTGACACAAAGTTAAGTTTATTGTTTCAACGATTCAATAATCAGCCTTGTGACCACTGCAACTATAGAGCATTTCAGATTATTGCATTATATGGGAAGGAAATCGATAATCTGCCTGTTAAATTAACCATTGTAATTTTACTTATTTCCTTATGGGCTTGCAGGAGCTGTTGAGACGTCAAAGTAACAGAAGCCGTGGGGGTATCCCGTTTATGTATGTCATCATTGTTGGCTTGATTGGAATCCTGTTGGGGTATCTTCTCAAGAGAACATGATTTGATCGAAAACTTGCGTCTGAAATTCGTATTTAGATACCTCAGTTGTCTGCTTGTCAAATTCCTTTTTTTTAGGACATTGAAGAAATGTGTCAACTATAAGAGATTTATTTTTCAATTAGCTATATTTGTTTGACTGTAGAAAAACACTCCTAGATGCGTTTTTACCGGTCATTATAATTTGCTCGAGATGCTTTCGTGTTGTTGTGACCAACATTTTTTTTTTTAACATTTTGTATTTCGTTGCTATAACGAGATATATTGTTTATGGAATCATGGTTTTTCGTTTACTTTTATTTCTCCCCGTCATTGTACATGTTTCTGAAATTCTTGTTCTGGTGAATTCGCCGATGTTAAAAACAGGAGGAACTATAAAAGTATATACATATAATGATATATATAGTTAGAGAAATTCGTGAGGCTTCAATGACGACGGAGAAGTTCTTCATGATCCTTGCTTAGTAACCTGTAGCAAAACGATTACGAGATTAACATAGAATTAGTTACATGGTTAAACATTAGATTATTTACACGGGAAGCTGAATAACGGGCATTATTACATATTTTTTCCTTTTCCTTGTATCGAAACAAGTAAAAAAAAAAAAAAAAAAACACAACCAAGACAATAGCAGCGTCAAAACATATATATCCTCAGTTCCCAAGTCTCGACTTACCATTTCCACCATCATCACAAACTTTTAGCATGTTGCATCTACCGACAATCTTCCGGAAGTCATCAAAGCTTATCTGAAGGGCATTTTACAAAACAAATAAGTTCAAATAATGCCAAAATATGACACAAACTACATGTTCTTACGACATTTTAATACATTCACATTTCATAAAAAAAAAAAGATCTATGTCGTCACTTAAGGGTAGTCGGTGACAAATTACTATTGCTTGGGAAGTAAGGTAACGTATTAGTCGGGGAAAAAGAAAATTCTAAAAACGCAGAAAAAGATAACGACCTTTCCATCTCCATCGTTGTCAAAGCAAAATATCATATCGGCCAATTCTTTTTCCGACCATGTAAAATCATGTGCTGTGGCTAGTCTCTGTATATCTCTGAGAGTGATGCCCCCTTTCCCAGTTTCTATTGACATTTTAAATAATCGGCTCCGTAAGTAATTAAACAAATAAGTAAATAAAACAGAAAAAAATGTCAAAATATTTTATTATCATTAGGATCGTATTAGGATCGTTATATTTGGTCTGGTATTAATAGATTTGCTGTCATGGAATAAATAGTCAAAACAAATCAATAAAAGATAAAATTTTATTTACCATCAAACTGGAAGAAGTGTATAAGCATTTCATCTTCGGTCATTTGCACTCGACTGGTAATCTGTTTACCCTAGATAAGTATACAAAAATCATGAGAATAAATTGACGAATACAAACAAATAACCGATAAATTAACCGAAAATAAATACGAACCAATTTCTTTTTCTTCCTCTTTCCAGAATCATCTGAAATGCAGGGATTTTTTCGAGGAAGTGTGCTGCTTTTTACATCTAAAAACCCTGCAGAATCCTGCAGGGATAGAGCAATTGCCTGCAAAATAACGACAATTATTTAGAATTATTGAATTAAAACTAAAATATAAACATACGAAATCTTTAAAACAAAACGCAAATTAAAAAAAAAAAAAACAGATGCTACAAAACAGAAATTGGTTTCTTATTATTACCTGCATCAAAGCATCATCGTCGTCCACAAAATCTGAATCGGGAGTGGGTTTTTGTGTAGGGCCTCGTTTCTTAGAAGTAGAAGTGTTTCTCTTCACCTGGACCAATATTTCTCTTTTTAGATCATACTTGAGATATATTAAAAATAGATAAATATGTAATTCGAAATAAATGCCGAAACCAATTGCTGCTACTCGATTTTTCTTGAGATGTTCGGACAAATATATAAATAAGAACACGTTTAAATAATGCAATATTGCATAGATTAGTGATATTCATAGCTTATCTTTTCCCCCCCACAATTAAGCCTACAAACTACTAAAGTGATACTGTTCTATACATAAATAGGTTAAATTACGGTCACCCCGAGGTAAGGTCAAATTACGAAAAAACCCCTCTACTATGAATTTTCTTACACGTCCACTCTTTCGGTATCAAATTTAGTAGAATCTTCTAGATTATGTGGAATATTCTCCAGTTTGTACCCGTTTTATCCCATTCGAACTCCACATTTCGAAACAAAATGATCATAAAATGTATCTCTTAACTCATAAATATCATATTGTGGTGCAATAGAAACAACATTTTTGCACAAAACGAGTACAAACTAGACAACATGCCACATAATCTTCTACATTCTGTTGAATTCGACACCATAAGGGTGGACGCGTAAGAAGATCCATAGTCGAGGGTGGTTTTAATTACCCAAACATGAGGGGGTTTTTCGTAATTTACCATATATATAAATATGCAAAATTAAACCAACAGACAATTAATCAAACTTAGGAACAGAAAAAAAATGATAAAATTCAAATGTTTAATATGATAAGAGTAAAATCTTTGAACCCAGTAAAATTAAAAATTAAATCTTTCAACCTCGTTCTTCTCAGACGATGAAGAATCTTCGTCCTCATCCTCTTGGGTTGGATTATATTCTTCATCTTCTTCATCACACACTTTTTTCTTCCCCTTTTTCACAGTCTGCGATTTCTGAATAGTTCCCATGAAGGAATTCGCCATTTTACGCAGCCCCAAAGCTTCCATTCTTTTATTATTCTCTTCGATTCTATTCAGCCTCTGCATTTCATAGTCCGGTAGCTTTTCATCTTGATTTCTCCGGCCGCCGCCGTTTCCTTTCGCCGCTTCATTATCGGTTCCCTCTTCTGATGAAGATGATGATGCTTTTTCTTCGGATTCTGATTTGGGCATTTTTACTGAATTAGGGTTTTGGTTGGGTTCATACAATTTCGATTTTTTTTTTTTTTTTAATTGAAGGAGTGCATGAATTTGTTACAAGTTAGTACGGGACTATGGGGTAATTCTTTTGTGAGCTAATTTCATTTACCTCCCTGTATTAATCAGAAACTTTCACTTATCTCCCTCATACTACCAAAATCTTTATTTCCCCCCTTGAATTATATCTTGTATCTATTATAACTTTTAGGGTAAATTACAAACACCCCCCTGAGGTATGGTCGATTTACAAAAAAAAACCCCTTATTTGGATAATTACATCTACCCCTCAACTATGATTTTTTCTTACACTTCCACCCTTATGTTGTCAAATTCAACATAATCATCTAGATTTCGTGGAATGTGCTCTAGTTTGTACTCGTTTTGTGTTAAAATACAGTTTCTGATACACCACAATCTGATATATACAAGCCAAAAAACACATATTATGATCATCTTGCTTCAAAATATAGATTTCGAATGGGATAAAAAAGGTACAAAAGTGATAATATTCCATATAATATCGAAGATTCCACTAAATTTGAGGAGTTGATGGGTTGTTGTAATTATCCAAACAAGAGGGGATTTTTCGTAATTTGACCATACCTCAGGTGGGTGGTTGTAATTTACCCTAACTTTTAACAAGTGTAGTCCTAGCTAAAGATTCTCACTCTGTAAATTATTTTGATTTTGTAGAACTTAAAAAAAAAAAGGTAAAATGCACTAATTCTCTGTGGTTTGAGTTTTGTTCACATAGCCCTCTTGTACTTTCAATATAAGCACATGACCTCCCTGTAGTTTGAACTTTGTGCACATAACTCCCTTGTAATTTTAATATAAGCAAATAACCCCCTAGATATTTCATTTGGTAAATATTCATGCTCATTAGGAAGAAGAAATTTTTAAAAGTAGAAAAATACAAGGGGGTTATGTGCTATATTAAAGTAAAAGGGGGCCATGTGCATAATGTTCAAACTAAAGGGGGTAAGTGCCATTTCAAAAACAATGATTTAATAAAGGGGGTCATGTGCTATATGAAAAGTAAAAGGGGGTCATGTGGATAATGTTCAAACTAAATGGGGGTAAGTGCTATTTCATAAACAATGATTTAATACAAGGGAGTCATGTGCTATATGAAAAGTAAAAGGGGGTCATGTGCATAAT
Organism: Erythranthe guttata; assembly: GCF_000504015.1. The sequence goes on along the minus strand of NW_012193678.1, from coordinate 15,957 downwards.
GTTCAAACTAAATGGTGGGTAAGTGCTATTTGAAAAAAAATGATTTAATACCAGGGGGTCATGTGCTATATTAAAAGTAAAAGGGGGTCATGTGCATAATATTCAAACTAAATGGGGGGGGTAAGTGCTATTTCAAAAACAATGATTTAATACAAGGGGGTCACGTGCTATTTTTAAAAGTAAAAGGGGGTCACGTGCATAATGTTCAAACTATAGTGGGGGTAAGTGCTATTTAAAAAACAATGAAAAATAAATATTTAATACAAATTGCATTATATTTTCTTCTCCTTCCTTTTTCTGTTTATTTGATGATCACCTCTCCACTCAAACACCTCGCCGCACCGGAGAATTCCCGCCGCCGAATATTCCGATGACTTCGAGGCAACAGCTCCTCGACTCCCTCACCGCCCATATCTCCCTCTACCACTCCCAAATCCCCAGGGGAAACCCGAACCCGGCTCCGGGTCCGAACACCCGACCCGCCGTGCTCCGATGGTTCTCCTCCCTCTCGGTGCACCACCGCCGCGCGCACCTCACAACCGTCCACCCGAGCGTCACCGCAATCATCATCCAGATGAAGGAGAAGCTCCAATCGCAGGGCTACGGCCGCTTCATCATCCTCCCCGACCTCCCGCAGAATGACGATTCTGCCCTCCCCACCCTCTGCTACCGGAAATCCGACGGGCTGCTGTCGCGATTCGCCGAGTTTGATCCCGCCCGACGCGCAATTCGCGAGTCGGTGGAGCTGTTCAGCTCGACGGAAGGCGAGGGCGGCGATTCGAAAGGGGATGGATTCCCCCGCCTTGACGCGGCGTGTGTTTCCGAGGGTTTAGTTGAGGATGTGAGTAGGTTTGTTGGAATTATGGACGAAGTTACCAATGGGGAGTTTTTGAGGGGAGGAGAGGAGGCGGAGATGGCGGGGGAGTGGGCGGAGATGGGGTGGTTGAAAGCGAAGGGGTATTATAGTTTAGAGGAGTTTGTTGTGAATAGAATGGAGGTTGCTTTGAGGTTGGCCTGGTTGAATAGTAACAGTGGGAAGAAAAGAGGGGTAAAATTGAAGGAAAGGATGAATGCTGCTGGTGTGGCAGCGAATTTGTTTTGGAGGAAGAAAGGCTGTGTCGATTGGTGGGACAAATTGGATGATTCTGTGAAGAAGAAGGTCTATTTTGCTTACTTGGGAAAAGCTGCGCGCTCGCTGGTACTTTGTTATATATATATACTTTTATTGATATATGATATGTCTGTTTGTTATGAATTTCTGTTACTGAGTGTAGTTTCGCATTGTTTATTTTATTCAAGCGGTGATAAGTGAAATCCAAACGTTGTTTTGTTCGACTGTCACGTGTTGGCACAACCCGTTTTTTGTCTTTTTCTTTTTCAATGGAAATCTTCTTGTGGATCTGTATGCAAACTTATGCATAATCATCTGCTAGTTTCATTTTTATGTGGTCATTTTCTTGTTAAATGTACTCTCTGATATCTTCTTATTGAAAATCTCAGACAGCTGATATAGCAAATGGCAAAATTCCCTTCTTCGATGATAAAATTTGGTCCTCTGGCGATCACGATAGATTACCGAGACGTGATTCGACCTCATTCCATAGACAAGATATTGCAAAAGTCGGAGGAGTAGGTTCAAAGAAGAAATGGAATGCCAACCCTGCACAAGTTTCTGGGAATATGTCTCCATTGTATTGTATTTTCAATAGTTTGTATATTCTTCAGGTTGTTTCCGCTCTGTCATCTGCTGCACAGAATGGTGGACATGGTACTGAGAAACTTTTTTACAGCTCTCTGGACTGTGTAAATAGCATTGCTGACATCATACTGCGAAAATTACGAGAGCTACTCATGGTTATCTCCCTAGATTGCACAAAAATTGAGTTACTAGGAGAGGGAAACAAGAACTCTCATGCAAAGAAATCAACCGAAAAACATGTTGCAAATAACCGTAAGAAAAAGGGGAAGAACCGCAATAAAAAGTCAAATCCCGTTCCAAGACCTTGTCAAGATGATTCGAAACCTATTGATCCTACTAAGGTATTTATTTCTTCGAACCTCATCAATCCAGAAATACAATCAAAAAATTAGAGGACTCTTTGTATTGCAAAGTTTTTACTGATTTCATCGATATTTCAGGGTAAAGGGGATGAAATAGTGTGTATCAGAGATGAAGATATTAGACAATCCAATAAGTTCGAATGTGAAGTTCGAAAAGAGGATGTTGCGCAGGGGAATCTCTTATCAGCAGATGTTATGGTTGTGCTTGTTTTTACTTTTATATAAAGTTAATTGACATGAATGGTAGCTTAGTTTCTAACTCATTGATCACCACCAGGAACCTGTTAAAGGAGTGAATAATGGAAAATTACGAGGCGCTCCAAGGAAGAATAGAAAAGAAAGGAAAAAACTTAAAAGCTCTGGCTCCAATGGTTCTGAGGTTGGTTGTTGTCAATCAAAATTGACTGAAGTTGCCCCTGCCTCTGTTAGTTGTCAAGAGGCACCCTCCACTTCTGTTCGGACTTCTGGATGTTCAACTTTTGCGAATGTGTCAAAAAATGCTGTTAGTCACTTTGACAGGCCTGATGCAAATCCAGATATTGGCAGTAATTTAAGTACAGATAACGCTGCACAATATACAGAAACTACTGTGGACGAGTCTTTGAATTTTGGTGCCAAAGCCATTGAGCCTGTGGTCGAATATAATGACAAGTCGTGCACAAGAATGATTGGCTCTAGAAGTTATGCATCAAGTTGTAAAGGGAAACAAATGAAAGGTGGCGAACCAGAGGTGAAAAAACCCTCTATGGTTCAGGAGCAAGGAAGTCTTAGTTTCCTTAGAGTTGGGGCCACAAGTTCCCCGACACATGTTTCTTATGAATGGCCCAACATACGTCCCAATCATCCTTCAGTCCATACACATCGTCCTGCTGCTACTGATAGATTGCATCTTGATGTTGGTCACCATTTGCAAAATCATTTCCACCATTCTTTTTTACAAACTTTACAAGTAAGAAATTCACCTATTGACATTAGTGCTTATAATGGAGTTATAACTAGACCTTCGGCAATGAGTTTAGATTGGCCCCCTACGGTGCGTGGTGTTAATAGACTAGTTCCATCAGTTACTTGTAATTATGACTCTGAGTTCATTTCAAGGCGCCAGTCTTCTTTTCAGCAAAGTGTCGCAGCTCAAAGTGTGCAGTGTGGCGCAGCCACTTCTGAGGATGAAAGGACCATTTCCAGTGAAATGATGGACTTTCACGATGTCCCGAATTCACAGGAACTAATAGACGATCATGACAGAAGCTGGATGTCGGAAGAAGAGTTAGAGACACATGCAATTAGTGGAGTGGATTATAACCAATATTTTGGTGGTGGCGTGATGTATTGGGATTCATCTGATCATCCAGGGACCAGTTTCTCTCGGCCTCCTTCTCTTTGTTCGGATGATAGCTCCTGGGCTTGGAGAGAAGCAGATATGAACCGAGCTGTTGATGATATGGTTGCCTTCTCCTCTTCTTATAGTACAAATGGTTTAACCTCTCCATCTACTGCTTCTTTTTGCTCTCCATTCGATCCTTTAGGCCCAGGGGCTCTTGGTTATGTTATCCCTGGAGGTGAAATTAGTAGCAAGGTTCTGCATTCTTCCTCAACGATGGCTGAAGGTGGTACAGAGGAGAGTGTTTCTGGGTCTATTTCCAATATTTCGGGTGATGGAGAAATGAAGACTGTGGATTCACTTCCATATCCCATTTTGAGACCAATAATCATCCCGAGTATGTCGAGGGAAAGATCAAGATCAGAGTTTAAGTATAGTTATGACCATAAAAGCCCTTGTGTTCCTCTGAACAGACGAGAACAGCCTCGGATTAAGCGGCCGCCTTCTCCTGTAGTCCTCTGTGTTCCACGTGCTCCTCGACCACCCCCTCCCTCTCCGGTTAGTGATTCGAGAAAACATAGGGGTTTTCCTACTGTTCGGTCCGGTAGCTCTAGCCCAAGGCAGTGGGGTGTCAAAGGTTGGCTCCATGATGGAGTCAACTTTGAAGAAGCTTGCATGCCCATAGAAGGGAGTGAAGTGGTTTGGCCTTCTTGGAGGAACAAAGGCCTTTCAGCCCGTCAGTTGACGCAGCCTTTAGCTGGAACATTGCTTCAGGATCGGCTTATTGCAATTTCCCAGTTAGCTCGTGATCAAGAACATGTATGTATTTCTCTTATACAATACAGCAATTTCTGATGGCATTGAGGGCTTATGTTTTACTTCGTTTTTTACTTTCTAACTTGTCTTGTTTCCTCAGCCAGATGTTATATTTCCTCTACAACCCCCTGAATCACAGAACTCTTCCACACGCAAGGCATCTCTGTCACTGATTCATGATATTCTGCATGATGAAATCAACTATTTCTGCAAGCAGGTATAAAATGTTAGATTAGTAGCATGTATTATATTTGAATTTCGAGCTACCTGCAGGTATTACTGAATACTGTTTCTGCAAGTTGCTGATGCTCATAATTATTTTGAATGTTTAAGGTTGCTGCTGAGAACTTAATCAGGAAGCCTTACATTAATTGGGCCGTTAAGCGTGTGGCACGGTCTCTACAAGTCTTATGGCCTCGTTCTAGAACAAATATTTATGGTTCAAATGCAACTGGTTTATCCCTGCCATCTAGTGATGTAGACCTTGTGGTTTGTCTTCCTCCTGTCAGGAATTTGGTGAGAAAACAACAATATTGGTAGTACGCATTTTCTTGAAACAAGATAAATTTTATAAATCCGGCCTCATATTCGGTTACTTTTCAGGAACCTATTAAAGAAGCAGGGATCTTAGAGGGACGCAACGGCATTAAAGAAACTTGCCTTCAGGTAGGCTGGAAGGCACAAAAATCGATCTCAATTGATTTTTGTTTCTTTATGCATACTTAATTGTTGAATAATTGACTCAAGTTCCAAGAGTTGTCAATCCAGTATAGGCAGATGCTTTATGCAAACTATGTCCAACTCTAGTTCCAGTCTGAGCCGACTATTCCCCTCAATGGCCTCAAACAATCTAGAACACTTAACTGAAGTGAAATGGAGGACCAATGAGTCAATCTAATTTTGTCTAATTTAAATATGTTGGAGTCCATTACCAAGTTGATATGTAAGAGTCCACTACCTAGTTGAAACTTGTAAGAGTTAAATGTGGATGATAAAAGTTAAAGTCGAAGTCTCTCTACTTCATCGGCTTTTGCGTCCGTTTACCACCCCTTATTTGTTTTCCTCTTTCTGTGTGTGTGATGGGGGATGGGTCATGTTTTTGTTGTACAGGTACCACAGCACCACTTTGCTTAAATTCTTTTTACCTATTTTCCTATGATTTACCTCTGATTGAAGCAATATTTTATTTGGCCGGATGTCTAGTAATACAGTGCATCATTTAATGTTTTAATCGATCTAGGTTATTAATTTTGTGGAGCTTTTCTCATTGCAGCATGCTGCTAGGTATCTTGCAAATCAGGAATGGGTCAAAAGTGATTCTCTCAAGATTGTAGAAAACACTGCTGTAATGCCACCAACAAATTTATCCTTTCTTCTATTCATTTTGTTCGCCTCTCACATCTACCTCCTCTTTTTTCATTGCTATTAGATACCTATCATAATGCTTGTGGTGGAGGTTCCACAAGATCTCGTCTCCACTCTGTCAAATGTTCATATACCAAAGGAAGAAGCAAATCTGGTAGCTTCTGAAGAAGGCAGCACTTTTCAGGCTGATGCAATTGGTTCTGAGGACACTACACCAACGTTCAGTAAGACTAGGAATGATGTCAATGAAGGATTCGAATCAGTTCGTCTTGACATTAGTTTCAAGTCTCCTACACACACTGGACTTCTGACAACTGGCCTGGTAATTGTTTGCATCAAAGTTTTTGATATGTTGGTTCAAAGCAGTGTTAAATGCTCTTCTGATACTTGGATGTTTCTAAATTGTTGAATTCAGATCCTTTTAATTTCAGTTGCTCCTTTAATGTATTTTGCCTGGCCTCAGAGGTGCGTGTTTAGTCATTCTTACTTTCTGATGATTCGAGTTCACCTGTGCAGGTTAAAGATCTTACTGAGCGATTTCCGGCTGTTACGCCTCTTGCTTTGGTGCTAAAACAGTTCTTGGCTGACCGTAGCTTGGACCAGTCTTATTCAGGTGGTTTAAGCTCATATTGCCTGGTAAGTTCTTGTTGTATAAATATTACAGCAGATTTGTAGTTTCTCACCCGTTTGAAGACCTATTCCTAGTTATTCAATATTGCTCGTGTTCTGAAGTTTCATTGTAATACCTCTTCAAATTTCAGCATTTTAGAATTGACTTTTCGTGGTACTTATGTTTCTCTCTTGTATAAACTTGCTTACGTTTCGTGTTATTCTTCATTTGACAGATATTGTTGATCACACGTTTTCTGCAGCATGAGCATCATCACGGCCGACCTATAAATCAAGTATTGTTAGTTGATCTTTTGGAGATAGTTTTGCTTAGTTTACTATTGCAATAGATTCTTTTCTGCCTGTTGTTTTTACGTTTTTGCCATTTGGATTGGTATTACCATCTCCAAAAAAAATTAGCATCTAAGCATCTAACAACTGTGTGCTCTTCATTAGTCTAGCAACCAAAATTAGGTAAGGTATGTAGGGAGGAGGGTGGGAGGGTCTATACTCTACTCTTTTCTACCCTTTTGTTTTCATCCCTCTATATTCTACATTAGTGTTTTATCTGCGTGTATGAGTTTGTGAAGATCTGGTTTGCCCATGTAAACTATAATTTTGAGTTGAACTGTAAACTTGAATTGCCCTTCAATTTTGTTGAGACCAGTGCGCATGTCTGCAGTCAAATAATGTTCTTTTAAAATTATTTTTGTAGAACTATGGAAGCCTCTTGATGGATTTTCTGTATTTCTTTGGGTAAGTAAAAAGCTTCATAGAATATTAATAAACCTTTTTTTTTAATGTACTTCGGCAATATTTCATTTACCAAGACATGTCTATCCATCATATTGATCGGACCATCTTTTGTTCAGGAATGTCTTTGACCCACGGCAGATGCGTATTTCAGTACAGGGAAGTGGGGTATATTTAAATAGGGAACGTGGGTGCAGGTAAAAGAACACCTTGATTTGTTTTTTATCCACCTTCGCAATTTGCTATTTTCATTTGTTCACCAACTATTTGTTTTGCAGTATCGATCCACTTTACATTGATGATCCTCTATTTCTGACAAATAATGTTGGGAGAAATTGTTTTCGTATACATCAATGTATTAAGGTCAAGTGGCATTCTTGATTTGACCATTCATACTGCTTTAATATTGTCCATTATTCCTGTCTATTATTCTTTACTGGAATTGATGACGTTATTTATTCCAAATATTATTGCTTGATGCAGGCATTTGCCGATGCTTATGCAATGCTGGAGAGTGAGCTCACATGTCTGCACAACGATGACAAGGATACGAAGCCTACATGTAAACTGCTTCCAAAATTAATTCCAAGCATTGGTCTTTTGGTCGAGTCCTAATATGGCAAAAGTGGTAAGGTGTCTACAAAAGCCTCTCCATACTCCGAATCACCAGTATACTTTCACTACTGCTTCCAACTATACACAACCTTTCCCGTAAAATAGTGGAAATATTAAGTAAAATATTCTTCTTGTTTGGTCGAAGAGTAAAATGCTAGGGTAAAGTAGTTTGAGGGGGAAAATGGGAGTATTTTTTCCATTTTAAACTGGGAAAAAATGTTTTCCCAACAAAAAGGTGAGGAAATCTGCGTAGAATTGAAGTGGGTATACTATTATTGCGCCGGTTTTCCAGAGTTTCGGCTCGGGCTCTTGGCTCGGGCGATAGGTACTGTCATTTGTACGGAACCGATACTCTGATTTTTGCTTGATTAGCTGAGCTTGAGCGTCAGGTTGACAGCCGAACCAGGTCTCCATCAGGTACGAGGTTACATTTTTACAAATGCCAATTTCTAGTCGGCTTTAGCTGTTTGAAGATGACGCATTTTTCCTCGTCTCAACTTATATAAGGTAATGATTTTCCTTTTACTCCATTTCTTCATGTTCATAACTTCTGCTTTAGGCGAATCCTGTGCCGGGAATAGCAGTGAAGGAAGACCGTAAACTGAAGTTCTTGGAGAACTAAAACCAAGAAGAAACTACCGTTTCGCCACCATCTTCAAGATCGAGGGTCAACATAATAAACCGGTGTCGAAGCTTGCCAGTCTCGAAGAAAGTTATGGTGATTCCACAGCTTCTAAATAATGTCTTCTTTATCGCACGGTAAGATATCTAATTACCCCATTATAGATATCATAAGAAAGCTCTGTTCTAAAGTATTTGGTCTTATTAATATTATTTTCGTTTAGGTCACAAGATACATCAAAATTCAGAAGGAAGCTCGAAGGACAAATTTAAGAGGTAATCCGATTAGATTCGACCGATGCACGGCCCCCGTGCAATTCATAATTACCAAGTTTTAAACTTTCCATTGTATTACATACATGGAAAATAACAATAATAAAAAAACACGTATTTAAAAACGCAACCTCACTTTTCCTATTTTGATCCGTAGTACCGTCCCAAATTACATTAAAGTCAAGTTATACGTTATTAACTAACGCAGTAGCTTATCAAATTTGATTTTGTTCTGGGTAAAAATCGAGATCCTTGGGTGGACCTTTTAGCAACTTGTTCTTAAGTTCCACTTGCTTGGGCACAACGAGTTCGATTCCCTTCCCCGAATCCGAAAAATATCTTTCAAGCACCTTCTGCAATAATAGACAAATAAAAATAAAGGGAATATCATCATCATTGTAATCAATGTAACAGATTTTCGAGAAATAATAATGGTTTCGTTGAATTGATTGCTCACCATTGCAGCATACGCATCGATTTTCCCTTGACGGTCAGATTTACTGAGGCCGCTGTAAAGAAGAAGAAAAAAGAACGATGATTATGAAATAAAATTTCGAGATGCTCGATTTTTATAAATCCATATATCATTATTTTTTTTAGTTTACTTGGCTATCATATGATCCAGAGCCTCAGTAGTTGTTCCATGCTCATCCTGCAAATATACTCTCCATCCCCTAAAATCGAAATCATTATTAAAAAATAATTTGCTCTAAATATTTGAGAATTGTACTAATTTTCGGAAAAATAATTTAGAAAAACATGTTCAGAAACAGTATGTCATGTTCAACAAAGGTGCAAATTATCCGTTAAACGAAATCGAATTGGACCCGAATAAAATGGAAATTATTAACCTCTCGGCAGCACGAACTGCGAGCCTCCCGGCCACTGTACGAATTTTATTCGACTGATCCGTCTCCTTTCCGTCACTCGATTTCGGTAGCCCAATTATAAATTCATCAACTTCCTAATAATTTAAATAAAATAAAAAATAATAAAATTCATCCCACAATATATAATGTTTAATATAAACAAATATAATTTATTTTTTTAATCAAAACCTGAATTTCAGCAATATCAAGAAGTCTCAGCTCAAGCTTCTGCCCTCTTAATTCAACAACCTAAAATAAAACCACCACAAAAACCCATCTCATATATACATACACACATCTATATATACATACATATACATACATACACGCACACACTGAAAATGTGTTTGTGAGTACCATTAAAGGGCGAACGGAGAAGCCTTTGCTAATGGCAAGGCCAGTGCGAGACAATCCCAAATCTACCCCTAGGCTGAACCCGCCCCGCCACGTCGGGTCGAGCTTCCGGCGAAGGACATTTGGGGGAATTCGCTCCTCCCACGACGGCGCTGAAACTGATAACGCCGCCGCCGCCGCATTCACGGACAATTGGACTCTTCTGGTTAGAGAAATTGAGCTTCGATTTTGGATGATGAGAGGGTTTTGTTTGGATAAGAGGGGGTTTAGATTAATAAATTGAATTGCCATTTTTTTTTTAATTTCTTAGCTTTCTTTTTTCCACACCATAACAGAGTAATATAGAAATGGGCTACTAATTTACCGGGTCGGGTCGAACCGAACCCAAAAATATAAAATGTGGGCCAAATGGCCCATCCGGCTCATGTAAAAGGAGCACAGTATATTTGATTGGTAATAAAAAAAAAGGGTAAATTCCACTTTCCCCCCTAATACTTTGGTCCGATATCAATTTACCCCTTTCTACTCTTGATTGCATCGATTTGCCTCCCTGTACTTGAAAAACTATCTCACTATGGCCGTTGCCGTTAGTTTCAGACCTTTTACCTTTCACACCGTTTGATCTAAGTTTGCAAATTACAAAAAAGTCACTCCTCCTTGTTTAAATAATTATTAAGAAAAAAAATTGTGGTTGGCGTCGTGGATTATGTTTCCTCGTTTTCTTGAATTTTTCAATTATTTTTTTCTATTTTTTTTTTGTTTTTGTAATAATTATTTAAATTGAGAGAGGTGGAGTTTTTGCAATATCAGATCTTAGATCAAACGGTGTTACTGATCAAATGTCTGACAACTAACAACGAGGGTCACGTTGAGACAATTTTTCAAGTGCAAGGGGTAAATTGATGCAATCGAGAATAGAAGGGGGGAAAATGAAATTTACCCTAAAAATATGAAAAAACATTATATTTTGTCTAGATAATGATAAATATTTTTAGGCTTAAGATATCTGAATCCTATATATAATATTTTCTATCGAAAAAATGACAGTTCCAATTAAACATTTGCAACATATTCCTCACTAAATTCATTTGTAATGTACGAAATTTGCATTAAGTAACATTCCAACTGCATTTACTATTTTTTTTAAAATAAATGCGTGATAAATACGAGGATATTTTTTACTATTCATTTAAATTTATTGAGATCACGCGATCATGATTCGACGATTAATTATTTGAGGGGGTTTTATGCAAAGGTATATTTTTTTGTGGGCATATATGAAGATTTTCATAGTTTAAGTGATATTTTCAAGTATATATATAGTTTTGAAATGCCAAGTGTATATAATTAGTATATAACCCTTACGCACAATATTCACTATATTCAAGTCAAATTGTCATGCCTATTGTATTATGTATATACACACATTGTCTTTTAATATGTTTTGCATGATCTTTTATCATTTAATATATATGCAAAAAATAAATAATAAATACAATTAAATATTGATGAAGAAGTTTTTGAATAATTATTTATTAGCATGCATGCATGTATACTAGGTGAATATTTTTTCCTTTTGGAATCTTTGTAATTACTCAACTTGTGCGTTGTGCAAAAATTAGATGCTACATCTGGTTATTTACGTTCGTAGATTCGAACCGTAGAATTAAACATAATCACATACACCCATATGTATATGTGTACTGTATGGATTAAATCTACAGTGTCCACCTAGTGTAAATAACCATGTGTAGATCTAATTAATTTTCCGATTAACCAGGAAATTAATTAGATGCTACTTGATTAGTATATAAATAAGAGAAGGTATCAAATGTTTTCTTTATATGTTGACCAACTTTGGCTTTTCTGCTTGAATAATGGCAGCAGCACTTACAGTATTGGGATATGAATATCACTACAATTTCTCCATTGATGAAGAAGTAGCTTCATCCTGCAAGCACACACTCCACCCCGGTAAAACGACCATCCTCTTCGAGATCCGAACCGACTTCGTCGTCAAGACAATCGAAGGTGGAGATCAAATCATCGATTCCGAGAGATTCTCGTCCGATTTCCCCGTAGATTGTGATTCAAACGGTCCGGATCCATGTTTGACCGTACTGCTCGATATGGACCTAAGTAGCCGATGGGAAGACTACTGGATGACCAGAGACGAGATTAATAAATTCAACGACGAGGCGTTCGCTTTCGTCCGGGAGAATCTACGCGACGTCGACATCATGATTCCGGTGGCGGTGGATTTTAGGGTTGTGACCGTCCAGCGAGAGGACGAGGCGCTCGGTGGGGCCATGGAAAGGGCGGTGAGACCGGAGAAGCTGATCCCGTTGACGGTTTGCCTGTGGGGATTGTTCGATAGGGAGCTTCGGGTCGACGACGACGACCCGGATTTCTACATATTTCTTGTGGAGAATCTTAAGCGGGTCCGGGTTGAAAACGTCGATCAAGAGGGATTGGTTAAGGAGATGGAAGTTTGCGGTATCTGTTCGACCCGGCCTGTTATTGGGGATCAGATATCGAAGCTATATTACTGCGACCATGTGTTTCATTCGCATTGCATCGTTCGGTTTCTGCTGGAGGAGAACCGGTGCCCGTCGTGCCGTTCGCAGGCGTATGATCCTATTATTGGTGCGCCTTGCATGAACAATGCATATCCCCTACCGATGAAAGACGAACAAGAGGAGGGAAATTAATTAGACGCCGACGTTTGGATTATTAGTTTTTATATATATAGTTAAACTTCTATAAATTAACACGGTTAAGACCATCAAAATTTTATTAATTTAGCGAAATATGAACTTATCGATAAATTAATAATTATTAATTTTTACATTAATTAATAGCTTACTAATCTGTGAAATTATAAATTTATAATTGATATTATTTATGTTCAGTAAAAAAAAAAGTTTTTTTTTTTTTTTTTTCCTCAAAAAAAAAAAAAAGTTTTTTTTTTCCGTATATCTTATTCATTCTACTATTTGTTCAATGTATTTAAGAGTTCAAACTTCAATGTATATTATTTATGCAATGTATTCTTTTATTCAACATACATCTTATTCCTAATTTCAAAAGTTTCTGGTAATAAAAATTACATCATACATCATACAAATACACCAGATGTTCTGTTCTTACCAATATATATATATATATATATATATATATATATATATATATATATATATATATATTTGGCTTGATTGATTAAATATTGATTATGGAGAATTTATAATTAGCATGCTTGCCATGTTTGAGCTTTTTGGAGTAGTATTCATTTAATTTAATTTCGCTTAAATTGCTTTGATATATATATCCACCAATATAATGAGAATAAGAATCACATGATTGAAGGATGGCTTATTACAACTTTTCAAAACAAAAACCCCATGCACAAAATACTTAATATAATTTTTTCTTTTAAATTGCTGAAACTAATTAATGCATTAACAAAATAAATTGTGACAAACATCTAAAGAATTGATGGAAGAAAAATCACTTTCAACTTTAATTTGTTGAAGAAAAATAAGGGGGACGTGGAAGAAAAGGCACAACAAAATTCAAAGTAAGCTAGAAAAGATCGATCGATTGTCAGAAATATACCGAAACGAGAAATAGAGAGAAAAAGAAACACAACGAAATACAAATTGAGAAACAAAAGGACGTACGCGCACGACATTTCCCCGTTTATAATATCACTACTCAAATAAACATTTCTTGTGCTCTCCCATTTTTCTTTTCTAAGTGTTTAATCTTCCCATAAATAAAAGAGTGGCTATATATGACCATATATATTTCATTTTCAATTAAAAAAAGAATAATAAATTAAAAAACATTATCTGAGGTCTCTTTCAAAAGAGTAGTGTTCGAGGTTGTTTTAGTTCTTTCAAATAATATAAATATGTGAGTTATAGTTTATAAGTTGATGAAAGAGAATTAAGAAGAAATAATAACACAAGTACGTATAATATAATATAATACAATGGCTGTAATTACGGATCTGCCCATCGGAGTCCTAGGCGATATTTTAAACAGGATTGGTTCGATCGAAGCGAAAGGTCGAGCCATGTCTGTATGTCGGCCTTTCAGAGACGCACTTCAACCCTACGTCGGTCCCGTTGTATCCGACCGGATGAACCCCTCCACCAGAAAGAAATTCAAGAGAGTACGTCATTCTTTAAGGGTTTTTTCCGAGGACGTACTCCAAGGAAACGAGTCTATCTCAAATGCACTCTTTAGGCTTGTTCGTGAAGGCGAAGTTGATCGGTACCTGTCTCTCAAATCCGATAAGCTGCGTCTCCTAGATTTTTTTGGCAAAACTGTTTTGGCTTGGAATAAACACAAGATCCGTGAGAGGAATCACCCCTTCTTCAATAGTTCTTGAAGTACAAGGTATATGTATATTTATTATTATTATTATTATTATTATTATTATTATTATTATTATTATTATTATTATTATTATTATTATTATTATTATTATTATTATTATTATTGTTGTTGTTGTTGTTGTTGTTGTTGTTATTTTGTTTAATAATTATATATTATTTATTGGGATAAACTTGGATTAGTTATATTGATGAAGGTGTTACTGCATGCACGGAGAATAATGGACGTAGGAAAGAAGAATTAGAAGAAGAAGAAGAAGAAGAAGAAGGTGTTACATATTTATTAGTATTAATTGTAAATAGTATTATTATATTGTTATTAGGAATCAATAATATAAAATAAACTTGTTTCTATTATTTGTAAATAGGTAATTATTGACCTTAAAATTTTAAATAAACTCGTATTAGTTTATTATTATTTATTTTATGTTTTATATAAAGGGGGGTCGTATTAGTTTATAATCGTGTGTTAAATTAACTAGTTCTTCACCCGTGCGTTGCACGGATGTCAGTTTTAAAATGAGAAAAATAATAATATGTAAACGGCTATCTCTTTATAACAATAGCAATTCAAGTAAACAAAATGGAAGAAAATAAAAAAAAAACCATAAACTTTATCTCTTATTTCAGAATTTTAACATATGAGATTAAATTAAATATTCTAAAGAAGAAAACGTGAAGCGCGCAAACACGATATGAAGATTAAGTGAAATCATTTAAAATATATGGTATAACTCTAGTTCGAGGAATGCAACCTACTACACAATGTCAATATTTTGCAAAATAACTAAATTAACAACAAACATGGTAGGAGAGAAGTAACAAAATAGATATTCAAATAACCTGTAAGTTTATAACTAATGACGTTTAATTAGTGATGCAAATTGCTCAAACAACAATACAACTTATAAATATTGCAAAAGAGATAAGATGTATACGTCCTTATTGATACCAATGCTGATATCAATACCGATACCAATATGGATACCAATACTGATACCAATATTGATATTAATATTGATACTAATACTTATACTAATTAATATCAATACTAATACTGATACTAATCAATATCGATACACATACTAATACTAATACTAATACTAATAATAATACTAATACCAATACCAATACTGATACCAATACCAATACTAATACTAATACTAATATTAATACTAATACTAATACTAATATTAATCCTAATACTATTGCTATAACACTAATACTAATACTAACACTAATACTAATACTTATACTAATACTAATACTAATACTAATACTAATACTAATACTAATACTAATACTAATACTAATATTAACACTAATACTAATACTAATACGAATATCAATACTAATGCGAATACTAATACTAATACTAATACTAATATTAATACTGATACTAATATTAATACTAATACTAATACTAATACAAATACTAATACCAATACCAATACCAATACCAATACCAATACTAATACTAATACTAATACTAATACTAATACTAATACTAATACTAATACTAATACTAATACTAATACTAATACTAATACTAATATCGATAGTAATATCGATACTAATACTCATACTAATACAAATATTAATACTAATACTGATACTAATAATAGTTATATTGATACTAATACTAATACTGTTACTAATACTAATACTAATACTAATACTAATACTAATACTAATACTAATACTAATACTAATACTAATACTGATACTAATACTAATACTAATACTAATACTAATACTAATACTAATACTGATACTAATACTGATACTGATACTGATACTGATACTGATACTGATACTGATACTGATACTAATACTAATACTAATACTAATACTAATACTAATACTAATACTAATACTAATACTAATACTAATACTAATA
>NW_012193677.1:1919056-1959376 GCF_000504015.1 Erythranthe guttata | reverse complement strand
CAGGCTTTTCGTCAACCGGTTCCATTCGGTTCTAAAACCGTTGACCCCGGTTCGCTTCCGATTTCGGTTCTAACCGAACCGGTGGTCAGGTCTAGGTTAACCTAAACCCGAGACCCGACCCGCGAAAAATATATAAAACCCAGATCTTACGTAGCTAAAATGTTTATAAAAAATAAATAAACTAGGTTGATTGACAAATGTATGTGGAAAGTCTACATATATAGGTTGATTCCCCAGTAATACTTTTTCTGCACACTTGGACGAACGGAGAAATAATAACTAGATTTATTCCGTTTTGACGGTAACTGTTACAGACCGGCCTTCTAACGGTCGTATGGCTTCGATATTATTCTGTACTTCGAATCTACAAAACATAATCGAATACAATTCGGGACTTCCTCTCTAGGCAGCACAGTTTTGTATTTCAGAGTTTTCCGTGAGGACAATTTTTACACAGAGCTTATTCCAGTTCCTTGAGAAAATCAATGTTATCGACAAAAACCTGCAAATTTTCGGAAGATAATTATAAATACGTTATTTTATATGTCGCATTACTTTTTATGGCATATATATATATATATATATATATATATATATATATATATATATATATATATATATATATATATATATATATATATATATATATATATATTCGGAATTTATTTTATATTTTCGTACTTTTTATATATCGTAATTTTCGGAAGATAATTATAAATACGTAATTATATTTTTTTTTTAAACCGGGAACGGACACATGAAAATTTAAGCAAAAAATGCCAAGACAACCAATTTGTAGCTGTAAGAATTTTATTGTTCGAAGAGAAGAAAGTACCGTTTTCCAACCATCAGGATCAAGGCATGCAGTGATCTTGGTGTTAAGGCCAGGTAGAGGGCCAGGTTCTCGGGTGATCTTTCCACCGGAAAGCTTAATTGCTTCAGCAGTTTTATAAACGTCGTCTGTCCCTATTGCCATCTGCAAGAAAGATTTAAGACCGTCAAATTTTTCGAATTTTAAACATTGTCATGGTTATTGAAGACATGCTGAGGTGGCAGAAGATCAAGAACTCTATGCAGAAGAAGACATTGAACTGAACCTGAGCATAAGCATTGCCTTTGTCGTATTCCGTGACACCGTAATTGTATGTCAGCTCCATTACGGCACTTTTGTCTTCAGGACCATAGCCCATCATAGCTATTGTATACTGCAGCAAAACAAAACGTTCCGTTAATGAATAAACTTTGCTAAGAGAAAAATAGAAACAGAGTCTCGAAGAGAAGAGGAAGCTGAGCTCAATTTTTTCGCATCAAGTATAATATTCCAATTTCTCCATCACTTTTTTTTGAGTTAATTTCTCCATCACTTAGATCTGAATAAGAAGGGCATATTTACCTTGTACTCGGGATTGTCTCTCTTGCGAAGAAGCTCCATGCCATAAGCCTAGAAAGTAACTTGGATTTCAAAACTTCAACAAAGAACACAATCGCAAAACAGCGAATGCCTAATCCTATTTCACCATAGTATCTCACCTTCTCGTAGAATTCAATAGCTCGATCAAGATCTCCTACTCGAAGCATTACTTGACAAAACGGCTCAGGTGTGGGACCCCTCTCCAGAAGTTCGAACTTATAACCATCAGGATCTTCAACAAATGCAATAACGGTTTTGCCACCTTTGACAGGTCCAGGTTCTCGCGTAACTTTACCACCTTTAGCTTTAATGAGATCTACAGTCTTCACAACCTATGGTTCCAATTTTAACATGCGGTAAATTCAGTCAATCTGAAGAATGAAAAAATCTCAACCCCCATAATCATTTTCCAAAATCACAAGGATTATATCATGCAACAATGTTCATAGGTGCTGAGAATAAATTAACCAACAGAAATATATTTCCCGTGTATGGTGCACATGAAACAAGTATCATCCTCCTTCGTAGAAATACGTGGTGTTTGGAAAAGCTTATTCAAAAGCAGAAGTTAGTGATTATGAGTTCATTTGGTATTAAGTGCTTATTTCTAAACAAGTTAACTTTCAATAGAAAAAACAAGTTCATGGGTGCTTTTCAAATTACAGCTTAAAGCAGCTTATTTTAAGAGAAGCAAAAGCAAAAGCTCAATTTGCAAACCCCTAAAAACAGATTATGAGCGGAAAAAAAAGCTCAGGAGCTGTGAAGCTGTTTCTAAAAGCTTTTGCAAACACCACCACAAATTAACAGAAGCTGGAGACCTCAATACCAATACGTCATATATTTTCTTTCCATATCCCTGAATTCCTTTTGTCTTACTATAGAACTATATCTCCTAAATGTCACAAAATGTTTCCAACGAGGAGAAGATAAATAATTTTCATTAAGGCAATTTAAAAAAAATGTAGCTGAAATTGTCACAAGTTGCAAAAACGACGATCATCTGGTTATCTCATAGACAGAGACTTACATCATCCACTGCAATTCCAAAATGGCCAAATCCAGCTCCAATATCATATTTGTCAACCCCATAATCTGGCAATTTCAACAAATGAAAATGCAGCAGAGGTGATTAGCCAAGGCATATTCAAACACGAAACTTAGAGGTCAAGAGAAGAGTAATATAAAAAGAGTTTAAATTCGCTTACTATAGGTGAGTTCAATCACGAAATGAGAATCTTCCGGCCCATAGCCAAGAAAGGCGTTTGTATATTTTTCTTCCGGTATGTCACGCTTCCTAAGCAGTTTCATCCCGAGACACTCCGTGTAGAATCTGCATCCACCGTTTAGTTATACTAAAAAAACAGTCACTCCGATATTGAATCAACAGAAAGTAAAAAAATCAACAGCCCATTATTTTATGAAAAAAACATGTACTTTATAGTCTTGTCCATGTCACCAACACGATAAACAACATGTAACATCCTCCGCTTGTCTTTTTTAACCCAATCCAAAGCGTTTTCCTGTGGGATAGCAGTACTTGCTTGTGCTGCGCTTTCTGCAGCACTAAGCGATATGCCGCCACTCTCACCTTTGATAAACTTTGAAGCCCAAAGCCCAAATGACTGCAACTGTGGCACCGCTGGAAAACATTCAGATCATCAGAAGCTTTTTTTCAACCCAACAATATCGAAGATTAAACTCATGATTGTAATACTTGATTCTTGAAGATCGACGTAAATTTAATTAAAGAAAATAGATAATAAAGCAATACTAGTGTACTGTAATAATGAATTCAAAGATTTAATGCAGATGGAAGCTGAGAATTTGCATGCCACGTCACCCTCTCTGGCTACATTTACCATAAAAGCTGTTACAACGTGACCAAACTCCGACCGACAAACTACTAAATCAAATGATATAAGTTATATCTGTCATAAATTTTGATTGCAGTACACCAAGATTGATTATTTACTATAAATGAGCATAATTGAAGAGTTAATAAATCATTTTACTCGAGACCGTTTGTTAAAAGCTAGTTTGATCTCGATTTGTTAAAACAAACGGAGATTGAACACATAATTTCATTTGATAAGCTATGAAGCTCGGCTCGAGCTCGATTAAAAAACAAACTATAAAATATGTAAAAAAAAAAACAAGCTACTCGAGCTCGATTCGTAACCGGATTGCTTATTAAACCAAGCTCAAATACAACGTTGAGAGCTCGATAAAAATTCAATGAGGCTTGAACAACCATGCGTCCGGCTCGACTCGATTCGACTCGTTCACACCCCTAATCAATACTTAGTAATTGATTAACACAGCATAAATTACTTCTCCTTCCAGCATAAACCAAAATTGTCAACCTCATCATCACCATAGCTCAATCAAACATACTAGAAGAACAGAGTGTATAGAATTAAAACAATGGACCTCAGCAAAAATTGAAATCGATTTGTTCTAATCGACACCAACACAATATATTTATAATATACATATAAAGAACAGAAACAATCGGTAAACACGATTACTCGCCAAATGTATACATTCATTACACAGATTCAGAAGGCAAATCGAATCTCACAACAGCATAAAATACGGGGAAAAAAAGGAAACGCATACCACTTGCGAGATGAAACAGAGTGAGTCTACGATGAAAAGAATTGAATACAGGAACGCCGGCGCGGGGGCGCCGAGCGAAACCCGGCGGCGACGAGAGTGAGGGTTTAATCGACGACGCCATCGGAATTATCCTCGCCATTTTCCTTTTCCTCTATGTATATAAATATCTAATTATATATATAAATTATATTTTATAATGATATATATACAAAAAGAAAATGAACCAGTAATAAATTGAATAAAATAAACGAGAGTATGTACAGTAATATTGGTTTGATAGGTTTAAGTTTTTAAAAGTAAAAATTATTTATATTTTACTAGTGTAGGTATTTTTAGCTTAGGTAACATTAGTAAAATTGAAACGACATGTAACATTTCAGAAAGGTAAATTATGAAAAATTCCCAAACTTAGGTTAAATTACGAAAATACCCTCACCGATCCGTAATTACCAATATCCTCCAATGTTTGTTTATGTCTTACCCTTTACGGTTTCATGTAATTTTTTTTTCGAGAGAATTCCCAGAAAATACTGAATCTACCCCTTAAAACGTACAACATATTGAAGGTAGCCATGCGCAGATGTTTAAAAAATGCCTACGTATGCTATTGAAGTTCATACTAGTACTCCATAAAGTGTAACACATTGCAATGTGATGTTGCAGATAATGAGGTTGTTGCACAAGATACACGAGACTGTTCTTAGAGATAGAATCGGTATCTTACGGGAAATATTCCTTAAAATAAAAAAGATTCGGTGTAAGAAGGAAACAAACATCGGGGGAGATTTTGGTAATTACGAATAGGTGGAAACATTTTTCGTAATTCAACCTAAGTTAAGGGAGGTTTTCATAATTTACCAAAAAAAAAAGTATTATTTTATATATAGAAAAATATGTTGTGAGGTTGTATTTTTCAGTGATGAGAATATAAATTTCCCCCCTTATCCAAAAAATCGACCTAAAAAGAACAAGCACCGAATAAGCGGTGAATAAACCAACACCAACAGTAGTAGAAAGAAAAAACACGTGCTCAATCGCCAAAAACAATAAATATAAATAATAAAATAAAATAAAAATAATTGTAAAAATTAAACTCACGTCTTCTTCAGTTCTTCTTTCACATTTTTTGACACACCTTTACAATATTCTTCCCCTAATTCTTGCTTCCCTGTTTATCTTCAAAATTCATCTTCCTCAATCAGGTAATTTACGCAACTCGTTTTGTTATTACTGAAAATTTATCTGCTTTTTCCTTCAATTTTTATTTTTTTTTTTGTTTTTTTTCCCGTGTGTGTATAAGCTTGTCGGTTCTGATTCGTTTCCGCCATGGCCGGAATCGGAGAAGACTTCTGTTTATAGCTGCGAGCTCTTATATTGGTGATAGCGGATCTTCAATTTGGAAGTAATTTTTACTCTGTTGAGTTAGTTGATTACTAGATTCTGCTAATTTGCGAACTGTGGATTTTGATTTGATTTTGTTTATTTATGGATTTTTATGAACAGTAACTTCAGCAGAGTAGTAAACAAGGCAATATTTTTTTTTTTTTTTAATAATTGTAGTAACTCTACTAGGTGGAAGTTCAATTAAGCAAGTTTCTCATTGTGTTGGTAGCTGAATTACTATCATGAATTGTTTTTTTCAATCAATGTCATGAATTTATTTTCGAGATACCGATTGAGATTTGATTTGGCCGTAAAATTTGATTACCGAAAGTTCTTTATCTTCCCCGTTTTTTGTTGAAAACTTTTGGGCACTTGTGTGTAAGAGCAGACTGCTAATGCAACTGTCGATAAGTCCACTGACTCTGATACCATTTCTCTTAACTCACTGTTTACGATTTTCAAATGATGCTTTGTCTTTCGCGTTGTCGTCTAAAGATGTTTGCATGATTTTACACCACATGTTTCTAATAAAGGTGGTTTTTTAATGACCGTTTTTTGATATTTTCTTGGAGCAGGTTCGAATATGTGACGAATTCCTAGAAATTTTTAGTTATATCAAAATGGACGATGAAAAAGGTCTTGATCTGAGCTTGGGTTTACCTTGTGGTGGGAATAGCTCGTCACATAAAGGCAAGTACAGCAGCTCATCCGATATTAAATCGGACGACGGTCATGATAGAGGCAGCAAATTAATCAACGACTTCAAGAACTTTCTAGAAGGTGGAAGCCAACAGCACCCTCTAAATATCGGCGAGAACTTCTACAACAGCTTCCCCAATTCTTCTGTGGATCCGGAAGCTTCCAAGAACTCCAACACCGGAGGAAAAATATGGCCGACAAACGAAATCGAAGAGAAAAGATCGAGCATCGGTGAAAAACGCAAAAACAACTCGGTGACCGAGACAAGTCAACAGAAGAGGCAGGAGAGAGAAACTAACCGCACCGAGTCAACGGATAAGACGAAGGTGTCGCATATTTCCATAACCACAGACGAGGGGTCCACCGCGGAGAACGATGACGTGGCGGATTCGGAAATGGACGGCTCCACTTCGAGGCTAAAAGGTGTGGAGGTTTTAGGACAGAAGAATAGGTTTACCGTTTCTTCGGAGAAGGAATTTAATGTGATGCCTTATGGTGCTTCCTTTCCATCTCAACCGTTGAATATGATGAACATGTCTTATTCACAACCGCCTCATAGCATGATGATGCATGCTATGGGTTCGACCAATGGTGAACGGACAGCTGTCCAGCCGGCTAATTTTCCATTAATGTTTGGGTACTCTCCTGTCCAGCTTCCGGCTTTGGATAGGGATAATTCTCGGGGCGTTGTTTCTCATCATCAGCAGATTCATCCGGTATATCCCGGAAGGAACTC
Organism: Erythranthe guttata; assembly: GCF_000504015.1. Next base: position 1,952,528 of record NW_012193677.1, on the reverse strand, counting down.
TGTTAATCCAGACACCCACAATGACATTCGGAAGCTAAATCAAGGTTTTTTGCTTCGACTTTTTTTCAATTTATTTATCTCTTTCAGCTTTGCTGGTGGTGAATTATTGCTGGTAAATGAATGGTAGTGGCTAGGGGTGGAAATTGGAACGGAATTTCCAAGTTACCGCATTTTCTGATCTGAGTATTTCCAATTTCGGAACCACATTTTTCATTCCGAATTCCGAAAGTTCCAATTCTTCCGATTTTTTTTAACATAATTGGAATACACATTAGATTACGATTTCCGATGCGATAGTATTTTTTACATTATAGGTAACTAGGAAATTGGAAATTCTAAATTCTGCTGACTCCAATTTTTTTTTTTTTATTGGAGCAATTTTTTTCATTCCAATTTCCGAAATTCAGCTTTCCAATTTTCAATTTTTCCGATTTTTTTTGGAACGGAACTGGAATGAGTTTTTCACTTAAGAAGAAAAAAATGGAATATTTCCGAAAGTGCTAATTTCGATCCGGCCCATCCGATATCCACCCCTAGTAGTTGATGTATGGTAGTAATAACTTGAATATCTGATTCAATATTGGTCTTCTCATCGTACTATTTTGTACAATGGATCTGAATGAATGGTGACTATTTTTGAATATGTTTATCTAAAAGAAAAAAGGAAACGGACATGTCATCGTAAGTCGTTCTGATTTATTTGATTTGAGAGCCACGTCGATTATATGGAAATAATATAATTTTTTGAAACACGGGACCTTAGTGAATAATAAATTTAAAACAAAGTTACTATATTTACTAGTCATAACTTCAAGAATTATGCTTTTGGAAGCTATGATGGTTTTATCAATATCTTCATTCCCAAAAATTATTAAATTGATTATGTCTCCGATAATCTGCCAAGCTATAAATATACATGGATTTTATCGAAGATCTTAATATGCATTTAAAATGTCGGCAATCAGGGCAATTATTAATGAAGTAGATAGTTAAAACATGGTGTGTATGAATTTCTATTAGTGTAAAAATGCAATCTTTAGGAGTTACAATAAAGAGAAACTCGATAAACCGAGCTTATATATCGAATTCCTTTCCTCTCTCTTCTATTTTTTTCGTTTCTCCAAATTGTAGGCCCCACAGGTAGGCGTTTGTAATACAGCTCCTCATAGATAAGGATCAAAGACTTGTACTAATTAGTTTTCTGTCGTCTAGAGCACATTAAAATACCATTTACAGCCAATGCGCGAGTGTGAGTGGTTTTTCATATCATGGGTCTGTCTGAATTTTAGAAAATCGTAAAAATATCTAAGACAGCTGAGAGTTATGACATACCCTTTGTCTCGCCCTAGTGTGATATATCCATAGAAACACGGAGTACTCTGCTTCGATCTCTTTTCTTGATTATATAAGACACTAATCTTGTTTCTTTTCATCGATCAAGAAACGATATTACAGTAATATGCTTCTATCTTTTTGCTTATTTTCAGTAACTAAACTTCACTATTATTTGTTTCTTGATTTATGGATATAACTAAATCTCAAATGTTCATTTGTAGTGATTTCGCACAAGCCAACCGAATCTCCAGCTAATGGAAAAGGCTACGGAAAACAACAAGTCGGTGAAGAAGGAGGCTCCTCGTCTCAGACAGAAGGGGATCCAAAAGTCAACCATCAAGTCAAAGATGCTGCTGCTGCGCCAGATCAGCCTAGAGCAGAATCTGCAACTCCTTCTGAATTTCCTGCTATAAGACCTGGTATTGCAGCCGACCTCAAATTCGGAGGTAGTGGGTCCTACCCTAACCTACCGTGGGTGTCCACCACTGGATCGGGCCCCACAGGTAGGACGATATCTGGTGTTACATACAGGTACAGCCCGACTCAGGTAAGAATTGTGTGTGCTTGCCATGGCTCTCACATGTCTCCAGATGAATTCGTTCGCCATGCTGGCGAAGATAATAATGCGCCCGATGGTTTGGATGCTTCGTTTCCGACTGGCAATCCTGCTGCCTCGGCTCAAACCTGATTTTGGAAAATTTAACGGTTTTTTAAAAAAAATATTAGTTATTTTGTTTTCGGTTTTTTGGCGAATAAATTTTGGCGTCTCGTGCAATTGAGAATGCTGTAGTGTCCTGCGCGTCTGTTGTATGTTGTATATCTGAGTTTGTTGGTTCTTGGTTTTGTTTCTTTGTTACTTATATAGCTTGTAAGGTAAAAAGCGTATTGTCGTAATGTTACTTTCGTTGGTCTCGTTTTTGCTCTAGTAATATATATATATATATATATATATATATATATATATATATATATATATATATATACATCGTTTATTTTATGTGTACTAGATTGATTTTGTTGCCTAGGTTGGATTAATTGTGGCATCTAATCTGTCTCTATAGACTTATGTCTTATGTTGTGGAATTGTTGCACTTTAATTTCCTTATTGGGTATGTGCTAAATGCACTATAATTCATCGAACGTTTGTGTGTGCTGAATGCATGAAAGAGGCAAGAGTACGCACATTGTTTCTAAAATTTTGAATCTTACATGGACTCCCCATCGATTGCAAACTAATAATGAAAAAGAATTACGTAAAATATAGTAAGTCAGGAAAAATACAGTATCCGTCCTTAAATTTGCACCGATTTCACATTTGGTCATCATATTCACAAAAAACACATTTGGTCCCTCATGTTTTAAAAATTCAAAACTTATAGTCATTTCCGTCAATTTTTCGTTCATACTAACGGAATTAAGTGTGAGCCCATGACTTCATTTCAACTGACGAACTAGCGGTAAATTGACCGATATGACCAGAAGAGTTAAGTTCATTTAAACATGAGGGGCCAGGTGTGTTTGTTTAAGAACACGAGGGACCAAATTTGAAATCGTATTAAATCGAGGGGTGAAAACTGTATTTTTTTCCCGTACTAAAATAGCAAATAGTGTATAATCACTCCATGTGCGTATTGACGAAATCGTGCCCGAAAATCTGTTCCTTTGGCGCGCTTTTAATTCATATAACCACCTGCTTTCTATATACAGTACGATAACACTAATGCTTCATAAAGCGTTTTTGGCCGCATACATTTTTTCGGCTCCAATTTATTTTTAAATCTTGGATTTTTAATTAAAGTTTTTTCTACTTCCCTCTTTGCCCCTTTTCCTTTTCTGTTTATTCATTTCATCGTTAGAAAATCACATATAAACCAAAATTCGATGTGACCGAAAAGATACGTTCCGTTGACAAGATTCAGACTCGTTTAAACCCGCAATAAAAGTTGAAAAAATCGGCGATCAAATACTAATATTTAATAAAATTTTGTGTTAAGTGAAAAATGAAAAATACTATTATGTCCCTCAAACGATACAAATTAGGATGTGATTATTATTACAATTAAGGATTTTATTAGAAAATCACATAATAACAAATTTTAACGGTTTAATGCTGGATTAATTACGAATTGAATATCCAACCATCTACAATTAAACCTCTATATATAAATGTAGCCAAATATTAAATTATCGAATTAATAATTTAGTACGTTTACACCGAACGTGGACCGCAAAGATATATTATCAAACCAAAGTTATTAATTTACCTAATATTAATTTATCGAGATTCTACTGTAACTAGTTAGTCTAATAAAAAAACAATACAATCCAAACTATTCCAACCCATGTAAAGGAGCAAGGCCTAAATTAATCGAATTAAACAAACATAGGGTGTACGTATTGTTTGGTTTGGCAGCTTCGATGATGCCGATGTTCGAACAGCAAAACCCTAGAAATAGCATTTCGGATAGAATCGATCAGTTCAGAAGTCCGTTCAAAAGTTTTCTGATTAAAAAAAGTGAATTTAGTTTAATTTGGTATGGAATAACGGTAATTGAATTTTTATTGTTCAAATTCCTTCGTCAACGGTAGTTAGGTCAAGTTTGAATACATGGTTAGCCAAGCGTTGTTTACGTCTCTCGTATAATTTACAAGTTATTATATGAGAGTGCAGGTTTATCCAGTGCACATATATGATTGGGTGCGGGTACGCTCGCTCCCAAAAAAAAGTTGTGATCACAACTTGTATCCAAATTAATTTACAGACTATTAATTATCTAGATTGATAATTAATTAATTGTGACATTATTGTAATTAATTACATAAATGACAAGCACGTGCATGCATTTTAGGTTAATTAATTATGCCAAATCTATGTTTTAGACTCCATGAAATATATACAGCAGATAAACATCTACATATTATAATTAATTTACGCACACAATATTAATTTACAAGAGTTTTGTGGTTTGAATATAATCACAAATATACCCTTTTGGAATTTGTTTTGGTTTTGGCAAGACGGAATATCAATGAGGTATTTGCAATTCTAATATTTATTTATATTAAATAAATAATAAATCTCATAAAAATAAAATGATTTTTTTTTAATCTACAAGTTTGTATAGACAACCCCGCCTCTCTCGTCGCGCCTACACTCGAAACCGACTCTGCTATATACATTAGGGGTGTCAATAAGCCGAATTCACCTGCTTTTGCAGGCTCGAGCTCAAGTCCAATTTGTCGAGTTCGAGAGCTTCGAGTATTTTTCCTCTTAGCTTGAGTCCAATCTTATTTTGGTTTTTTGTTTTAAATTATTTTTTATTATAATAAAAAAATTATAAAGTAAACAATGAACTAAGAAAATAAGAAGAAGGGTCGCGAGATCTAAGCTTATAAACAACTAAGAAAACGCTACCTCAAGCTCGCGAGCTCGAACTTTTTTCGAGCCGACTCAACTCATTTACAGAGCTAATATATATATATATATATATATATATATATATATATATATATATATATATATATATATATATATATATATAAGGAGAGAATTTCCCACAAGCATAAAAAAAAACATTTCCCCAATGGATGAAAAATCAACTACAACAACAATATTATTATCCATAATATCCATCCTCTTCTTCGTCATCTCCGCCATTAATGACGTCACCGCACAGAACCAGCTTGCAGTCAAACCCTCACCTCCACAAGCCGACGACGATTCCGCCACCAATTTCCAGCCAAGCCTAGCAGTCGTAATCGCCCTACTCTCGATCATGTTCTCCCTCACCATCATCCTCCTCCTCTACGCCAAATTCCGCCGCCGCCGCCGCTCCTCCTCCTCCCCGCTCAGCCGGAGAATCATCCAAGACGGCCTTCTCCGGCGGCCGTCACCGCCACCCTCCGGCGTCGACAAATCAGTCATCGAATCCCTCCCCTTGTTCAGATTCTCCTCGCTCCGGGGACCGGCGGAGGGGCTCGAGTGCGCCGTCTGCCTGGCGCAGTTCGACGGAACCGACGTTCTCCGGATGCTGCCGAAGTGCAAGCATGCTTTCCACATCGACTGCATCGACCGTTGGTTAGAGAAGCGCGACACTTGCCCTCTCTGCAGATGCAGAGCCGAACCGAACAACGAGGTCGGTTCGGATCCGCAGTGCTCGGAGGGGTTTCCGTGGGACCCGCCAGATCATCACGGATACTCCAATCTCGAACTGTACGTAGAGCGAGAGGAATATTCCTCGAGCTTCGGATCCAAACCCCAAGAAGAAGAAGAAGAAGAAGGTTTGTCAATGCAGATTAATAATACTAATACTAATACTGATAATAATAATAATCGGGATCGAATTTTTCATAAGTTGAACCACAAGATCAACGTTATCTTCGAGTGTTATAACGTACTGAAGAATCGATGGAGCGACGTTAGCTCTTCGGACATGCTGTATCTCAACTCGGAGATGCTGGCTGACGTGTCCGATTCGAGATTCTTGAACTCGTGTAATTTGGAGAATAATTCAAGAAAGAATCATGATTATTCAATGATGAATAATATTAAAGAGGAGATGGAGAGGAAAAGAGTGTTTGAGAGCAAGGTGAAGGAGATCAAGAATCACACGAGAATAGTTAAGTCGGATTATTCGACACAAAAACGAGACGGGCTCGAATCGGATATGCGATCGGTGTCCGAGATAAAAGTTCATCCAAGATTAAGAGATCTTCAGTTGAGGAATAGTGGAAACTCAGATTTAGTTGATGAAGAGGAGGTTATGAGAAGGAGGGTTTGGCTGCAAATTGCAAGAAGAACAATTCAATGGTTTGCAAATAGAGAAGAACCAAGGCCCTCAACACAAATTAATGTTTAATTAGTACTTCTAATCAAGATTAGAATTTTTTTTTCTTGTTTCTTGATTCTCTTTCTATTACATAGTTGCAAGTTAGAGGAACTCTTTCAGCTTAGAAACTAGTAATTAAATCATACTAGAATTTTTTCAGTGTTATGGTCGACGAAGATGAACAAGATAGACGGAAAATGTAAAATCGAGAGAGAATTCAGAAAATAGTGTATATTGATTGTTGAATTTTGTAATCGCGTAACCTTAATCGGGTTTGATACATTTATTTATATATATAGGACACTATGTATGGTTATTTCCTAATTTAAAACCCGTTCGCTCGAGATTCACACTGATTGTTCAATTATTGAATCTAATTTACACTTTTTCACTATCTATTTATGAAAGTTATCTCCGGATCGCATGTTTCAATGGTCGTAGGCAGGGGCGAGTCCACCCTTGGGCAAAGGGTGGACTCAAGGCCACTCTCATTTTTTAATTTGCCCCATATATTATATCATATTTCTATTTAGCTCACCCAAATTTTATTAACTAGCTCACCCAAAATTTCAATTAATGTAAAAGAAGCCCCATATTTTATTAATTAGTCTACCCAAAATTCAAATTAATACAAAAAAGTCTCAAATTTTATTAATTAACCCACCCAAAATCCAAATTAATACTAAAAAATCTCTAAAATTTGTTTTTTTTTTCTTTTTTTTTTTCGTTTCTCCTTTTCCTATTTTCAAAAATTCCTAAAAAATCTCGGGGGCGCTGACCCCGAACCCCCGAAAATTGAAGCCTCCTGTACCGAATTCCTGGACTCGCCATTGGTCGTAGGGCCAGCTAACCACCTACCGCGCCTTCCTTTAGCATCGTTAGATTTATCACTTATAATTCGGATTTTGTGTTGTTGACTTTGATGACTTAAATAATTTGTCGGCTAGTGACACTAAATTGGTAAGCAAGAAGACAAAATCATGGACGCAATATGCAAATCTTATGTAGATTTGTTTTGAAAACAAAGAATTTCATAAATATCGTAATTAGATTATTATTATTATTATTTTTCCCTAAAAAAAAGCATAAAATTCATGATAAATTACAGATATCACCCTTGAAGTTCCATTTATTTACCATGAGATCCGCCAACTTGCGTCACAGCTGAGAGATATATGTTAGCAATTAAGATAGATCAATTTAGGAAAATGACAAACCAATTTGAATAAAATACATGTCACGTACTAATCCATCCCATATAAACTACTTTATAATTAAATAGGATCACCTTTTATTTTAGAGATTCTAGCTACTAAATTATTTTTGGCTAGTTTAATATACTAGACAATTTAAATACCATACGTTGGATATAGCGTTTCCATTTATTAAATTTCGCTGATTAATAGCCCTTTTACTCACTTGAAATGTTTGGAATACCTAGGGGTGTAAGTTGGAACGGAAATTCCAATTTCCGCCGGTTCCGATCCGAAAAGTTCCGATTTTGGAACAACTTTTTTCATTCCGATTTTCGAATTTTTCCGAATTTTTTGGATTGGAATTGGAATTATATAAAATAAATTTGGAATTTCCGATTTCCGATTTCCGATCCGATTTGATTCCGAAATTAATTCCGAAAAATTCCGATGTTTTTCCGAAAAATACACCTATAAATAATAAATATTATATAATACTTATCTTTCCGAAAAATACACCTTTAAGTTTTGTTTTAGGATTTTGACATAATGAATTGTTGTTAGAAGTTTTATTAAATATTATGTTGTGATTATGTTTATTTATTTTTTGAACTGAAATTTAATAGTTATTAGTTTTACTTTTATCGACGTGGATGTTCTTATTTTTGGAAAATTATGAACATTTTAAAAAAAAATCGCTAAGTTTTGAAATTTTTAAGCTCATGTGATTTCCGATTTTTTTTCGAAATTCCGAAAATTCCGGGACTTTTGGAATTGGAATGAATTTTTAGATTCCGGAAATTTTGGAATTGGAGTTAGAATTGATTTTGTACTTCCGAAATTTTTTGGAAATTTTCCGAAAAGGCCAATTCCGATCCGATCCATCCGACTTTCACCCCTAGGAATACCCTTTATTAGATGATTTTGTATTTTCTTTATCCGCTTCATTTAATCTATATATGTAACCAAACACCCCTTATCCATTCTTCCAATATATTCACAAATATGTCTGAATCTTTCCAAAATTACGACGAAAAAAAAAAATGTCATGCTCAACATATGTTCCGTTTTCGTGCCACCGTAGCTCTCTGCCCCATGTCTGAAAAAATGGACATATTTAGTGATAGTCAACAACCCTTGGTTGAAGTGCTAGGATGTTAGTTGCCACAATCATTAAGAATAATGAGACTGTAAAGGAACTTTTGATACTGTAATAGAAAAGTACAGATCCAGATACGCTGATTCTTCAAAACCTAGCCCCGACTGTACGAGTCGGTGACGAGCAACAAAGACGTGTGTACAACAGTGAAGATGCACATCGTCGACATTATATATTATTTTTCAAAAAGACTATATTCATCGCCATCGAAATGATCCCGACGTAATTCAGGTAATTCTTCGTTTCCTAGTAAGCATGTACACGAAACTATAATATATGTAACAAATTTAGCAATGTTTGATTGCTTCATTATGATGGCATGACATTCAAAAGATCCAAAGATCTAAAATTTAATCCCAAAGTATAATAAATATATTTCAATCCCTTTCTCTTAAGGGCTTCCAATCATAAATGTATATAGGATACACAAACCTATGAATTTTCATAAGTAGGGATAATGTTGCATCATCTCATAATTAATGTCTTCATACATTTACATAATCTACCTATTCACAATTATAAAAAAAATTGGGGGAAAATAAAATAAAATTGATGAGTACCATATATATATATATATGTAAGCAATTTTACCGTTTTCCAAACAAATTACGCCGAGTCGGAAAAACTCCATCGAAGGAGCAAAAAGTTTTTATTTTCTTACCAGTCCTCAAGCCATTCTGGTGTGTTGAGTTCTTCCAAATCTCGAGTCGGAGAATATACTGAAGATTCTGTATCATCGGAGTGACTTTCGAGGTACAGTTTTATACGCGAGATAATCTCGGGTGGAACAGGAACCGTCCGATCTGCTAATCCTTTCCAATCGACACAATCAAACCACGGATGGGATTTGACCGAGTCAACACCTTGACTTCCGAGTCTCGCACTTTCGTCTACCTCCAGTAGCTGAAACAATATTACAATTGTGTTAGCTTTCGTGTAGTTTTTTTTTTTTTTTTTCTAACTGTGGTTTCAAATCGCAACGGAAGAAGAAGTTGATAATGAATGTTGACCTTAGTTATGAGGTCAACAGCTTCGACGCTGAAATTATGGGGAAGTGTGAGCTGTCCTTTGACTATTCGCCCGAACGTGAGCTCGCTTTCTCTCCAAGATCCGAAAGGCATTTCACCTTGTAGCATGAAGTAAATCAAACTTCCCAAAGCCCACCTGCCCACAATTATTACAAGAGGGAAATCGGGATTGATAGTGCAACAAAATCGACCAGAGAAAAATTGAGGGGACAAATACTGATGGGAAAGTTTGTACCTTATTATTTAGTAAAAAGAGAAACTATTTGCTATATATATATATATATATATATATATATATATATATATAGAGAGAGAGAGAGAGAGAGAGAGAGAGAGATCTCGACTCTAATAGGCATACATACCAGTCAGCGGGAAAGCCATGACCTTTCCCTTGGATTACTTCAGGAGCCAAAGAATCCGCCATACCACAAACGGTATATGCCCTCTCAAAAGAATCACCAGATAACTCCTTCCCAAATCTGAAGTCCACTAGCTATATTGAACCGAGAAATTCATTATCATTTTCATGTATATTCGTCGTGCAAAGAAACTCAAAATTACTGAATCTTGAAAAAAAAAATCAACTAAACTAACCTGTATATACCCCGTCTGATCGAACACTAGAACATCAGGGGACACACCTCGATAGAGAATTCCACACTGCATTATTAATTTTAAAAAAAAAAAACCATTCAGTTAAAGGAAAATTTTATTTGCAGATAGAAACGAAATTTGATGTGGCCCAGTCGACCCTTATACCTTGTGCAAACCTTCTAAGGCAATAACAACAGATGCAGCACAAAACTGTGCAGAAGTTTCGTCGAGTGCATTGTGAATTATCGGTGTCATGGAGCAAGCTACACGTGTGTCCAAAAGTACGGCGGCATATGATTGGTCGGCACAAGTGCATATAACTCGAGGTACGAAAGGAGACTGGCTTACAGAACTCAATAGTTTCTTTTCCTTCAGTACTAATTCTTCTTTCCCGAGTTTTTTAACCTTCTGCTTCGAAAATCTTTTCAAACTAAGCAAATTTTCTGCAGGAAAAAACGGCTTCCGGTTAGAAATTAATGGAAACTTCTTCATAAGCATCAATAGTCGAGAAAACCGACCTGAATCTTTAACACGTACAAGGCCGATCTCGCTGCAGTCTGTGGAATACACACAAGTTCTCCACTCCTTGAAAAAAATATAAATGTCAAATTATTTTTTTCTTCCAGTGGTAAATCATTCAAAACAAACTAAAAGACAGAAGAATGTTTCTTACCAAATCAGCAAGCTGAATATTCTTAATTGTTGAAGTATCAAACTTTCTGTCGGATTCCGAGGATAAATTAGTTGTATAGTGCTTCGACGACCTAAACAAATTTTAAATGTACTCGAGTCAAACACTACTGCAATAAACGCGTATAAATATACATGAAAACTAAAAGTTCAACAGTTACTTATGATCATCCCGTGAAAGCTTTGCCAGAGGGCCCACAACTGAATCAAACTTCTCCTTCGTTAAAATCGAGCACACTACATCGCCCAAAGCAACGGCAGTCAATGAAGAGAGACTCTCACCGAGAAGCGTCCATTCCCCAAAATAACTCCCCTCGGTTTTCTCAACAGAAAAACTCTTATTACACATATCATCATTCGGTTTCTCAATTTCAGGTACGAGACTGGATATATCGACACTTTTTACTGAGTTCAAGTCACAAGTAACTTTTACGACTCCTTTTTGTACGATGTACAAACCCGAGAGGTCTTCGTTCTGCAGAGGTATATATGAATAGAATAAGATTAAAGGAATTGCAAAAATGCGTTCAGATTTCGAGAGCGAGTTTACCTTATCGACTATTTTCTGCCCATCGGAGAAAGACACTTCTGAAAGCGAATCTGCAATATGACTCAGCTGTAAGATTGTCAACTTTGATAGAAGATCTACTGATCGAAGTAACTTCAATGAGGATAGATTAGAAAACTCGGACATGAGAATTCCTCTAAAATCTTCTCTTTTAAGCGCCCACAGAATTCCATCGGTCACAGCTCGAACAGAAGCTTGGAGTGGCTTGTTGTACCTGCAGTTTAATATATTGTAAAACTGGAAATTTATGTGATATAATTGAGCTCGATACACTATATAAAACGCATCTACATTCACAGAGATACAAACTCAGTTAATATATATTTTCTTTCGGTAATATCTACAAACTAAGTTGAATATACGTACAAGTACAGTGCAAGTAACAATTCAGCATTCCGATTAATCACATCACTAGAGAAGGAAGTAAAATGCATGTCGACAAATAAAAGAACTATACATGTATAGTTCTTTTAATCTTCAATAAAAAGAACTAAACACATTCTTGCAGATTCAGTTGAGTCTACCGATTTTTAATGAACATAAACAACACTGCACTGTATTTATTAGCATGGAAAGAGGAAAATGTAGATATCTCACATCAGTGCAAGTTCCCCGAATGAAGATAATTTTTCAGCAGTGTACCGCTGTAGTACCCTGGATACTTCTCCGTTTTTCTCTTCCTGAAAATAAATAAATAAATAAATATTAGCACTTCATAGTTTGAACTGAAATTAGTTTCTAATGAGAGTGAGAAAGTAAAAGATACTATTTTTTTCTGCAAAGGATATAAATGATTGTGGTCGTAGAATGCCGAACCGAAATTCACCTGAGTTGCAGAAACCTCAAACTCCCCATTGCCGACTACGTAGAAACAGTCACCGTCTCCACCCTGAAACATTTATACAAATAAGTTAGTGTTTTTACATCATTTGCCATGCACTGGTTACTCATTACGAGTTTTGAAGTTTTTATACAGTAATATATACTATACATACAAAATTATAAAAACGAATTAAAGAAATACGTCCAAATTCGTTAAACTAGTCAATTGGTACAACGGCAACCCCTTCACGAAGAAGTGTCTTAACTCTTAACAGCTAAACACAGTACACTATTTTGGCTGGAATACTCCAAAACTCAATTCTTGCAATAGTCACTTAGTCAATTTTAAGGAATTTCAAAAGGAATATGAGAAAAAGATCTTCATTCTAGAACTAGATAATGAGTTAGATAAACATACCTGCTGTACCACTATCTCTCCGGCTTGAACCTCAACTCTTTGCATGCAATCCAACAATACATGGCACTGAGAATCAGTAAGCTTTCTGAAAAGAAAATGATCGCGCAAGGACCGTTCAATTTGACCCTGCAATGAATGGATTATAAATCAACTCAGATCCGTGACGTACATAGTTTCGGTGAGATTACATTTTTAGAAAATTCAAAAGACAAGAGAGAGCAATCTACTTCTTCTTCCCAGGTCTTTCTGTGGGCTGGAGAAGAAGGAACCCAAGCTTGCCCACTCTCAAGAGAACTTTCAAGTGCACGAAGACGTGCACGAGATATATCATGCCTTGCACGATTTCTTGATCTCCAGTTCACAACAGATGGAGACTCTGATCCCGATACTTCAATCACGTGAGGTAAAGGTCTTAACTCTGCATCAGACTTTGCCGATTCACCAAATGCAGCCTGTGGGTATTATAGTTGCAATGAACTAAATCAAGTGTTCGAAGTAATACGAGGGGAAAAAATCAAAACAAAACTATATGAATCGTAATGAAGGTCAGGGTATTTAAGTGGCTCTGCATACATCATTTAAACCGTTTATATGTACGACTATCACAGTAATGTCATCGGTTCGAGTTTCGTATTGTAGCCAGAGACGATATGATTCAGCAACAATTGCAGCACAAGCATCACGTGGGTCCTTATGTTTTGCAACCTGAAAATCGACGGTAGAAAATTAGAGCAATTAAAGCAACACAAATATCATTGCTTATATATTTCCTCGTTATTTTAAAGGTTCCACAGTCTCGATTCTTCCTCCATTGCTACTGCTACTACTACTCGGTCAAAAACAGAGACGAAACATGGCAGAACGAGAATATTGGTATCAAATTGAACGTACAGATTTTGAGATAACATTAGAAGCTCTTTAAATAACAAAAAAACTAGAACATCCTTCAGCACAGGCATCGAAAACGTTAGTAATTTTCGAGATAAAAAATGTAATTTTAGATGAGTCTACATACAGTTGGGTTTGGTGATTTCCGGAGCTGTTAGTAATTTTAGAGATAAGAAAAATGTTCTTTTGCCTAGTCACTTTCAGTAAAAGCCAAAGCCGTTTCGCTATTTTCCCAACGGCACAAATTGCTGCAGCATTCATATACTACCGATTGCAGCAAAACCATCGGCAAAAAAATAAAACTCCGATGTTTTTAGTGAAATACAAAATTATTTGAAGCTTAAATATATACCACATGACAATACCTACTTTCGATATTACCTACATTGCGTCAAGGATTTCATTTATTTAACATGTCTTCCCAAATTATTCTAGGATCGTATTTCTTGTTCCATTTCATCAGTTCCCTTTGGTTTTCTAACAAATTTTAACTTTTTCGGAACCCAAACCTTTTCAAACAAGAAAAAAATATATATCTTCCATTACTAAACTTCTATATAAGTGAAATCAAATACACAGACAGACTAACTAATATTGCCCGTCGATATTCAACAAAATCCATCATATATCATTTCAAAAAAAAAATAATCGCATTAGCAATAGGAAAAAAATAATCGCATTAACAAAAGGCGAAATTACCATTTCCACCACACTCTGGCTCGAAAGAAACTCAAACACACCATCACTCGCAATCACAAAGAACGGATTACTCTGCGTTAGCTCCATAACAACAATTTCTGGATTAGCCACAACCCCAATCGTCTCGGCGATAGAATCACCGATACTCCTCGTAAAAGCTGTACCAGGATACATACCGTTCTGCACCCAAAGCCTAGGAGGGTCGCCGTCATCTTCTTCTTCAGTCCCCCAACACTGCACGTTCGGATCTTTAAGCCCTTCAATCTGATCCAACGTAAGAACCCTAGCTCCACATAGCTTCACCCTTTCGAGTTCGTCTGGCCGAAAAGGCGTCTGGTCAATCGAGAGGTCAACAGCTACAATATCACCCCCCCTTCTCTCGGCTATAATAGCCCTCGAATCGCCCGAATTGGAAACGTAAACTGTCCTGCCACGAACAAGAACCGTAATTGCCGTTGTGCCACTCATGCTATCGTCCAACTGATCGGCGTGCAGCTGCGAATTTGTTGCCACGAAAGCTGCATGGCATGCTTCGACTGCATCCATGTGGAACCGACTGTTCCGAAGCAAATTCTCGCATAGCTTCTTCTTCGCAAACTGCGAACACTGCGCTCCGAATTCACCATGGCCATCAAAAACACCGAAGAAATGATCATCCGGGCTGGCTCCAAATGGAGTGTGGATGCAGAAACTATCTTGATTAGCTTTATCGAGTGCATCCGGGTAGTAGCCTCTCTGAGAGAGAAACGAGTATCGCATTTCGTAACTGCCAGATGGCACTGTCACAACCCTCGATCCATTGGGCGGCAAGAACTGAGCCGAGACCCTCGAGAGCCTAGTAATACCAGCTTCAGTAGTGGAGTTTAACTGATATAATTGGTCTCCGTTTTCTCCTTCATCGCTATCGGAATCGGCAGGCGAAAACACTGCAATTTCACTTCTAGGTTTCTTCAGAGCTCCACTTTCTTGCACCTTAATTTCTCCCCGGGGAGCACACAACTCGCCTATACACGTCTTGGAATAAACACAACCCATCACTCAAAACACCAATTCAAGACCAACCCGGATCCCCGAAAAATCGTCGAAAACTGGCGCATCAGTTTTCCCAAAATACTGCAATCTGTCAAATGAACACCAAAATTTCTCAATATCAAAGTATTGGGGGCATTTCATATCAATTCAAATCTCAACACACAATCAAAAATAGATCATGGAAAATGAAACAATAGCAAACAGCCGATTAAACATATATATACTGGCCACAAATTTATATCAATTAAACCACCAATTGGATCCTCAAACCAGTAGCTATTAAGCAAAAACTCGAGAAAAATCAAATTGCCTTCACACTTGACACTCACACCAAAATTTTTTATTTTTTTTAAAAAAAAAAAAAAAAAAAAAAAAAAAAAAAAAAAACAACAACAACAACACAGTCGGACAACACGAATCAAAAACACTTGAATCAAGAGAGAAACGACACACAATCCTCAAGTACAAGCAAAACCCATCATAATTACAGCAGAAATAACGCGCCTAATTCAAAAAATCATACAATAGTAATTATCAACTGTGAAGCGAAAAAAAAAAAGTAGAGAGAGAAGATACATACTTTCTTCGAAGATAGATACAGGGGGGAGGTGGTGGTTTATTGGAATGGTCGGATATTGGATGAAGAGAGAGAGTAGGATGTGGACTGTGGACTGGAGACGTAGCACTGCATGTGTGTGTGTGAGAGAGAGAGAGAGATTGTGGAGAGAGATTGTGGGGTCTTTTTTCATTCTCTCTCTCTCTAAATTTGGTAACTTTTGAGTTGGGAGTAGCCACGCGCTTAGGTCTACACGCGCCGCCGTAAAAATAAGTTGATGGGGCTCAGTGGGTGGTCAGTGATGGTGGGGATGATTAATTGGACCCACGCCAGCCTCTCTCTCAATTTCTTTGTGAATAAAAAAATAAGAATAAAAAAAAAAAAAAAAAATTATTAGTATTATTTTTTTATTTTTTTGTGGTTGAAACTTGAAAGGATATCTTTTCATGAAAAGAAATAAAATAAAAAGTAGCCAATAAAATGAATTATCCAAATATTCTTATTTGTTTTAAGGGTAAATTACAAACACCCCCCTGAGGTATGGTCAAATTACAAAAATCCCCCTATTATTTGGATAATTACATCTACCCCGCTCAGCTATGATTTTTTCTTACACCTCCACTCTTATGGTGCCAAATTCAACATAATTATCTAGATTCCGTGGAATTTGCTCTAGTTTGTACTCATTTTGTGTAAAAATACAGTTTCCGATGCACCACAAACTGATATATACAAGCTAAAAAACACATATTATGATCATCTTGCTTCATAATGTAGAGTTCGAATTGGATAAAACGGATACAAAAGTGATAATATTCCATGTAATCTCGAAGACTCCACTAAATTTGAGGAGTTGAGGGGTGGTCGTAATTATCCAAACAAGAGGGGTGTTTTTGTAATTTGACCATACCTCAGGGGGTGTTTGTAATTTACCCTTGTTTTAATAAGATGAGATATTATACCAACTTGTATTTCTAATTTTTTTTCAATTTGAATTATTACATGGATGGTTGTGAACTTCGTGTGGAAATATTTTTTTAAGACTCGTCATCTGCAAATGCAGTGGTTTAAATTAATAAAGGTATATATATGTATTGAGTTAAACGGGCTCTTGAAAGAAAGACGAGCAACTTCATGCATTAATCCTCGGTTTCCTTGTCGTTTAATATGAGTTGATGAGAAAAAAAATCAAATTCTCTTATCGCTGCTCGTATATCGTATAAAATATTGTCATAGCTTGATCTATTTTCTCGAGTCCGATAGATAGTTCTCATATCTATAATAATACTAGCATCCTCTAGATTATTACTCTTCTCAAACTGTTCATACGAGTCAACTCAGCCCCGTACCGTGCATCCACCAATAGTTGGTGGATTAAAGAAAATCACTGAAAATGGGAATTGAGAAATATTTTTGAATTAATCATGAATTCTAAATTTAGTAAGTTGTTTTTTTTTCTTCTATATAATTAGAAGTCTGGATAAATCATGCCTTTTCTAAAGAAAATAAATTGTGAAAAATAACATTATTTTATATATATTTAATATCTATTGATAATAGGAATTGTATTACAAAATGTATAAATCCATTTAATTTCAAAATTGGGAAGGAAAAGGCCTCACTATTTAATATTTATATTATTTAATTCGACGAAATTTCACTATATCCACAATTTAATTTCCATTTATACAAATTTAGATGCAATAAATAAATCCAAATATTATAATATCCACCGCAGCAATAAATGTACAACCCACACGAAAAGAACCTCCACGTGCGCAGTTTTGGCATCCACATCCTCTCTTACTCATTTAACAAATGGTCCCTTGAATTTTTTTATTTTTTTTAAATACTTTATATAAAAAACATTTATACTTCATAATTTAGCTACAAATTTAATAATGGAAAATTATATAAAAGTTCTTCACTAAGTTGCATAATTAGAGATAGTGGGCAAATTTATTTATTTTTCTTTTTTCCAATTAAAGCCCTTCATGTATCTTTTAATTAGTTGTTGTCAAATTTGTCGCTGAATCAAGTTGTTGCAATGAACTCATTTCTTCCGTCGTCGGACTTTAGTCGGTTGACATTAGACGAGTCGATTGATTACATTATGTTGAGCCAACTGAGTCAACTAATTCAGTTCAGTTGGTTATCGATTCAACTAGCTGATTTGGTTCACTTGATTAAAGAAAGAAGATAGACGATCTGTTCTAGAACTATACCGTGAAATGATGAGACACTTCACACTAGTCAAATTTGAGGATATATTTACAATAGAACACTACAAAAAGACATTATTTTGAAATTAAAAAAAAATGTATTCTATTACCATCAATTATAATAGATTATAGAGACTTTTCTCAAATGTGAAATTGCATGCACATTCTAGTCAAAAGTACTTATTGATGTATCATTCAATCATGTAATGGTCGGCACCTAATTTTATCCTTTTGAATGTGGAAAAAATTATAAGTAACAAGTCCACCAATATTCTCTTCATGCAATATTTATAAATAAACATAAAAAATAAAATTTGGGGAATTAAAATATTGGACATTGGGAATTGCTTGTAATATTCACATGCATGTCACTATTTAATTAGGGATACTTAAGTGTCACAAGATGATGATTTAGTGTGGAATATTTGGATTTGTGGACTGAAATTTTATATTTTTTTAATGGTCAAAACCCGATTCGATGTGTTTAAATAATGATCACGAGATTCTAGGTGCGCGGTTTTATTCAGAGTTGTCTTTTAAAGGGTTTTGTAGATGTTATACCCGATGAAATACACTGGATCTTTCGTGTTGAATGTAACATAAAGCTAACATCATTTCTTTCGTGTTGCCCACTTTCTTTTTCCCGAAAGGATCAAATAATATTTGTCAATAAGTGAAAATGTCAATAATTGAATAATATTGATCATTATGTATACTTTGATAAATCAATATTACTAATTTATCCAAATATTTTATAATCGATAGCAACTGATAATAAGCGGTGTATGTTCGGGGCCCACGAGATAGCACAAGCTCTACATTGGTATGAATTTGGGTCAAACCCAATTAATTTTGTTATTGGGTTTCCCTAAAAGACTCATAAATTAGTGGTCTTTCACATATTAAACTAATGTGAGATCATGCTTACACCTCAATAGTGCACTCGATTCATTCACGGCACTTTCGTCCGAATTATTTCATCAAATCCGTTATCCAATAATTGTATTAAAATAAGATTTTAGTATATGATAATATTATTAGTCTATGAAATTTATTGTATTTAGGGGTGGAAATCGGAAAGAAATTTCAAGAATCCTTCGATTCTGATCCGAATTCGGAACCCCTTTCTTTCATTTCGATTTTTTCCAATTACGGTACCATTAATGTAATTACATATAACTTTTTATATGATATGAGATAATAATTAAGTTATCAGATAATTGGGGTGACGTGGATGGCAAAACTGAAATGGATTTACTTGTCAGAAATGTTGTTGATAGTTTGATGGACATGGTATTGATAGCACTAGTCAATATGCCTTATTTAATATTTACAGTTGCACTTTTTTTTTTTTTTTTGCAATTTAATTAAATTACTTGTGATTTAATTTATGCAATATTTTTATAAGGTGAGTGTCCAAGTTTCGTTCGACTAAATCTCGAGGCCAAATAAAATAAATACGCACTCGAAAACAACCCCAACGACTTGCTTGCTAAAAAACTTACGTTTTTAACCAAGTAAAAAGCCGAACTTTTCGAGCTCATACCCAATAAAACAATCATTTATTGGGTTGGTGATAAGGGGACGATTCTTTAGGCCCGCCTCAATGGCAAATTGTAGGGATGGTTTCGATTCGGTTATCGGACATTTAGTTCGACAATAGGTAGTGTACGTACTGTATGTTGCGGTATTGAAAATTTTCATACTGTTACTGTACCAATAATTGTATACGGTAATTTTTGAAAATGCCCAAAAAAAAATGGAGAGACAAAAGTTATGAAATAATGTAAGAATGAAAAAAAAAGTATATATTGTTGTGCAGGTGTATGCAAAATGCAATGCATCTGAGAAATGTCTACAAAGAGTGTAGACATGATGAAAGAAATCACATGGGTCATGGGTCCGACCCGCCGACCCGGCAAGATCCAAACCCTGTTTACTAAGCACCAGTTCATGTGGGTTGGATAGATTTGACTATTTGGTTTTTAGCTTTGTCGTTTTGATTTTTGAATTTCATGCTAAAGAAATTAAATTGTAGTATTTAAAAAAAAAAAAAAAAAATCAAAGAACACCTCAATTTGAAATATTCAAAATGATGGGATTTAATGATTTATATATTATGAGAATATTTTCATTTTCAATTAAATCGATTTGAAATGTACCACAATAATTGAAGAGGGAAAAAAAATTTCGTGTAACATTCAGACCGGATTACTCTATGAAATTGCGTCGATATTTTCACATATTACGGGTAATGTAGGACATAACTCGATTTTCTTCATAGGAATCTTTAGAATAATCCGTTCTCCTCTCTTTGAAAGAAGGGTCGCTTCCTATTTTGTCGGTGCTTGTGGAAAAAAAAAGAAAAAAAAACTTAGAATGACAGTTAAAAAATTGAACTATAGTTGGTTTGCTTGGTATAGTATCTATCTATTATTCTTATTCTATAATTAGTAAATTCGGGCCCAAATTGAGATATGTCACACAAAGAAGAGCCCAATTTGTATTATTTATAAAAAACAAAATTATGATTTTTTTTTTATATATATACACTATATATGAAAAAAAATACTTAATCATCTGAAAAAATTGAGTTTTGGGGGGCGTTTGGTAAAATTTTATTTAAGAAATGATTAATTCTATTGCTCACAACTGGTTTTATATTTGGTCCTCCATATTTATAAAATATGCATTTGGTCCCTCGTGTTTCAATAATTTAACATTTTTGACAATTTCTGTTGGTTTACCGTTAGTCCGTTAGTTAAGGAAGTGACGGGCACACTTTTGAATCCGTTAGTAGTAACGAACAATTGACGAAAAATACTAAAAGTGTTTACATGAGGGACTAAATGTGGAATTCGTTCAAAGTTTAAGGATTAAAAAATTATTTCCCCCTATTAGAAATTGTTTATTTATTCCACATCGTCTTCATTTTGTCGGTTGTACAGTACACTACCATGTTTGTTCACAGTTCGTACTTCTTAAATCCTACTTAGCAGCGGCGAACCAAGCTCTATTTCTCTCTCTAGAAACCTCGATTTCTCTCTCTAGCAACCTCTTCAGGCAACGGCGAGTCAGATACTAGGTAGGTTTATCTTTCTTCTGCTTTCTGGTTTCTCCTTAACTGTGTGTCTCTGCGTGTTCTTCCGATTTTCCAACATTTCTCTGTGAAATTAATGACGGCGAAGATGATTTTATTAGTTTGATTACTAAATTAAAAATTAAAATAAAAAATTCAGATATATATGCAGTTAATTTTATTTATTGTGAGTGAAAATATTGATTGTTGCTGTTCTGAAACCCCATTCATAGTTAACCCTTCGTCCATTGTAGATACCCTAATTACCAATTACTCATAGTTTATAGAGCCATTTGCGATTGGGATTATCTGTGTGTAGTATTTCACTTGGGATTTGGGGAAATGTGATTCCAAATGCAAACCCTATCGTGTTCGTTAACTTTGTCCAATGTGGATGTTTCAAATCGATCAATGTAGTTCGAGTTCATGTTGCAATTACTTAATGTTTTATGCCAGTATGATTGACGAAGCCCAAGAAATTTCTTCCGTTTTTTTTAATCCGGGTAAAAATGAGTCGTAGAAGACTATAAACAACTGAATTGTGGGTATTTAATAAGTGCTCCGTCTCTCGGCTTCTGTGTTTTATTGTCTTGACTGTGCTATTGCTTCTTCCCTAACAACCGAAACCCCCCGTTTTTTTTTTACAGATGTTACTACCTTAATCATGGGACGACAATTCATGGTGAGAACATACTTTGGTAATGGATAGATCTTCTGATTCGTTTTATATTTGACATGGACAATGGACTTTTATTTCGAAGACTTCATCATCTCCATATCAAGAAACTCATACTCTCAATAGGAATTTTAGCTGTTGTTCTGTCTCTTCTCCACTTATTTGCATTTCCGTATGGGAACTACTTATCAATTTTCCCACACGACAATGTGGTTTCGATTTCATCGACCAATGGTAGCAAACCCTTTTCCGTAAATCCTAAATTGACCGATTCCGATAGTAATCTTGATCAAAAGATTGACAGCGATCATAATCTTCCATCAGATGATGTGGGACAGGTGGACACTGCACTTGAAATGAAGGAGATCAATTTAAACCTCGTATCCATTTTCGAACCTGAAAAACCAGTTCTTGTTTTGCCAAAGAATTTGTCTTTGGTACACGACAAAGAACCTAAGATCGAAGGCAGTGATATATCTGTTACGCCTATTAGCTCTGCACTGAGAAAGAAGGGAGGAAAAGCTATGTCAATCACTGAGATGAATTCGCTACTGCTCGTTAATTCTGCGGAGAAGAAGTTAAAGGTATGTGTTTAAAGTTGCAATAAAATTTCCCAAATGGCTTAAGACATATGTACATTTTTACACCTTAACCAATTTGTATAATCTGTGTATAGAGGCCAAGGTTGGCTTCTCAACGCGATCGGGAATTGCAAGATGCCAAATATCAAATTCTAAACGCTCCCATACAAAGGAGTATTTCTCAAGTTCATGCTTCTCTTTTCCGAAATTATTCCATGTTCGTAAGGTACTATTGCCCGAATCAAGTGACATCCCAATTCCTAGTATTCTTTTGTCAGTAATAAAATACTTCTCAAACTCTAACATTCTATGTTCGTAATAATTGCTTCTTCATACACAGGAGTTACGAATTGATGGAAAGCAAATTTAAAGTTTATATATACCGCGAAGGAGAAAAACCGATTTTCCACAATCCATACACGAGGGGTATATATGCTTCCGAAGGATGGTTTATGAAATTGATGGAGAAAAATAAGCAATTTGCGGTCAAAGACCCCAAAAAGGCTCATATGTTTTACTTACCGTTTAGTTCAGTAAAGCTGAGAAACGCACTTAACGAATCGGGTTTTCGCAGTCAAAAGGATTTGGAAAATCATCTGAAGAAGTACGTTGATATAATCGCAACTAAATATCGTTTCTGGAACAAAAGAGGAGGAGCAGATCATTTCCTTGTTGCTTGTCATGATTGGGTATGCCTTCTAAACCTTTAATCAACTTTTGCCTTCACTATATATGTTCCTGTGGCGGAGCCGTAAATTTGTTTTTGTGGGAGTTAATTGTCACTAATAGTTCTCTAGGGTGCAAACAATTTTAACTTATTTCGGAGGATAACAAATCTGGATATAAAACAGTGTATTCTCGAACAATAGTTGGGGTTACGGGCGGAAATCGGATTGAACTTGGCACTTTCGGAGACATTCTATTTTTTTTTTTTCGGAAAACTAATTCCAATTTTGTTCCACATAAATGCGGAAATTTGAAAATCGGAATTTCCGCAATGGGATTGAAAAAACTTGTCCAAAATCGGAAATTTTTCGGATCGGAATAGACAGAATTCGGAATTCCAATGTTTTGGTCACTTGTATACAAAATACATAATAAAATTGATCTTATAAATCTAATTTTTGGAAGGAAAAGTTGCAATTTTCGGAAAAAATATTAGATCGAAAATCGGAATCTAATATGTATTCCAATTTTGTTCCAAAAATACAAAACGATAATCGGAACCTTCAGAATTCGGAATACAAATATTATTCCAAAATCAGAAATTTTCAGATCGGAATTGGCAAATTTTGGAAATTCTGTTCCAATTTCCACTCCGAGGTGGTGGCATGGTTTCATCAATGTGCCATTTATTTGTTGAGTCTTTATATCTGTTTTTTGTTGACTGATCAATAAATATATACATTTTTTGAAGTAGAAAAAGGTTTTTACTTTTCAGGCCCCTCGCTCTACAAGGAAGATTTTCGAAAATTGCACAAGAGCCCTCTGCAACTCCAACATTGCAGGAGGCTTCAAAATCGGCAAAGACGTATCTCTACCCGTAACATACATACGCTCCTCAGAGAATCCATTAAAAGACATCGAGAAAAACCCGTCTCCGAATAAAACTATTCTAGCCTTCTTCGCCGGAGGAATGCACGGTTACGTACGTCCGATCCTCCTTCACTACTGGCAAAACAAACAGCCCGACATGAAAATTGTGGGGCCCATGCCTCGAGATATTGAAGGCAAGGCAAAATATAGGGAGTTTATGAAAGCCAGTAAATATTGCATATGTGCTAAAGGGTACGAAGTTCACACTCCACGAGTGGTGGAATCTATTTATTACGAATGTGTCCCTGTGATTATATCCGATAATTATGTGCCCCCGCTTTTTGAGGTTTTCGATTGGGAATCTTTTGCTTTGTTCGTTCTGGAGAAGGATATTCCAAATTTGAGAGAGATATTGCTTTCTGTATCGGAAGATAGATACGCAATGATGAAGAGGAGATTGAAGATGGTTCAAAGGTATTTCTTTTGGCATAAAATTCCTGAGAAATACGACTTGTTTCATATGATTCTTCATTCGGTTTGGTACAGTAGAGTGTTTCGGGTTTTGTAGTTCGAGGGGGCGATGACCCCCCGCCACTCGTGAAAAAAAGTTCTATTTTTGTATAGAGATTTATCAAAAAAAAAATTCATGCAATGTAGTGTAGTATTGTTTCTCCAAAGAAAATAGAAAAAAGAATTGTTTGTATATATTTCGGCCATGTGAATTAATCTAAGATACACTATGGTAGTTGATTTTACTGTTAGTAGGAAATCATTAGAGTCTCCTACTATTTTGGGTAAATTACAGTCACCCCTATGAGTAAAGTGAAATTACGAAAAAATCTCTCATGTTTGGGTAATTACAATCACTCCATAACAATGAATCTTCTTAAACGTCCACCCTTATGGTTTCAAATTCAAGAGGATCTTCTAGATTTCGTCAAAAATATTCTCTAGTTTGTATTCGTAAATTGTGCAAAAATGTAGTTTCTGATGCATCACAATCGGAGTTTTACAAGCCGAGAGAAGCATCTTATGATCATCTTGTTTCAAGATATGGAGCTCGAACGGTACAAACCTCGTGAATATTTCACATAATCTAAAAATTCCAATAAATTTGACACCGTAATGATGAGGGTGTATGAAGATTCATGATTTAGGGGGATTATTGTACCCAAACATGAGAGTTTTTTTTTATAAGCTGGCATAATATCATAATTTACACTATATTTGAAAATTGTTCAAAAGACCGTTGCCGAAATAACTATTTGAGGGGGTAATTGCAATTTATTAAACAACAGGTGTCGATTTATAATTAGATAAAACCCAGCGTTGCTAATAGCAATTTTCACAAAAGGAAAATGTACGTTCTTATGCTCTGAGCAAAATCCAGAGCTTCAGTCCGAGTTTTCATGGAACTCTCACTTCACTAGAAGGAAAGAGAAAAAGAAAAGGATGGCGCTAAAAACCCAATTCCCGCTATTTGCGCCACCGCACCTCCTCCCCCAACCCCACCGCGCCCCGACCGAAATCCGCTTCTCGCGGTGGAACAACGCCAACGCCCAGAAATTCATCCGCCACGAGCGCAACCAGAAAGAAATCGAGGACCAACTCCGCTTCGAGAAACGCTTCGACTCCGCCCTCGTAATCTCCCACAATTACAACCCTGCCCCTCCCCACCACACCGTCTTCAAATCCACCGGCACCCCCTCCGCCCCCTCATCCCCCTCCATCCCCGGTAAATCCTCCAAATACTCCAAACCCCCTCCCCACAAACCCCCCCACCCCGCCTTCAAACCCCCACCCAAACCCCGCAAAATCCCCATCCCGCCGGCGAACGAAATCGAAACCCCAAATCCCGTGGGCCCCAATTTCAGGATTGACGAGAATGGGGTTTCGTACGAAATGCCGGAGGCGCCGTTTGTTTACCAGTACAGCTACACCGAGACGCCGAAGGTGAAGCCGGTGAAGCTGCGTGAGCCGCTGATGTCACCGTTCGGGCCCGTGACGATGGCGAAGCCGTGGCTCGGTCGGAGGCCGCTGCCCCCCAGCAAGAGGAAGCTGCCGGAATTCGATTCGTTTCAGCTTCCGCCCCCTCATAAGAAGGGGGTGAAACCCGTTCAGGCCCCCGGCCCGTTTCTTCCCGGCTCGGGCCCGAAGTACGTGAAGTCCCGTGAGGAGATTCTCGGCGATCCATTGTCGAAGGAGGAAATCAAGGAGCTCATAGACGGGAGTAAAAAATCCAACCGACAATTAAACATGGGTATAAATATATACATTGTTATGTTCGAATGAATTATCGTGTTTCTATGTGAAATTGCCGAATTTAAATTGCTTGTCGATTGATTAAATTCGAACTTTCTGGCTTCAGTTCAGTTAATTGGTAGAATCTTTAAATTTCGCTTTACGTTATTATTGTTTTTCTCGACTCTCGGTCTTGATTTGGTGAACTGTATGATGAACTGCTCGTTGGCTGGACTCTGACAACTCACTGAGTCGTTTCTCATTAGCAATATCGAAGAAAATGTATGAATTTGTCTCAAGTTTCTCTGTGCAGGAAGGGATGGTCTAACGCATAACATGCTGGATAATATACACGCACTTTGGAAGAGACGAAGGGTGTGCAAAATAAAATGCAAGGGTGTGTGCACAGTCGATATGGAAAACGTGTGCCAACAATTGGAGGTTGGTACGTTCAACTTGCTCGTCTTTAAAAGAAGATTTTGACGTTTTATTTATTTTCAGATATTTCGTCTTTGTTCACTTAATTTGTCAAGAAATTTCCTTCATCGAAGAATTATTTTCACTTTTCACGGTTAACTTGTCTCCTCACGTACATTTTGTCAATGTGCAATAGATCATTGTAATTTGTTGATGGTTTTATTCACATATTAATCGATATAATCGTCCACGTTATGTATCTGTCTTCAAATGAACGAGCCGTATTTTGAGAATTTTTTAGATAGAATCTTAATATTGTAAGAAGTTGGATAAAGATCATGTGCTATCATGAGTGTATTTTGATGAAAATAAGGTAACCATCCGATGAAATTCGAATGTAGTCTCGTGTAAGAACATGGTGTGGATTTCTTGATTTTTTTTTATTATTTTTTTTTCTGTCAAGAAGGTTTTCTTATGAAATTTGTGACCGTACCGTAATAGGATAAAACCGGAGGGAAGATTATATACAATAGAGGTGGTGTCATATATCTTTTTCGTGGGAGAAACTACAACTATAAATCTCGACCTCGTTTTCCTCTCATGCTGTGGAAACCTATTAGCCCAGTTTACCCGAGACTTGTTCGACGAGTTCCCGAGGGTTTGACTTTAGAAGAAGCTAGTGCTATGCGGAAAAAGGGCCGTGATCTAACACCAATATGCAAGCTTGGTATGCAATAATTTCTATTTTACGCAATTTTCCTATGTTTCGGGTAAAATATAAACTGGTTTGAATTTGCAATGTGTGTATTTTTGCAGCGAAAAACGGTGTTTATTCCGACCTTGTAGAAAATGTTAGGGAGGCATTTGAAGCCTGCGAATTAGTACGAATAAATTGTCAAGGTCTGAATCCGAGCGACCACAAGAAAATCGGTGCCAAACTCAAGGTATATATATATATATATATATATATATATATATATATATATATATATATATATATATATATATATATATATATATATATATATTTATTCAACATTTATGATAATTTCGAGATCTTAAAATGCAGGCTCTTGTCCCATGTGTACTAATATCGTTTGAATATGAACACATACTCGTATGGAGAGGACGAGATTGGAAGTCCACTCTGGACCTTAACGGGGGTCTGAAGGGATCGAAGAAAGTCGAACCAGCGCCAGGTGTCACAAGCTTATTGGTCACGGAGGCAACATCGAATGATGTTGAAGACGATGTAGATGAATCTGAGAAATTTCCCGTTTCTTCAAGTGATCAAACGGTAGTGGAACCAAAATCCGATCAAACGGTTGAGAACGAATTAACAGTGTTGGAGGGTTTAGAGGAACCAAAATCCGATCAAACGGTTGAGAACGATTTAACAGTGTTGGAGGGTTTAGTGGAATCACAATCCGATCCAACGGTCGAGAACGATTTGCAGAATCTAGCGGCATCGCAAACGAGGCCGGAAAAGAAGAACACGGAAAGTACTCAGGCAATTCTGCTACTGAGAAAGCAAGCTGTAGAAAACGGGATGGCATTAGTGTTTGACGAACACAGCGTATTATTAGATTCAGACGCAGTGTTTAAAACGGCTGTTGCTTTTGCCAAGACCGCTCCAGTGGGTCCCGTTTTTAGCAAACGACCTAAGAAGGCGGTAGAAGAAGTCGAGAAGAGCAAGAAGAAGAACAACAAGGGACGAGAATGTAACGATTTGGTGTTGTCGAAAGGTGCATCGGCTTTAGGTACCGGAATTTACGTATCGAAAGGGATGGATGAAAGGAAGAATTCTTCTAGAAACGAAAAATTGAAAGATATTAGAGGAGATTATCTGAATGTAGTTCCACAGGGTAACCTGGGAATAGATGAACTTGCTAGGTTATTGAGATAATTGTTTATTTCTTCAAGTTAAGAGGATGTTTAGAAGTTGCAATTAAAATTTTATTTTAATCTTATTTTTGTGAAATATTTTGAATGTCCCATTATTATATTCAAAATAAAAAATAACAACCGTAAAAAAACATTTATTACAATTTGGGTAAATTACGGTCACCCCTGAGGTAAGCTCAAAATTACAAAAAAAAATCTTTAATGTTTGGGTAGTTACAACCAGCCTCCCTCAACTATGAATCTTCTTACGCGTCAATTCCTTACGGTGTGAAATTCAATAGAATCTTCTATATTTCTTGGAATGTTCTCTAGTTTGTACTCATTTTGTGCAAAAATGATGTTTTTGATACAACACAATCTGATATTTACAAGTCAAGAGACACATTTTACGATCATCTTGTTTCAAAATGGAGCTCGAATGGGGGTAAAACGAGTACAAACTAGAGAATACTCCACATAATCTAGAAGATTCCACTAAATTTGACACCGCATAGGTTGACGTGCCAAAAGATTCTTAGTTTAGGGGTGGTTGTAATTACCCAAACATGAGGAGTTTTTCGTAATTTGACATTACCGCAGCGGGAATGACAGTAAATTACCCTACAATTTTTGAATTACCTCTAGTTTTTAGGGAATCATGAATTTACTTGAACAAAAGACAAAGCTGCATTTACCCAACCTTAAAAAATAGTAATAAAAATTAAAATTAAATGTATTTTTGGTATTGCAAACTTCCCCCAAAACTAAGGTATGAGACATAAAATAAAATGAAGGTGGTGTTCTGAAATACAAACTTGTAATCAATCCTTAAAACCTAAGTCCTGTTTCTTTCTTGCAACTCATCTGCCTTAACACCATCTTCACTCTCACAATACCTTTTCCAGAACCAATGATCTTTCCACAACAAATGTATCTCCTCGATCGGAACTTGCTTCGTTTCGGGCAACAAAAAGTATATGAAGCAGCTCATTATAAATATCAAACCGGCAAACAGCAAGAATATTCCGTATTTCAGGTGGCACAAAGCACCTAAGAAGCACTGCGCGATCAATGCCGTGAAGAGCATGTTCACGCACACCACCATACTCTGCCCCGCCGATCGAGTCTCTAACGGGAAAAGCTCGCTCGGGACTAACCACCCTAGTGGGCCCCACGACCTCCCGTAGGCAAGAACGAATACGAATATCACTATCACTAGGAATATTCCCGTTCCTTTGGATATTGTTTTTCCTTCCCCGAATTTTAGTGCTAGAGTAATTGCAACCGCGACCTATGGACAAACATTCACCGAAGTTTTCGTCAGTACACGAAAAATAACAAATCTCTATATATAAAACAGTAATTGTTTTTTAGATGGATATGAATTTATTTTTCTTGTATTTTTCGAAAATGACAAATCTTTATATAAAATATATAAAATTTTACAAGTGGTGGGGGGTCATGGCCCCCCAGCCTTATGCCGGCTCCACCACTGTTTGAAATTTAAATAATTTTCATTTTCCTCATTTCTTCAAAAATCCTCGATCCAAATGCGATTTTTCTACATAAATATTTACATACGAATTTCAAGAATGAGGTATGTATACATATATATATAGAGAGATAGAGGACTTACGAAGCAGAAGATCAACTCACAACCAGCTTCCAAGAAAAACGCCCTCCGACCAAACTTGTCGACAAACGCCATAGATATAAGCGTAGCCACAACGAGGGCCCCACTAGTAATAGCCGAAGAGTAAAGAGAAGCACCCGAACCAAACCCTAGACTCTGAAATATAACCGGAGCGTAAAACAGAATCGAGTTATTCCCCGTGAGCTGCTGAAAGGCCGGAATCCCTATCCCTCCCAAAACCAGCTGGGGCCGGTTCTTCCTCTTCAGAAGGTTCCGGAAGGGATGCTTTATCGCCTTGGCCGCTTCGCTCGCTTCTATAAGGTCTTGAAACTCCGCATCAACTTTCGAGGTTCCTCTAACTTTCTCTAGAATCTTCCGGCCCTCTTCCAGCCTCCCTTGCTCGACTAAGCTGTTGGGAGTTTCCGGAAGGAAAAGCCCGCCCACGAACATGAAAGTGGCCGGAACGGCGGCTAAACCTAGAGACAACCTCCACCCCCACGGATGAATTTTTTCAACTCCATAGTTTACGAAGTTGGCGATGAAGATGCCTAAGCATGTTGTGAGTTGGAAGAGCTGGTTTACGGCTCCTCTTATTTTCGCCGGCGCCATTTCTGATAGATATAGTGGGACCGCCTGTCACACAAAAAAAAAAAAATCGAATATAAGCTCGTGAAACCACGCCCTCCATTTTCACATATCTGTCATTTTAGAGATTTTGTTTTTCGTTCTGTATTATCTGTCAGTTTAGAATTTCAAAAAATTCAATACTGCATCAGTCACATAATTTCCAATTCTACCCTTATTAACTATCTCCAGCACCCTCTTATATGAATGAAGAGATTAGTGGGTGAGACTTGATGGATAAGGGTATTTTAGTCCAAAAATATATATTTTCCTAAAATCAAGCCACAAGCCACATTTATTGAGATTTGTAATAATTTTTGTTTCATATTATATGTCACTTTTAGAATTAATTCAAATACTGCACTAACTACATAATTTCCAATTCTACCCTTATTAACTCTCTCATACACGATTCGAGGATGAGAATTAATGGATAAGGGTATTTGAGTCCAAAACAAAATATATATATATATATTTCCCTAAAATCAAAGCCACATTCATTGAGATTCTTAATACTTGTGCAGAGGTGTAAAACGACACATAATGTAGAACAGAGGGAGATTATATATGCTTACTTGGTTGCCGAATCCAATGCCTATACCAAGGAGTACTCGACCGACGATGAGCATAGCGATATTTTGTGCGGAGGCATTGAGAATTGCGCCTAGGAAGAAACTAACGGACCCACAAAGAATACTCGCACGTCTGCCTTTGTTTCGGGTGATGTGGGAAGCACCGAAAGTGGAGAGAAGGGCGGCGAGGTAGAGAGATGAAGTGAAGAGAGTGAGGATTTGGTTGTCGTATTTGCAGTAGTCGGTTTCTTTGAGGTGTTCTTGTTTCCTTTCGTAGATTGATGGGAAGAATTCCTTCAAGAAATCATCCATGGAAGTCACCCCTCCTATTGAATTTGAGATAATTATTAATTAGTTAATAGTGTGTTTAAAATTTAAATTCAAGAAATCAAAATATCTGCTTCTTCTTGAACTCAAATCTCAATCTCTAATCAAGAATGATTTTTTATACAGCTTAATAGTGTTTTTGTGCGCAAAAGCCTCTGTTTTTTAAACTCGATTTCGATTTTCGATCACTCGTAACACGAAGATTTCGATAAATATGTCGAACCATAGAGTGATTGTGTAATGCATATTATTTAACTGACAGAAACTCCTTTGATGTATCCAATCTCTAATCAAGAATGGTTTTTTATACAGTTTAATAGTGCAAAAACCTCTGTTTCTTAAACTCGATTTCGATTTCGATCCCTCGTAACACAAAGATTTCGATAAATATATCGAAACAGAGAGTGATTGTGTAATGCATATTAGTAAATTGACAGAAACTCCTTTGATGCATCCAATCTCATAACAAGTGAATAAAAAATAGCATCTTTTTGTGCATTTACCAATTTTCAGATTCAAGAAAGCAAAAGAAAACTCAAAAACTAGAAAACCCCACAAACAAATTTCCTAAATACAGTGAATGAATGAATTAATAGAGAGAGAGAGAGAGAGAGAGAGAGAGAGAGAGAGAGAGAGAGAGAGAGAGAGAGAGAGAGAGAGAGAGAGAGAGAGAGAGATTACCAGAAACACCAAGATCATAGCCAAACAAAGAGCCACCCAAAGAACCAACAATACAGGCAAAAACAAAGTAAGATGTGATTCTGTACTCATACAGATGAGCTCTTGCTCCGCCTTTCGGGTCAACTATTCCTCCACCCGCCATTTTTTTCTTTCTCTCTCAAGAACCACAAGAAGAAGAAAAGAAACTGAAATATTTTAGAGTGAGAAAATAAAAATAAAAAACGGTGGGGGTTTAAATACAGAATAAATAGATCAAGATCTTGACGAACGAACGAACGAACGAACGTTATTTGTCTTTGTCCCAATTTCCACGGAATAATCTGTCTGGATAAACTCTAACAACACTACTAACAAGTATATACTGTCTGATTGATTTTTTTGTGTGAAAATTAATGAATTTTTTTTATGTAAACTTTGACCGCAAATCTTTATGGATTGCTGTCTTAAAATGTTTTTATTTAGTGTGGTGTATATATAAATAAAATATAAAAATAATTAAATTAAAAAAAAAAAAAAACCGACGTAAACTCTGCAATTTTTTGGTCAAATGGTGGGTTTTGGATAATATATTTTCTAAGACTTTGATTGGCCCTATAATTATGTTGTGCCATTCTTGTCCTATTCACCAGTTTATTTTATTATTATTATTATTATTTTTATTTTTTTTATTTTTTTTATTCAAAATATTCCAAAAATGGCTGACAGCAATCATCGTGTTAATTATTGGGAGTGGTTGATAGTTGATACTATGTTATTACAAATATCTTATTCATCATATTTCTTATTGAATTTAGGGTAAATTACAGTCAACTTAGTTATAGTATAAAAAATTCCCTCTTGTTTGTGTAATTACAATGATCTCCATCAACTGTGAATCTTCTCGCACGTTTGTCATTGTGGGGTCAAATTTAGCGGAATTTTTTAAATTATTTGGAATATTTTTCAATTTATATCCGTTTTTACCTCATTCGAGCTCCACATTTTAAAACAAGATGATTATAAGATGTGTCTATTGTCTTGTAAATATCAGATTGTGGTGCATAAGAAACTGTATTTTTGCACAAAACGAATACAAACTAAAGAAATATTTCACATAATGCTGAATATTATGTTAAATTTGGACATCATAAAGATAGATGTGTAAGAACATTCATAGTCGAATGACTTTGGCCTACACTCAAAGTCAGT
>NW_012193677.1:1896438-1911876 GCF_000504015.1 Erythranthe guttata | reverse complement strand
AAAAATATATATATATATATATATATATATATATATATATATATATATATATATATTTTAGCCAAGCCGCGCGCCCCCCGAGCCGGCCAAGCCGCCGCGCGCGCGCCCCTCCAAGCCAGCTATGCGCGCGCGCACCGAGAGAAAAAAAAAAAAAAAAAAAACAAAAGGAGGCGCGCGTGCACCGCACGCGCGCGTGGCAAACACGCGTGCACAGCACGCGCGCTTCAGCAAAAAAAAAAAAAAAGGGAGAGAAAAAAGGCGCGCGTGCACCGCACGCGCGCGTGGCCAACACGCGCCTGACGCGCCCGCGTGCACAGCACGCGCGCATCGGCAGAAAAAAAAAAAAAAAAAAAAAAAAAAATTGGAGCGCGCGCGCTTTCCAAGGAGCCCTTGGACTGCGTGCTCCCATCAAATCGCGCTCAACTTTCACCGTCCTCCACCAAATTGCGCGTAGATTTTGACTCACTTCTCCAAATCGCACGAGAATTTCAACGCGCTCCACCAAATTGCGCGAGCTCTTTAACGCACCTACCAAATTGCGTTCGCTATCAAATAAAAAAAAAAAAAAATTATTTCTCCACACCATGCCAACGATTAACGCAAGACTACAACACCGATCTACTCTCGACAAGATCCGGTACCCTTTTCAACGTGGCTCCCACATCCTCTCGAGAGTGGGGGGCTTGCGAGACAACTCCCACGAGGAGCCAACTCGCGCAGTAATACAACCTGCAGCGAGACAACTCCCACGAGGAGACAGCTCGCTCGGTCCTACAACCTCTTACAAGGAAACTCCCACGAGGAGCCAACTCCCTACGAAACCATAGCGAGTTAACTCCCACGAGGAGACTACTCGCTCTGTCCTATAACCCGTTGCGAGGCAACTCCCACGAGGAGCCAACTCCCTCGGGTCTCAACGCCATAGCGAGATAACTCCCACGAGGAGCAAACTCGCTCGGCCCTACACACTCGTTGCGAGACAACTCCCACGAGGAGCCAACTCGCTCGGAACTACAACCCGTAGCGAAACAACTCCCACGAGGAGATAACTCGCTCCGTCCTACAACCCGCAGCGAGACAACTCCCACGAGGAGCCAACTCCCTCGGGTCTACGAAACCATAGCGAGATAACTCCCACGAGGAGACCATTCGCTCCGTCCTATAGCCCGTTGTGGGACAACTCCCACGAGGAGCTAACCCCCTCTAGTCTCAAAACTACAGCGAGACAACTCCCACGAGGAGTCCACTCGCTCAATCCTACAGCCCGTTGCGAGGCAACTCCCACGAGGAGCCAACTCGCTCGGTCCTACGAACTCACAGCGAGATAACTCCTACGAGGAGACCACTCGCTCCATCCTACGACCCGCAGCGAGAAAACTCCCACGAGGAGCCAACTCGCTCGGTCCTACGAACCCACAGCGAGATAACTCCTACGAGGAGACCACTCGCTCCATCCTACGACCCGCAGCGAGGAAACTCCCACGAGGAGCCAACTCGCTCGGTCCTACGAACCCACAGCGAGATAACTCCTATGAGGAGACCACTCGCTCCATCCTACGATCCGCAGCGAGGAAACTCCCACGAGGAGCCAACTCGCTCGGTCCTACGAACCCACAGCGAGATAACTCCTACGAGGAGACCACTCGCTCCATCCTATGATTCGCAGCGAGATTACTCCCACGAGGAGCCAACTCGCTCGGTACTACAACCTACAGCGAGATAACTCCCACGAGGAGACAACTCGCTCGGTATCCCAACCCGCAGCGGGACAACTCCCACGAGGAGCTAACTCGCTCGATATTACAAATCCGTTGCAAGGCAACTCCCACGTGCAACCACCTCGCTCGATAATAAGACTCGCTGCGAAACAACTCCCACGAGGAGACAACTCGCTCAGAGCAACCTCAATCCACACGCGCCTAAATCGCGCATCATCCAATGCTCCTACAACTTCGCTCAAGACAACTCCCATGAGGAGACAACTCGCCCGAAATTCACCATATAATCGCAAGCTCAAGTTAGCACGATTACAATCCTAGAAGCACTTAGAGATATTATGAGAATCTATATAGCCTGGCCAGCTTGATTACTCAAATTTATCTACTTGTTTTCGATGGGTCATTCATTAAAACGTGGCCACGGTCCAAACATACTTAAGACCCACGAGGTCTAACAAGGGGCACGACCCCCATATAAAAAAAAATCTTGAGAGCCTGATCCCCTCCTCAAGTACATCACGCAGAAAGCTATATGTAAACACATACAAGCAACGCGTCAAAACATTGAAAATGTCGAAAAATAACAACTCCCACGAGGAGAATACTAGCTCCGTGCTACTACATTATCGTGAGACAACTTCCACGAAGACGTAACTCGATCAACTCGATTACCCCAGAGACAACTCCCACGAGGAGATTACTTGATCCGTGCTACTACATTATCGCGAGACAACTCCCACGAGGAGATAACTCGATCAACACTATTACCCCGCGACAAGATAGCTCCCACGAGGAGATAAATCGCTACTACATCGTCGCGGGACAAAACCGACGACTCGATTAATTTATATTGCGGCAACTTTGTCGCGCTATGCGCCAACGCGCATTCACACCCCTCCGACACACGCTCCAACGCGTTTTCGCATACCATTAGGCCATACGCCAATGATCGACTTCTCCAATTTTTACTCTCGACACGATTTGAGACCCATCACAACATGGCCCCCACATCGACTCGAGAGTGGGGGGCTTAATGATATGCCTAATTGGGCCAACCCAATGGGCCTACAATTTCTTTACCTACTGGGCTACGAGTCCAATATCGAAGACTAATATCACCGAGGCCCAAACACCTTCAAGTAAGGCTTGGGCTCAACAAAGCAAACCCAACCCAATAAACGACATATAAATAGAGGTTTTCCTCATTTTATTAAGGTACGTCCTATTAACTGAGTAATACTATCAACAAAGCAAACCCAACCCAATAAACGACATATAAATAGAGGTTTTCCTCATTTTATTAAGGTACGTCCTATTAACTGAGTAATACTATCAACAAAGCAAACCCAACCCAATAAACGACATATAAATAGAGGTTTTCCTCATTTTATTAAGGTACGTCCTATTAACTGAGTAATACTATCAGCGAAAATGATAAATACAGTACCAGAAATGCTGAATGCAGTTTGGCCGAAAATTGCATATAAGGGTAGTATAGTACTTTCCCTTCTTCAGGGGATATATCAAAGGATGATTTGGACTTGGGTTTATCCTTAATTTATTTGGTGGCTAGGGGTATGTAAAATAACCCTAAAATTCAATCCAATCTTTATATTTAAATTGTCCGCGTGCGATGCGCAGGTAAAATACCAATTTAACTAAAAAATAAATATATTCTAATTTTATTCCTAAAGTACATATTCTAATTTTCTTTCTCAAAAAAGCAAAAAGAAAAATATATTCCAATTTTCCATAATAAATTTATTGTCACAAATTTACCGTACACAATCACTGCATTTCAGCATTCTTTTCAATTTTCAAAGTTTACTGTAACATTGCTTCGTTTACACTTAAAGCTGGTAAAAAAAATAAAAAAAATCACTGCTTTCCCGCAATCCAATAACCAATCGATTCAATTTTTGGAGGGCTTTTTGAAATCACGATTGTTTCGAAAGAACCCATCGATTGAATTTCGTCGTTGAATTGTTTAATTCCCCCGGCATGGTGGTGGGCCCCATTCCGACAGGTATCGGAAAAAGACCACTCCTTTTTTTTTTTTTTCCGCCATTACCCTTCCACTACCCATTTCTTCAAATTCAATTTCGGGATTCAATCTAGCAAATAAAACCCTGGCCGCACATAATTTGATTATTTTATTGTAAATTATTTTTTTATCAGTTCTTGTCTGAAAGTTACATTCTTTATTGGAAAATGGGTACTCCTAGATTTTTCCCCACTCCCTCTTTTTGTAAGTATATATATATATCATGTATGTATATGTATGTATAGCCAGTTCTGGGTCTTTTTTATTTTTAATTTGACTGCAATTTTTGAGAATTTTGAGTAAGCATCTCTATTTCAGAATCTTGAATTGCAATTGGGTTTTTTCTTGTCAGCAAAAGCGATCTGGTTGTGGTTTTGCTGTTTGATGAAATGTAGGAACTTGAATTACTATTGCAGATGATACATACAAGTTAGTTACATATGTTTGTGGTTAAAAATTAAATCTTGAATTCATTTGTTGTCCTTTGCTAAGTTTGTTGTTGCCCTTCGTTTGTCCGATTTCGGAGCCTGTGTTCTTGTGGATTTCATCTTGTCATGGTATTTAGTTATCTCACTCATCCAATTTCAATTAGTTAGTTAGTTCGTTCTTCGAATCCCCTCGTAGTCTCGTACAATTTTTTTTCTCATCTGTAAGTTGACTTCCGATGAATAGCATATCGTTTTCTTCTTCGGTAGGTGAATTAGCTGTTCCATCTCTTGCTCTTGATCGATATCGTACACGAATTAAATACGAAATTTTACATTCATGGCATTGAGTATTCGTTACAGAGAAATGCTACAAAATATTCGTTAATTTACAATCTCTTTGCTTATCCTCCATTCGGTCATAGTAATGCATTATTTCGAATTATAAACTTGAACACAGTCTAAAAGTATCTAACTTTTTTCTGCCAGGTCTTGTATAGCGCATGGCAAACAACAACGTTTCCGCAATTTGCTCTTGCTGTTCGGAAATGGATGGCATATTTTCTCGTCTCTTAATCTTAACTTCCTCTATTACACGTCGATTAATCGAATTTTTCGGTGAGCTCTTTATTTCAACACTATTTATGTCCAAATGCCGATAAATGTTGTAAGAAAATTGCTCTTATATACTTTTCTCTGACTCGAATCTTTTTTTTTTTTAATAATGTTGCAGAAGATATTCTGTTAAGGGATGTGAATAGATTGTTACGAGATTCGGAGATCAATTCTTATGGTCAAAGTCAAACATCTGCAACCTATGCATCTTCTTCAAGAGATTGTAACTCCGATACGAGCATAGCCTTTCTTGATAGAAATGCCTCGGATTTGGACGATCATCATTCGTTAACAAATTCGGGATTAGAAATTGTAAATAGAAATTACCACAGGGGTGTCCGCTTCATTTTTAAAGGGTAAAATTTACTGCCCCGGAATCTTCTTTCAAGCCTCTCATTTTGAATTAATACGGCCATCGTTCAATTTCAGAATCTGTTTATTAATGTCCGTTTGTAGGTTGATGCTCCCGTTATATTGTTTTGAATTTGCATGGGGATCGGTAATAGCATCTTGGAGATGCTCTTGTTATCATATGAGATGTATGCAAGCTAACATGCAGAGGTGAAACGATTATACGCTTTGATCTTAGTACTCGTACAAAAGTGGACAAGTAAATCTTTTGTTGCTCGAGTAATATTTGACTTTTCTATGTATTAATTATAACTTTTATTCTGCAATTTGTTTTTGTTTTTTTTTTTGTTTTCTTTTTCTTTTTTATAGTTTTGTATCGAGGATTGTGAAAACTTTGCATGGGTCGTCCGATGACATCGGGTGGTTACAAAGTGCACCCGGGATGGCTCCGGTGGAGGATGGTTCAGCTAGATTCGTCGAGCTTCTCCAAGGCATAAGGTACCAATTGACTTTAAAACGCAATTCAATTTAATCGAATGTACGTTTTACACTAAGGCTCTGTTTGGATCACGGGTAATACTACGTAAAAAGATGAAAGTGCTAGGTAAGATAGAATTTCATGTTTGGTTAGGAAGTAAAATACTAAGTTCTTTTAGAGATATTAAATAGTTTATTTATATTTGCTTAGAAATTTAAGCTTCTAGATGAGGTGTGACTATTTAATAGGCCTTTCGAAAATTGAAGGTAGACCAAACGAACATGAAAAAGAAAACCTAAAGACAACTAATGGAACATCATAGACTTTGTTGCACTAATTAGATTACTTTCTTTAAGTAATGTAATATGATACTTTGAAGAAGCTGCAACTAACTTACAAACGTGTGTGTGTATATAAATTGGGGTTGTTTCGTTATTTATACATGCCGCAAACTGTCATGCGACCGTAGTTCCTCGTATCGCTAGACGACCAAATCATCATTAAATTCTTTTTCGGGATCCAAATTTGTTTATTAGAATATTTTTTTTCTTTTTCTCTTTTTGTTCTCATTTCCAAAATTCTGATTTTTATTCTTCCAATTTTTTTAGATAAAAATTGTAATTAATTATCAAAAATTTCAAGTTTCAATCCAATTTTAATTTCCAATATTATTTCCATGTATTTATAATTAATATCATCAATATCGTATATGATGCATTCTAAACTCAATTTATAATAATAGTATGTACGTTATTTTTTTGTCCTCATTTCCAAAATTAAAAAAAAAAAAAAAAAAAAAAAACAAATTGCCTTTTTTTTCAGATTTTTTTATCTCCAATCCGACAAAAAGATTGAAGCGCCTGTTGCTGGCTCGGGTTCGAGAACGAACCAGGCAGATTTTTTGCTTCCTTTGCAAAGCTCAATTATATCATGGATATTGAATTCCAAATGAAACAATGACTTCTAGACTTTGTTAAACTTCCAGTTATATCCATGGATATTAGTTTCCAAAAACAAACAAGTCTTCAGATTAAACTTCCAGTAAAACCAACCATCCGTAACTAGAACTTACTGCACAGTATCAAAACTCATTGTGCCATAAATTTAAATGAGTGTATCTTCGAGCAACGTCATGTGATATCAAAAGCAATGGAAGATGTTCGCTCTCCATGTTTTCTCACGATTTGAACTAAGTCATAAGTCATCCTAATTCTCATGCGGAAGGAGGCATTTGTTAAGAGGACAAGAAAACTATGTTGGAACGTTGGAACGTTATGACTTTTCTATTAGTACTTATTACTTTACTCGGATGATTTATAAATGAGATTATTCTCCTATTTATAAATGATTTTGTAAATTAGATTATTGGATATTAGTTTAATCATACGATTGAGAGTGCCTCTCTAGAGCAATCCATAATATTATACTCACAATTTAGAACAAGAGTACAAGAAATCTCTACAACCTGAAGAAAGTTTTCCATATTTTTTAGAACATCCTTACCTATATAATATTATGACTCATTGATGATTTACCGTCGAAATCTAACGTGAAATGAAATGTTGATTAATATCCAAAAAATAATTGAACATAGTCGAACTCCATCTTGTTTTTCTTTTTCCTTTTCCTATTTTACTGTTTATAATACATATTTGCTTTATAATATGTATTTCTTGCGTATTATTTTCAGGAATGGGCTCCACAAACTACCTGATTCATTCGTGTACCTTCTCATTCCAGGTTTAACAATTTTTTCGTCTTCTTGCACTATTAGTTTACTTTAAACGGATTAAAATATTGCGTTCTAATACTAATAATCCTACAAATGTATGTTCTTTAATTAGGACTTTTCAGCAATCTTGGCCCGTTATATTTCGTTAGCACCAAAAGATTCTTCTCGAAGATGGGCCTAGCTTGCCACATTGCTAAAATTCACAGCGAGGTACGTCGATTTATGTATTTATAAATATTATCACGTTTCATGAAGAAACACGTACAGTTGAACCTCGATAAATTAATAAACTCGCTTAAATAATAATTTATTTCGATACCGACTCGGTGAAAACGTATCAAATTATTAGTTCGATAATTTAATATTTCGCTAAATTAATAGAATTTTGCTAGTCCCGATTGTATTAATTTATAGAGGTTTAACTGTAATTTATTTTTTTAATGATTTGTTTTAATACTTAGGCATCGGTAGAACAAAATGCATGGGAACTAAAGCAATATATAGAGGAGCTATACTGGGGGAGCGGCAAGCGCGTGATGTTGCTCGGCCACAGCAAAGGTGGCGTTGATGCTGCAGCTGCTTTGTCGATTTATTCGGAGGAATTAAGGGATAAAGTAGCTGGGTTGGCGCTGGTGCAGAGTCCTTACGGTGGAACCCCGATCGCGTCCGATATTCTTCGTGAAGGCCAGGTCGCTGACAAGGAAACTCGCAGGATTATGGAGTTTTTGATATGCAAACTTATTAAGGTAACTTTTATCGGCTTCTAAAATCATGTTTAATACTATTAGATAACTCTCGAGTATTTTTCACGTTGTTTCTTTCATGTGCAGGGCGATATACGAGCGCTAGAGGATCTCACGTACGAGAAACGGAAGGAATTCGTCGGGGCCCACAAACTCCCGGAGAATATTCCAATCATCTCGTTCCACTCCGAAGCCAGCGTGGCGCCGGGCGTCATCGCCACGTTGTCCCACATCGCGCACGCGGAACTCCCGTGGCTCCCGCAGTTTCCGGGGGAGGATAGGGAAAATGACGATTTTGCCCTTGCGGCACGGAAGGTTCCGGTGGTATTTCCGGTTTCCGCTGCGATGGCTCTGTCGGCCCTCCATTTGCAGTTGAGATACGGAGAGAAGAGCGACGGGCTTGTGACGTGCCGCGATGCTGAAGTACCCGGTTCGATTGTTGTGAAACCCGAGAGAAAATTGGATCATTCGTGGATGGTGTATTCTTCTTGGAAGAAAGATCCCGAAGATTCTTCGGAGGTTGATGCGTGTGAGATGTGTGAGGCTTTGTTGACTATGCTTGTTGAACTAGGGGAAGAAAGGTCTAATTGATAACAAAAAAATAGTGTGTGTGTGTGTGTGTGTGTGTGTTTTTGGAAGTCACATTGTAAAATATATAGCCATGTAGTAGTCTATCGTTTATGTAACGAAGTTATACGTAGAAATCAGACGGAACAGATCAGAATTAGTATTTTCCGAAAAAAATCCTATTTTTCTGGCAAGTGGAGAATTTTTTTTTTCTTCCTAATTTCAAAAATTTCAAAATCTAAAAATCAATTCCGATTCCAAAAGGGTATGAAATTTGGGAGTTTTAATATTTTTTTTAAATTATGTCATTTTATAATTTAAAAAAAAAATATTCAAAAATATATATTATGTTTATCTCAATCTTGCTAATATATTTGAAATTAAAATTATTTTGGGGAAGTAAAATTAGAATGAAAATTGGATTCTGGGAATTTTATATATAATTTCGATCCTGATTTAAAAAAATATTGAAAAAATCAGAAATCGGAAATCTCAGCAACGTAAATGAAAAGGAACGACTTCACCATTGGATCGTCAACGGTGGAATTCGAAAATTTTGTTTCGATTTGACTATTTCCATCACCAAACAAAATGTTAACCATATAACCAAATGTTAATACAAAAAATAAATAAATAAATAAATTCCAAATAGCAAAATGTAGGGGTCTGGTGTGAGTATGGGTGAAGGGTTTGGAAGGGCCCAACTAATAAATTAATTTTGTCTAAGGCCAACTAAATTTCCCTATAATATATTAATATTACCTCAAAAATCAAAATATTATGAATTGATAGGTTCATAAAGGGGCCCCGGCCCCTCTTAGCTCGTGTGTCCTTTGATCAAATATATATCATATATACCAACACAAATAGAAACTATTAGTGATTTTTTATTTTTATTTTTTAAAAACAATTAAAAAAAAAATCAATAAATACATGTAAGCTGGCACAGCTGCGTACATTGAAAATATCAATGATTTATGAGGTGAGGTCATATCACATGGCATTGATTATCTTCCCATTACTATTGTCTTTTTAATTTTTACAAAAAAAAAATTAAAAAAATTAATTACAAGTCCAATGATATTTTTTATTTTTAACAATAGAATTTGAATTTTAATACATTGTATCGTTTTGGGATGTTGCGCACGTATTAAAGAGTTACAAAAAACGTATAGAAAGTGACTAAAACAACGATATCATTGAAATTCTGAAGTAATAAATAGTGATTTGGAGGCGAAAATTTTTTTCTGAGGCGACAAATATTTCGATACAAATATTTGCAGAATCATATACTAGAAAGTAGAAACTTTATGATTTTTGTATTTATTTATATATTTATGATTTATTGGATTCAAGAATATCTGGTGCAGCAACACCAAGTTCAGTTGAATTATGAACCCGACGTCAGATCACTGAATGAATTCTTCCGAATGCAGGTGCACAAAAATTAGTAGCATGAGAAATCTGGATATATATATATATACAAAATTAAATTTGTTCAATTCGGTACCGGAATCTCCATCCGATTTATAGTATCTATCGTTTAAGGTTTTTTCATACGTATTAACAAACAATATGGTTGAATATATATTGTGAAAAAAATACGTAACAAAGACTAAAATAACTTTTGTAAATGAAAGATGCGGCGATTAATAACGGTAAAAAAATAGGCAAAATTACATC
This sequence comes from Erythranthe guttata, assembly GCF_000504015.1. The sequence continues at coordinate 1,901,520 of NW_012193677.1, read as the reverse complement.
CGCCTCTTGATGTAAGGTTATTTACGGAAAAAAAAAAAAAAAAAACTCCTCTTTTTTCATATACTTTCATCCCTATAATCTATAAACTTCTTACATTAATACCCTTTTATAGGGGATGAATGCAAGAAAATTACAAATTATAGTGGCCTGAATGTTATTTCTAAGAAAGAAGGAATTTTATTGTAATTATATTTTACCTCAGGGAGACGATTGTAATTTATCCCGACATAATTTTGAAATTAGTAATCCATTCGGGAAAAAAAAAAAAAAATTGAAAATCATAATTTGCAGAATTAGTAGAAAGATAATATTTCAAAATTAGATACCGTTGGAAATCGGAATAACAATTCCAAATTCCACCCGATTTGGGTTTATCAAAATGAGCAAATCAGGTTTTGGAAATTCAGCTCGAATTCCAAATTCCGACTGTGCCGCAGAGTAAGACCAAAGTTGTTGTCAACATGAAGATGAGACAAATTGGATGAATATAATTTAATATTTTTAATATAAATAAAATTTTCTGCCGTACATGAAAACGAGTTGAAAAATTGAAATCATATTTTGTATGGGGTCCCTAAATATACGGATGTTGGGATGTGAATTAGCTGGAATTCAATTTCGATCAAATTAAATTCCACAAGGTACAACTCCCCACTGCACCCAACCCTACTACGTACTACAACTTGTCTGCTTCTTACACCTCACACAAATCTCTCTCATTCAAATTGGAGTAGTACTTCCTCAAATAAAATTTCAAATTGGAGTAGTACAAGTACTATAACTTGTTTTTTTATTTTATATATATAAACCGTCACTTTAAAATTTCAATAATATATTTATTATTATTTACAATCAATTTTTACCATATTGTTTATAATTAGTGATAAAAATGGTATTTTAGTCCTATACGTTCATTATTTCCCCTAAAATTCAAACATATTTATCAGTACTGGTAATATACGTGTCGTCGTAAACCTGAACCGACAAATAATATGAAACGGAAAAAAATATTAATCTTAATTAATTCTATAGGTTGGTTGTTTGAAATTTTTTTCCAATTTTTATTATTTTTTAATTATTCTATAGTTTACTTAATCAAACACAAAAATAAATGCAAACAAGGTTACATCTCGATCTAGTGAAAATATGGTACAATATATTACCTCAAAAACACAATCCTCCCTAATTGTCCATCCTCATCCTGAAACACTTTCATCTATGTCTAATAATTTCTCAATTATTATTATTATTATTATTTTTTAAATAATTTCTCAATTAAAACTAAATTAATAAAAATTATTAAAAAAATGAAGACTTGAATACTGAATGGAATAATTAATTCCTAAGCCTTAATGGGAACCCATCCAGTTTTGGGTAAAATGATCTGTTATTTACTTATTTTTGTCCCTCTCCTATTTATTGAGCTCATTAAGATGTAGGCATCGATAATAATAATGTCAGTAATTATTTATTTATTTATTTAAATTTTTGGAAAAATATATTATTTTTTATTTTTATTTAATCTTCTCAACATGGCAAAATGAATTAAAAGATTATTAAATTCCATATATAGGTAGCAGGAATATTGTGGAATAAATGAATTTTATCTGGCGTGACATAATAATAAAATAAACCTAGAAAATGCAACTTCTAGGAAAAAGCTAGCTAATAACAGTAGCAATTAATTTCACATTCATGGGTTAAATTAAATTAAAATAATAATATGAACAAATAAATAGCTAGGGTTCGGTACTGAAACATGATCGACATTTAAAGCCCTTGTTTCGATACCCTATATTATTATATGCCTACGAGATTCTTTCCATTTTCACAATTGTACAATTTACTAATTTAGTGAATTAATTTCGTAAAGCTATAATTAATTTGAAAACATTGAACTTAATTTTATTTTATGAATTAGTTGTCATGGTTCATAAATTACACTATCGTTGCATAAATTTCATATGATGTTGTATCATTTAATTTCATTGAGATATATAGAATAATGCGATACCCCTATAGTACATTGTAATAATGGTACGGTACTAATATATATCAAATGTCGTGGTAACCGATATTTTGGTAGTTCCTTGATAATTTTCGGTATATTATACACCTGATAATCGATAGATGGTAATTATTTTCGAGCTCTAGTACTATATATAGAGAATGTAACATATGAAACAAATGATCATGAAATTGAGCTTGTACTCTAGACTTTTTTTTCTTTTAATTATATTTTATATTGTCCACTCATATAATATATATATCTATATATATATATATATATATATATATATATATATATATATATATGATAAAATATTACAAATACCTCTGAAGTATGGTCAATTTATAAAAAAATCCCTTTTGTTTGGATAATTACATCTACCTCTCAACTGTGATTTTTCCTTACACTTCCACCCTTATGGTGTCAAATTCAACATAATCATCTAGATTATGTGAAATGTGCTCTAGTTTATACTCGTTTCGTGTAAAAATATAGTTTCTGATATACCACAATCTGATATATATACAAGCCAAAAACACTTATTATGATCATCTTGCTTCAAAAAGTAGAGTTCGGATAAGATAAAACAGGTACAAAATTGATAATATTCTATATACTCTCGAAGATTCCCCTGAATTTGATGAGTTGAGAGAGTGATTGTATTTATTCAAATAAGAGGGGTTTTCGTAATTTGACCATACATATGGGTAGTTGTAATATACCATATATATATATATATATATATATATATATATATATATATATATATATATATATACAAACACGTTCCTGTTATATATGCACTTTTTGTGTGTGTAAAATGTGGGAAAGTCAGTGATAATTAAGTGGTAGGTTAATTACTTAAAAGCCTCGGTCGGCAGCGTCGACGGGCATCTCTCTCTCTCTAGACTCTCTCTCTCTCTAAACTCTCTCTCTCTCCTAATTCATGTTCTTCTTTCTCACACTGTGTTTACACACACGCGCGCACGCACACACATATAAATAACAGCTAAACCTTTCACTACCTTCTTCATTTAATTTCCACATCTCGATCACTCTGATCACTCTTTCTCTACTTCACTACCACCTCTCTCTCTCTCTCTCTCTCTCTCTCTCTCTCTCTATATATATATATATATATATATATATACACACACACACACACACACACACACAAATACATATATATTCTCATAAGCAATAACGATCGCTTGAAAAAGGGTGGTCGTATTATTTCAGGCGAAAGCATTTACATCAGCGATGGCAGAACAGCCAACGCCGCCGGAAACCGAGTGCAGCGGCGGCGCTTTCTCTTCTCTCTCATCTCAATCATCCGGGTCGGACCAAACCGACAGCCCGGTACCGAAACCGAACACAAACACCCAGGCCAAGAGAAGTAGGGAAAGCGGGTCCGGGTCGGACAGTGAGAAAACGGTCGGCAACAAACGAAACCGGAGCGATGACGACGGCGGCAAGCACACCGTGTACAGAGGCGTGAGAATGCGGGCCTGGGGGAAATGGGTTTCCGAAATCCGGGAGCCCCGGAAAAAATCCCGGATCTGGCTCGGCACCTTCGCCACGGCGGAGATGGCTGCCCGTGCCCACGACGTCGCCGCCATAGCCATCAAGGGAGGCTCCGCCGCCATCCTCAACTTCCCGGAAATTTCGCATCTCCTCCCCCGACCTGCCACGTGCTCCCCACGTGACGTCCAGGCTGCCGCCACCAAGGCCGCCCACATGGACCACCTCGACCACCACCGCCGCCTTGATTCGCCGTCGCCGTCGGCAGTTTCCACCACCACCACCACTACAACCACATCATCAACCTCGGAGGAGTATGTTTCCAGGGAGCCGGGGGACGAGCTGGGCGAGATAGTGCAGCTACCGAGTCTAGACGCGAGTTACGAGTCGACTCGGTGCGGAGATGATTTACTCCTGTTGGGGCAGGATTATTCGTGGGATTATTACTACAATCACTCGTCTGCTTCTTCGTACAGTTTAGAAGAAGAGTGTGGGTTTTTCTTCCAGGATAACTTGGTGGTTGACGAGGATAACACCATGTCTCCCAATTTTGAAGCCCTCTTATGGAAAAATCAATATTGCTGATTTATTAAAACAAAATATATTATAAACAAAAAGAAAAAAAAAAAAAAATCACCTCAATATTGATGGTAAGTTTTTTCTTTACTTTTTTTTTTTACCGTTTCATGATCTATGCTACCCTCGTATTTTACACACATCCACGTATATATCTGTGTGATTCTGTGTAAACCAAAGGTGAAAACAGTGTAATTCATCGAGTGCAGCATCGTTTATTTACTCCGCTTTTTATTTATTTATTTTTGCTTGATATATCCTTCTTTTTTTATGGGATGAGTTTTGACCATTTTCACGTTGAATTTGCATTTTATTTTTTTTTGTATTTAATTAATATTCATTATCTTTTTCTTTTATTTTTTCAATATAAAAATGGCTTTGGATTTTACTTTGTGGTCTTTATTTTATTAATTCTATAGATGGAAACAAAGTAGTAGAGATATACTTGCCTTGCATATCAAGTTCTTAGGCAATAGTGGCATTTCTTTTCTTCTTTCTTTTTTAATGCCTTTCTTTATGTAATATATTATGGGTTTTGTATTACTATAATAATAATAAATATAAAAATATATATGTTTAAGGAAAATTATTTTAAGCATTGACAATTTGTTGACCGAAATTCCTAGCTATATATCACATTTAATGATTTTACATGGACTATACTTGAACAGAAAATATTATAAAATAAAATAAAATTCAGCTGTGATTAATTAAACTGTTTTTCATTTATTTTTTTATTTATTATATTTTGAGTCCCTTAGTTATAAATACTTGGATATGCTTTCCATTTACTTTCATGGTTAATTAAATCTTGTTTTTCTTTTCAGACATTTAATTTATTTATTTTTCAAACATTAATTTTTCTTTTTTGTGGTTGTTGTCTGATTCGTAGTGTAGTCCTCTCAAGCAAGTCACCCTACAGTATGACGGCTATAGCGTGCCTGCCGTCTTAAAAAATAACTTTTTCCCGTTTT
>NW_012193677.1:1877827-1896338 GCF_000504015.1 Erythranthe guttata | reverse complement strand
TTTATAATGCCGTATATATGTTTTTACATGTAGAGCTATATATGTGTACTATATATATTAATATATATATTTATATATATATATATATATATATATATATATATATATATATATATATATATATATATATATATATATATATATATATATATATATATATATATATATATATATATATATATATATATATATATATATATATATATATATATATATATATATATATATATATATATATATATATATATATATATATATATATATATATATATATAATATTTATCAATTTTTCGAATGAATATATAATTAGTAAATTCAATATGAAAATTTCTAAAGAAAATAACTACGAAACAATTATTTTATTTATTTTAATTTAAAAATAAATAAAACAACCCCAAAATATCAAGAGACAAGTACTGCAGATTCTAATAGCGACGGGTGCTTCAATAATTTGGTGTGGAGAGTAAAGATTGATTTGGCAGTTTTGACTGATTTAATTTTCAATTTCTACTTTTAGAAGTGAGATAAATTAAAAATTAAAAAATAAAATAAAGGACAAAATGCACTTAATTTCCTACAAATTTCTCATTTTCGTATTTTTCTCCCTAAAAATTCGAAAATTGAATAACCCCACTTCAAAATATTATTTTGGTTACACTTTGCCTCATTAACCATTTTTTCGTGTGTATTGTGCAGCAAAAATAACATTTTAAATAACAATTTGCATAAAATAATGTTTTTAAGGGGTAGTTCTCAACAAAAATAGCATTTAAAGGAGCTACGTGCAACAAAAATGCTCAATTACGATGAATAATCCATCGAAATTTTGATATGGGAGCAATGCGCAACAAGAATAACATTTTCGAAGAGGGCATTCGCTTTTTAAAAACATTAGGGGGTAAAGTGAAAAAGTATAAATTGTTAGGAGGTGATGTGCAATTTTCCCTAAAAAAAAAACACGATAAAACCGAAAACGCGACTATGGTTCAACAGGCTGTTACTATTACTTAATCCACTGAAATTATTCCGTTGTGGAGAAAGTCGTGCTTTTGTGTTTGCTGAATTTAACTTTTATACAAGTTGGATTATTTGATATTGACACCTCAGACAAATTGGTTTTACGAGGCATATTGTATTATATTCGGACAAAATATATAAATAAATAAAAATTATTACTATTTTGTTTAATTTTTTTACAAAAATAAAAAAAAGAAATACAGCTTAGATCCAGCTAAGAGAGTTAAAATACTGTCACCCCTCGCTCTTTAATTTCCATTCTGCCCTACCAGTTTATTTACTTTACGATGGATTAGTACTTTTTACTAATTTCTCAAAAATAATTATTAAAAAAAATAGAAAAACTTATTTCATAGAGTAATAAATTTAAATAATGATATTATTTCATTTAAATAATTAGCGCCGCCGGCCTCCCTCGTGATTCGTGACTAATTTCGTAGTAAATGAAAATGTAATTTTATCATTAAAATAATATTTTAATTTTGTTAGGTACGTAACAAATTTTATAGACAATTAGATATAATACCAAAATTTAATAAATTTATTATCAACCGAAGTACTAAACAGTGTAATCCTATATAGGTAGTCGAATGAAACTATATTTTAGTCTTATTTAATATTTTAAAACATAATATATATATATATATATATATATATATATATATATATATATATATATATATATATATATATATATATATATATATATATATATATATATATATATGTGCGAGGTGAACGGCGATTTACATTGTGGTATTTAACTGAGGTATCTATGTCTAGGTGCGTTCACTTTAATAAAATCTTTCACAAACTGACGCAGTATTTAACACTTATGAAAAAATTATGATGCCACCGAATTGAGGTTACGTTCGATTCTATAATTACTGAAAAACACGACGAAGTTATTGAAATTAATAATAAAAAAAAAGGTACATTCTTAATTTAGAGATAAATCAAATTGTAATTCTCATTTTCAATAACTACTTACAAACTTAATCGTCTCGTGTTCGACTTCTTTTTTTTTTTTTTTTTTTTTTTTGATAATGCAGGAACCCGCAGCCAACCATATAGGTGCACTGGGTAAACCTACACTCTCGTATAATAGCTTGCAAACCATACGAGAGATTTAAACCACACTAGGCTAACCATGTGTGACAAGCTCGACCTAGCGACCGTTGGCAAGGGGATTCGAACTTGGGTCAATTGACCCAAGCTCCCTTGCTTCCAACCGCTAGGCCACCCTTGCGGGTTCGTGTTCGACTTCACTACTTATTTTATTGGATATATGCATTTTATTACCGAATTCCCTTTTTTACTGCGAGCCTCGAGTAATTCGAATTTTACCAACCGAATATCTTTTACCTTTCAATCCATGAACAAATAAACAATAGTACAATGAACGTGATGGTAACCTAAAAGTTGGGTCAACTCTAAATGACAATGGAATTAGTAGCCCCACATACTATATTTGTTAAATAATTATTCTTTTTCTCCCTTTTAAAAAAAAAAAAAAAAAAAAAAAAAAAAAATTGCACCGATGTTAAGTAATTTATGGATTAGTATTAATTACTAATTAACTAATTACTATTGTGGTTGTTGCTAAGTCTTTTATGAGATTGGGACTGACATTGACTTGTTTTTTTCTTTTTTTGAGTTTTAATTTAAATCAATTATTTCTAATATATAAGTTAGTATCGTAATACATATATGATTCGTGTATAATTAATTTATACCAAGGGTAAATTACAACCACTCTTGAGATATGGTCAAGTTACGAAAAAACCCTCATATTTGGATAATTATATCTACCCGTCAACTATGAATCTTCTTATATTTCTATTCTTATGGTGTCAAATTCAACATATTCATCTAGATTTTATGGAATGTTCTCTAGTTTGTACTCGTTTTGTACAAAAATACAGTTTATGATGCACAACAATCTGATATATACAAGTTAAAAAACACATCTTATGATCATCTTGCTTCAAAATGTGGAGCTCGAATGGAATAAAACAAGTACAAAATTGAGAATATTTCATATAATCTAGCAGATTCTATTAAATTTGAAACCGCAAGGGTGGACGTGTAAGAAAATTTATATTTGATGGAATGTTTGTAATTACCCAAACAGGAGGGAATTTTCCGTAATTTGACCATACCTCAGCGGTGGTTGTAATTTACCCCAATACCAATAATTACTATTTACAAGACTTGGTAATTAGTTTAATTTAAATCAATAATTTATAAGATAATTTTTTTTTTTTTATAATAATAACGTATTTCTTATGTTACTTTTTTCGGTTTTCTATTCATTAATATAGATGTATCTCCGACAAGTTATTTTCGATCGGTGCTGTTTAGTATATTATATAGTAATTAAGGATTTTCGTATAGTTAATATGGATATTAATTATGACCATAACATATGACATAATATTCCAAATCCAAATTAATACATTGAAATAAATTATAACATATGACCATAATTCTCTTTTATTATAAACTAAACGAATAAATTTAAGAGGCATGCATGCCGATGATCTAATTAGCCAATTTGGTCCTTAGAAAAAATAAAATAAAATAAGTTACAACCACTAATTATAGTAATTAGGGACACTAATTAAACACGTCGGCCTGCCGAATACTCTAAGCAAGCATATTTATAATTTATAATTGTTTTAGGAAACATGTGTTGAAGATTTAATTGGTAGTTAGATCAACCTATAGAGAAAGACAAATAAGTCCAAAGCTTTATTATATATTCAAGGTTTTTTTTATTCTATATATATTCTTTTTTTAATAACCTAATTATTAAGTGTCCAGTGTTGACCCGATTAAGAGCTCATTCGACGAATAAGCTTATCTTAAACATCTGATAAATTCCTACTTCTGTTAAGTTGTTTTAAAAGTTAATGAGTTGTTCCTTCTTATTTTTAAAACTAATTCTTAAATTGTTTGAATTATAAATTTATAAGTTCATTTTACTCATTATAAGATCTTAAATAAAAAATGTGAAGTTCAAAAAAACAATTTTTTTTTTTTTTGGAATTTTTAAAATCATTAAATTTTTTACTATACACTCCGGAAGAACTTATAAATTCTTAAACAACTTATAAGCTATTTTTCAACAACTTATAATCTTAGCCAAACATCCATATCTAAAAATTCATAATGCATGGCCTTTTGCCAATGTCAATTGGTCTTTGACATTAATTGGACATATTATTTTATTTTTGTTTGGTGGTTGAAAAAGGAACAAAGAGTAGTATTTTTCAAATACAAATAATTAATCAGCAAATTGATATATTATTTTTCTCCTAAAATAATACTAGTAGCTAATTCTTAATAAATAATTAATCAGCAAATTAATATTATATTATTTTTAATAAATAATAGTCTTTGTATTATATTCCAATAAATGAAATGCATAAATTAAACTACATGTGATGCTAGTCACTAGGGGACTTAGATAACAACAAACCGATTAATTCAACAATTGAAAAAAAAAAAATCAAGTTGTGTGACGTAGGCCCTAGGGTCAAAGCAATATATGTGTATGTATATATATATATTATGCATACATGAATAGAAGACTTGCATTTATATGAGTTCAAATGTTCAATGGTATTACTATTATATATTACTCTGATATAAAAATTTGAGCTACTATTAGGTGAAAATCGGATGTATCAGATCAAAATTATTAGTTTCTGAAAATTTCTACTTTATATTAGCCGACTTGGATTAGTCGATTTCTGGAAATGGTGTACCGATCTAAAGTGGGATTGGCATGCGCTCGAGCAAGTGATTTAAGTCAAATGGAAATATCGGGTCAATGTATGTACGAATTTCAAGAAAAAAACCCTAATATAATTGTGCTGCACCTAACTATTAATGCAGGAAGACGGTAAATAATTCAGGTAAAATAATAAATAAGTCTAAATTGCATGTAGTATAGTATATAGTATAATAATTAAAAAAATCAAATTTTTACTTGTGATGGATCTCAATTAGGATCAAATTTAGTTATTTTCACAAAGGCCCTTTGTGTAGGCCCGAGTATACTCAAATAAACTGGCCATACGGGCTTTAGGCCCAAGTAGAACTATTTGTTTCTTGAAAATATGAGCAAATCTTTGTAATTTTGGGTGCTTTATCGAATATTTGCTAATTGTGATGCATATAATAATGGGATTATTAGCTTAAGGTCCCTCGTAAATATTTGACACCGCTTAAAAAACAGAAAATATTTCTCATTTGCTGAAAATTTTCTAATTGAATTTTAGTGTTAGTTAAAGTCTACCAACCCCTTTAATTGAGATATATGGGTGCTGAACAAACAAGTTCACCATTCGTGTACTTTTTTGACAATGTAGCTTGACCAACAAAAAAATATGGAAGTTTAGAACTTAAAAATGCGCGAATACACACACTCAATAGCATATAGAACTTACTTAGAGAGTTTAGGGCGATCCTGAAAAACTTACTTAAAGAGCTTAGAAGAAATATTATTAGTAAATGATAGATAATAGATGTAATCCATAGAAAAATATATATACATGAAAAATGTACAGTGGATACAACAAGGATAGCTTAACTACGGAGCTTAGACATAGAACTATACGCACATGAAAAATATATAGTGCACAGATAAGGAGAGCTTAGTCACGGAACTTAATTATGTTTAGTGGTCTTCCTCCATGGGATATTTACCTATTCACAATCACCTCTCCCTCAAATCGTGTAGCTAATCAAAGTGAACCAGCAACTACGATTGATATGCTCCAATGGTGCACTTACAAACACATATATGTTTTTCCAAAGACTATTTTGTATGAGTTTGTGCCCGTGCATGTGTGTGGGTGTCATAGTCGTTTTTTATTCTATGACGCTGACAACAGAGGGATGCATCAGTGGCGGGTGAAGACGGCGGTTGCATGATGGGGAAGACGATAGTGGTGTATCAAAGATATTGTTGAATCTAAAGATGAGTGGACGAGCCGCGGGAGAAGGAAACAGGTAAATGATAGAAGACTTTAAACAAATTGACAAAATACAACCGTCCTGATTTGAAATGATATTAGTTGTGAACAGTGATTTGCAAATTGCTCATATAACAATACATGAAGAAAAAAAGTGTCCAATACAACAAACAACAAATACGAAGTTCATACATGTATCTCTTTTATTCTACGATGGTGGGTTTATCCAGTGCACTTTAAGCGCATACATACCCTCACGGCCTTAATCTTTTTTGTCAATTTATTTTTTGATTCATGTATCTCTATTGATTAAGTTGATCGATTTGAAGTGCTAAATTTTTGGATTGCGAAAAATCAACCGAATCGTAAAAATCATTAAAAAGAGAATCGTATTAGATCTTAAAAATTCAATAGAGTTGCATCAAATTAAATTTCCACAAATATTTATATCAAAAATCATTAAATTCAAAGTGAATGAATAAATCGAATCGTAAATCATAAGAGTTCGACATCTTTATCCAGGGCAATTGGTCCCATTTGACCATTTTACCCTTCAAGTTACCTAAAATTAGTTTACAACATGGAGCTACGAGCCTTCGTTCAAAATAAAAATAAAAAAAAATAATTTTAAATACTATCTTTATTTTTTTTTCCCCAGAAGTCCAAGACTCAGAAATAGCTGATATAAAACTACAGATTGTGTGTAAGAAAGAATTTCATTTACTGAGGTTAGAATTCGATTGTTTGTTTTGATGCTTCGCGTGACGTGGTGGAGATTGAAGAGGGGGGCATAGATAAAATTAGGGTTTTGGAGGCACAGAAGATTCTCCCCAATCCATCTTCAATTTCTTTTCTTACAAGCATCGAGGTACTTGGAATTTTTTTCCCCTCCCCAATCGCGTTTGTTCGTTCTCGCATTTGCTTGTGCATCGAATTGATGTGTTGGAGTAGTAAAGAATTGATTTTTTCTTTTAGGTTTTTAATTTGGGTAAATACACTGTTCGCGAACCCATGTATGTGGTGGCTTGTAATTGTCTAGCTTACTAATTTTTTTTTTTTGGTTCTGTAAAAGTTTATGTAATTATTTGTGTAGAAATCCGAAACAACACGTGTATTTTCTCGTGTGGTAGTTTGTTATTGTGGCGGGGGGGTTGATTTTTTGTGCAAAAAAATTGTGTACGAATCTTCAACCTGGACCCAGATTTCGTTTCGATTTTCGCTCGTTTCTGTGTATTGAAACATGTTAGTGTTTAGGTTTTCGACTTATTTTTAATCAGATTTGTTTATGAAGTCTGGATTTTGGAACATCTTCAACTGTTTACTACTGAACAAAAAAAGTTGTTTACGAGAGCTATGGTATTGTGTGATTTTGTGGATGCCCAACCAATCGAGTTCATTTTTTGCTTTTTTTTTATTAGTGATCTTACTTAGAAAGTTACAAGTTCGTATCGAAATCGATATTTAAATGGACAATCATTATCAGTGGTTGCTAAAATTGTTATATGGTAATGCAGCTAAACCCGACAAATGACTGTTGAGGCTCGTGAAGATAAAAATATGATGGAAGATATGGACGACGATGATGATGCCCCTTTAGTTTTTAAAAGAAGTGGCTCTTCCTCGAAGCCAAAACAATCAGAGCCAGAAAATAAGTTGTCATCTCAGAAGCATAATGCACAGGTGGGGAGGCAATCATCTGATGTACGGCCGCAGAATGGTACAAACGCCAATGCTCAAAAGGGTAAATCGGTCACTTCTTCTTCTTCCATGAAACCGCCTGTTAGACCTTCTCTGGTTAGTCCGAAATCGTCTAATTCCTCCGTCAAGGCATCTCCAATTAAGTCGCCTGATGTGAATTCGAAGCCTTCTACTTCAGTAGTAGGTGAGTCAAAATCTGTTAAGTCAACGATTAAAGAGGAGAACTCGGAGGATTCTGAAGATGATAAACCACTTAGTGCTAGGCAAGTAGCTGGCTCGTCAAAGAACAATCCTAACCAGACTAACAAACCGAATGCTCCAAATCTCGGTAAAAAATCCAATGTTCCCAAACCTGAAGATTCGGATGATGAAATTCCCTTGTCAGCTAAGTTTCAAGGTAAGTCTAATGCTGGAGCGTCGACCAGCAGGTCGTCTCATTCTGAAGAAAAGAAACCTTTAGTTGCCAGAAAACCTGATAAAAATGGTTCGGCCTCAACAGAAAGGAAACCTTCGACTGTTTTGCAGAAGAGACCTGCAGATGGTGTAGCATCTGCAGGTCAATCTAATTTGAAAAAGCCGAAGCTTTCAGATTCTTTAGCTAGTAAAGATAAGAAAGCATCTGTCAAACCTGAAGTGAAGGCAGAGGATGATGAGGATCTTGTTCCCTTATCACAAAGAACCAAGAAATCAACTACCCCAGAAAAGAAACCGTCGCCTGCTTTAAAAGTGACTAAGTCTACGGCTTCAATATCGAAGAAGACAAATAATAAGACAAATAGTAAGACAAACAGTAAGACGAATAAGAAATCAAAACAGGTCTCGAAAGACAATAATTATTCCAAGTCATCGAAGCTTCCTCCGAGCTCTGGTGACGGGCAAAAGTGGACTACTTTAGTTCACAATGGTGTGATTTTTCCGCCTCCATACAAGCCGCATGGGGTTAAGATGCTCTACAAGGGTAAGCCCGTCAACTTAACCCCAGAACAAGAAGAGGTACCTCTCATACCCAATCTTCTCTATATTTCATATACTTGCTTACATGTATTCAGTTTCACTTGCACTTTTACATGTAAGTTCGTTTGTTATTTAGTTAGGATTCTTACTTTCTATCTTCCCTCCGTTTGGCAGGTTGCGACAATGTACGCGGTGATGTTAGAGACTGATTACTTGAAGAAGCCTCAGTTCAAAGAAAACTTCATGACTGACTGGAAGAAGATACTGGGAAAGAATCATGTTATCCAGAGCTTGGAACACTGTGATTTCACTCCAATATACGAGTGGCATCAGAGAGAGAAGGAGAAAAAGAAACAGATGAGTACTGATGTAAGTTGGCAGTATAATCTCCGTTTACTGAACATTGATCTGATTCACCTATGTATTGCTTTCATATTTGATAAGAATTATGTTTGCTGCTAAACTCTGTTTCATAAATCCAAATTTTATGTTTGATGTTCGAAGTTTATGTTCATTTTTATTGAAGATTTGTTGCCAGGATATTTTATGAATAATTTTTCTGCTCTGAACAAAAGAATGTTTTAGTCGTCAATGGTATTGCTCTATCTGAATCTTTTAGACACCAAGTTAAAAAACTTCACGTGGATTATAAAACCATTAGTTAGGGGTTGATGCACTTTTAACTGAATAATCATTTGAGGAAAAAAATCAGAAAAATGATTTAAGCATGATGCTGAGACTTCTATCTGTTTTTCTCCCATATCTTAGACGTGAGCATTTTAGGGGTGCATGGGGGTTGGGTTGTGTTATAAACCTTTGGATGAAGCAACGCTTTACCTTGATACTTGGCCCCTTGGGATAGTGCTTATGACTTGATGTGTAATCTTGGAACATGTGGTCTTAGTCATATCCGTGCAGAGTATTACTTCTTTCACTAGAATGGGTTCCCTAGGTTAATTGAATTAGATAACCACGATGAGAAAATTATATGATTGAAACTCTTTTCTCCTGCTAACTTTTTAAGAGAATTTGTTCTTTTCTTGATTGTCTGCTAGAGAAGGTAATTGCTCTACACATGCGAAGAAAGAGCCCGTTATTGATTTTCTTAAGTGCATTTTTACTCGTGTGTTCATTTTTTATCAAAGCTTTAATAGTGAATGTTGGTCATTAAAGCAGATAAACTTTTGCTTCTTTGCATTTGATGGACTGTTTAATGTCGAAGAATAACACTATGTTTTGGAAGAAAAATAATGTTTATGGTTAGATTTCTTGCATAAGAACTTCATGTGAGCAACGCAAATCAAATCGGAAAATTTATGTTCTCGCATAATGTATCTTCTATTCCTTTTGTTGGGCATTTGGGGGAGGCAGGAGAAGAAGGCTTTAAAAGAGGAGAAATTGAAGCTAGAAGAGAAGTATATGTGGGCCGTTCTTGATGGTGTGCGAGAGAAGGTATGATTTTTGTCATCCACTTTCAAATGCTATTACCAGCATATTTAAGTTGCAATGTTCGTGGCTATATGAAATTTTTTACTCTGTAACAAGTAGTCCCAATAATAGTTATTTGGTATGGTAGTCTTAAGAATGATTTTTTTTATGCGTCTATTTATATGTTTTTCGGTTGGCACTCAAAAGCTAGTAACGATGCTTCTATTGTAGAATTTGTTGATGGTTTTTAAATCTCGAGTTCCTCATGAGATGTACATCTTGCCAGTAGTCTCTGAATATTATTCCGAAATATTGTATATCTTATGGATCATCCATCTGTAGAGAATTGAAGTTGGCTTTGTTATTAACTAATGCAACTTCTTCATATTCTTTCCTCTTTTATGGGATTGTATAGGCTTTAGGGATGGGGTTTAGCTTATAGCTTCTGTTATTTACTCATCTTTCTCTGCATAAACTGAATTGTGATGCCATTTATTGTAGGTTGGAAACTTCAGAGTTGAACCTCCTGGATTGTTCCGAGGCCGGGGCGAGCATCCAAAGGTGCAATAATAATATTCAACTAGCAATAGTAAATTAATTGCAGTCGAAAACTTCATGCATGTTCAATCTCGAAATATGGTGGCAATTTTAGGTTTGTACTGATTGACACTGTTGATTCTCAACAGATGGGGAAGCTGAAGAGAAGAATTCGTCCAAGTGACATCACTATAAATATTGGAAGGGATGCTCCAATTCCCGAATGTCCTATAGAGGGTGAAAGGTTCGGTCTCCGTTTTTATTATATTTTTCCCAAACCCGGAAAAATCCCTTTTCGCTTAGATAACATTCAAGAGTAGCCAGTTTTCTGCTGTTAAAAGTTGGGTTTCTGAATTTAATATTTGGCAGATGGAAGGAAATAAGGCACGATAATACAGTTACATGGTTGGCATATTGGAGCGATCCGATTAATGGTAAGGAGTTCAAATATGTATTCCTGGCTGCTAGCAGTACACTGAAAGGACAAAGTGACAAGGAGAAATATGAGAAAGCTAGGCTCTTAAAGGTAACTGTGATGTAACTGATTAATAGTATAAGTTCATCTGCCTTTTATATGCATCGAAGTTTGTGCCATTTATTAACATCTTTTGCCATTTTGAATGAAGGACTACATTCAAGGTATCCGAACGGCTTATACCAGGGACTTTGTAAGTAAAGATCCTGCGAAGAAGCAGATAGCGGTCGCAACCTATCTTATTGACAAACTAGCTCTTAGGGCAGGGAACGAGAAGGTATAATATACGAGGATTTTTATTTATTATGCATCGTTGCTTATTAAATTTTTTGACCGTGCCACAATGGTCATTATTCTGTTAAATCTTTGTTTAGTGAAAGCGTTAGTTCTTAAAGCCAACCTTTTTCGATACTCTAATTCCTATCAAACAAGGTGCATTACTGTTGTATTAAATTTGTTATGTTCTATCACTGTGTTATAGGATGACGATGAAGCTGATACAGTTGGTTGCTGCACATTAAAAGTAGAAAATGTGGAACCAGTGCCTCCTAATATCTTGAAGGTCAGTGACTTTACAATATATATATACACACACACATATATGTATTGAAGTGGATGTAATTCCATTTTCTCTGTCCTGTTATACCTTCAATATTTTCAAAAAAGATAAAACCAACGTCTTTTATTGTTGTATCTGCAGTTTGATTTCCTCGGTAAAGATTCTATAAGGTATCAAAACGAAGTCGAAGTTGAAACCGCTGTATTCAAGGCAATCCAACAGTTTCGAAGTGGTTAGTAAAATGGTGCAACGTATTTTGTCTGCAATTCCACTACGGTGTATTATTGGTGCATTTTTTAACATTTAAACTGATTTGTGTTATTTACAGGGAAAAAGGGCGGTGACGATCTTTTCGACAAGCTCGATACTAGTAAACTTAATGCTCATCTAAAGGAACTCATGCCTGGTCTTACTGCAAAAGTCTTCCGTACATACAATGCATCTATTACTCTCGATGACAAGGTAAGATGACCAAATTTACTCCAATGTCTGAGAGTAGGTAATACGGTAATGAAAATATGAAACGAGATATACGAAATCTCTGACAGTGACTATGCTTCCAATATCTTTTATTTAATTTTATTTCTTCCCTCAAATATCTATATTAGCATTTACTTCTTTGCTACTATGTCTCAATTGTTGTTGGTTGATGTGGCAGTTGAGCAGGGAGACAAAGGGTGGAGACCTTGCTGAGAAAGTCGTTACTTATAATCATGCGAACAAGGAGGTAAAGGCTGTTCAAATATACGACGTTTCACATTTTTCCTATGAATGAAAAAACAAATGTCTCCATTCTCATATATTTGCCACTTCTTCCGTAGGTTGCAATCATTTGTAATCATCAGCGTACTGTCTCAAAAACCCACAGCGCCCAGATGCTACGTTTGGATGAAAAAATAGACGAGCTAAAGGTAATCCTTTTATCTATATCAGCCTTCTTAAGCCACACACACACACACACACATACACGTATGTGTATATATATGTGCTTCGTATTTAAACTTCTTGAAAATTATTTGAGCTTCTTTTAGGGTGTTTTGGAAGAACTGAAGACAGATTTGGGTAGGGCGAGAAAAGGGAAACCCCTACTTGCGGGTGCTGATGGGAAGGCGAAGAGGAATATAAACCCTGAAGCGTAAGCATATCTCGTTTCTTAACGTTACGATTATCAGAGTAATGATGTATAATCATGCAGCTGATAGTGAAAAGCTGTGCGTGCAGCTTAGAGAGAAAGATAGCTCAAACCACTGCAAAAATCGAGAAAATGGAACGGGACAAGGAAACTAAAGAGGATTTGAAAACAGTGGCATTGGGCACGTCAAAGATCAACTACCTCGATCCTAGAATCACCGTTGCATGGTGCAAACGCCATGAAGTTCCTATCGAGAAGGTGACAAAAACGCCCTTTTTTTTGTTGCCCCGTTATTTTATTTTATTTACTGTTTCTTGATGATGATATATGTATGGTTTAATATGATGCAGATGTTCAACAAGTCTCTTCTGGAGAAATTTTCGTGGGCGATGGACGTCGATCCTAGTTTCAGATTCTAATACTTTTTTTTTGTAGTTTCCATAGAGCAAATCCCCCCCTCCATCAATCCTTTTAGAGAGAGAGTGGAGAAAAATCGAAAGTTTAAACGGAAGAGAAGCAGAAATGGTTTGTTGAACTAGCGTTCGCTGACAATTTTTCATTTGTTTATTATTCCTGCCAAACATGTTGAATTAAATCATCTAAAGGAAAACCGAGCGGAAAATTTTCCCCCGTCTTTTTTTTTTCGTCACGATATCTTAATTTGGTTCGACATGCAGAAAGACTACAGTACGTCGGGAGTATTTAAACCGAGTGATGAAAGAGGGGATTTTTCCCTTTAGTTAGCCGTTATCGCGACCGACGCTCTTTTGTTTGTATGTTTGTAATGAGATCAGTGTATTTTCATCATATGGTATTTACTGAACTTTGTCTTTGTTTGGGAATCTTATTATCAGTTTAATCCTAGTTGTTTCTCTTACTGTTTTAAACCTATGTTTTATTTAGGAAAAGAGGATTATGTTTTATAGCACCAATCAAAAAGAGGCCTTTAGGATGATGAAATCATTAATAAAAAAAAATTAATGGATTTTGTAATTTATTCATGAAGCCCGAAAGGCCCGAACAATAATAATAAAACGACATCGGGCTTTGGGGATAGAGAGAAGTCCAAGACGAAGAAAAACCCGACTGCGACCTGCAAAAAAGAGTGACGTGGTCGCTCCGTGGTTGCTCTAACTACCTCTTTTTTGATTGGTAGGCCTCTTTTCAGTCCACGTCAGGGGCGGGCCCACATGTAGCCTTGGGGGCTCCCGCTCTTGAAAAAAAAATTAGTAATTTTTTATTTTATACACTTTGGTCTCTCAAGATTTAATTTTGTACATTTTAGCCCATGAAAAATATTTTTTTCCTTTTCTTAATTCACATTAGTGCATGCTTTCCGCCCGCCGCCCTTGTTTTAATTTTGGGGTAGAATAATAAAGTTGTTGTCCTAATAATGAAAAGCACTTTTTTCAAGAATAGCGGCTTCTGAAAAAGTTAATTACAGGGAAAGATGAAATATACATAGTATATATAATTATTATGTCCAAAGAAACGCATAATCTAAGTCATGATACACACACATTTATAACTTTCTATCAATATCATTGATTAAAAAGTTGTGAAAAAGTGATTGTCAGATTTATATGTCGTCTCCCCCACCGGATCAAAGAAAAAGAAAGAAAATCCAGTTGGTGATATCAAATAAAAATAAACGATTAAAATGAATTAAGTGTCTTATATTTAATTTGTCGGAATTTATTAATTATATTGATTTTATGATTGTTAGGAGTAAATAATTAATAATTTTATGTAAATTTTCATTTGAATATGTCCTATAGCTTTTTTTTAGTGCACGGAAACTTCAAATTCTTTGTGGGTTTTCGGGCCCTAAATTCGTACTTCAAAGCACGGAACTTAAATTAATTTTGTGTGTTTCGTGTCGCTGAAAACAATACTCATTCAACTTAACGGAATACGTAAATTTTAATTTGGGGAAAACACAAAAAACCAAACAACTTATTTTTGCCGCATAATCATAATCCGAATTTCGGCCATTAAAATTGTTGTTGTGCGTCGAGAATTTAATTTTTTTAAGAGTGTTTTAAAATAATGACAAAAACTCCGTCGCAAACCAGTAAAAGTCCCGCTGTAATTAACATGATTTTAGATTTTTACTGTTAAAAAAAAATGCCTCAAGTACTTCCCTATATTATGTATATACAGATTGAATATATACATACATTACACACACGTGGGAAGAAGATAGTGATAGGTGGGTGGGTGGGTTGGTGGGTGGAGGTGGGGGAGGGTAGGGTAGGATCTGTTACCCCCTTAATCGGTGATATCGGTAATGGCTCGAGTGTGGCCGAGCCATGACCGATAAATGGTGCCAAGTGGGGATTGGCACAAGGCAGCCACACAACCGGCCAATGAGTGGTCGAGTGATCGGCAAGCATTCGGAGTGCTTGGCCGAGAAAAGCAAGGATTGGCTTGGTTCAAGTGGGAACGGTGATCGATAGTACTTGTGGCTGGCACGGGCGTTGCTCGGCAGCAAAGACGGACAAAGCGTGGGCAATAATCGGCATGTGGCCGATAATGTGGGCAAACGAACGTTCGAGGGAAATCGACCACGACTTGACAAGTGTGGGCAAAATTGGCAAGGCAAGCAAGGCAGCTCGATGAGCGGGCGTGCCGATGACCGTGTGGGCAAAGAACTAGCAAGTAATCGGTAAAGGGAAGCTAAAGTGCGGAAAAGGCAAGGCAGGTGGGCTGCCTAGCAACCGGCCGGGCTGTTTGGGCCGTTTGGCGCGCGTTCGCGGGCTCGATCAAGTTGGGCTTCGGAAATCAGCCTTGTGGGCGGATTTGAGGAAGTTACGGAGCGGTTGAGGCCTGAAAATGCAAGAAAACTGCCCCTTTATACTTGTAATAGTTGGCCAAGTGTCATGTTTGTATGCTGCCATGTGTCCTTAGGTAGTTTTGTGTGAAAACTACCTTTTCCTTGTATTTATTAGGCTATGAGTGCACAAATCCGAGGTATCTAGCATATGAGAGTTCAGATTGCAATTGTTGGGCAATTCTGAGTGAGGATTTTGTGTGTGCACCTTAGTCTCCTTTGTATTCGTTGTGGGAATTAATATAAAGGTTGGGCATTGCCCGTAAACGTGCTTGTGTGTTTGTTTTCCGCTGCATACTCTTGTATTCGTTTACGTGGCTGAAAAGACTTGTGTTTGTGCGTGTTTGTGCGAAGAAAATCGTGTGGAAGGCTGACTGGTTTGGTGGGCAAATCAGGCCGTACAAGGGAAAATTTCGGTGATAAATTAACCCCTGTAACAGTTGGTATCAGAGCCCGGTTCAAGGGTTCTGAACGTGTTGCTGTTCGGCATGGCTGAAGATTGAGGTATGATAAAATTACAAAAAACACCCCTATTGTTTGGATAATTACAACCACCCCCTCAACTCTTAAAATTTAGTGGAATCTTCGAGATTATATGAAATATTATCACTTTTGTACCCGTTTTATACCATTCAAACTCTACATTATGAAGTAAGATGATCATAATATATGATTTTTAGCTTGTGTATATCAGTTTGTAGTGCATCGGAAACTGTATTTTTACACAAAATGAATACAAACTAGAGCACATTACACGAAATCTAGATGATTATATTGAATTTGGCACAATAAGGGTGGAGGTGTAAGAAAAAATCATAGTTGAGGGGGTAGATGTAATTATCCAAACAAGAGGGGTTTTTTTGTAATTTGACCATACCTCAGAGGGGTGTTTGTAATTTACCCTTGGGAAATATATGAGAAATGAGAATAGACCTCTCATTTAGATCTTCTTTTTTTTAATTAATTAATTAATTTATTTATTTTGAAATCTAAATTAATTAGATCTGTAGTAGATCTTGTTTCTCAATATTGTCTGCATGCATGCACAGACAGTCAAAGTCACGTGCGCACATGTTTTTCTTAACCAGTCGTCTTCTTGGAATTTAATTCTCCTATAATTAATTAGTGGTCCGAATTAAATTATTAGTCACTATAGCAATCATTTATTCAAGAAACAAAATCTAAGTCTATGCGGCAAAATCATATCTATTCAAGAAATTTTGATTATCATTTAGGAAAATGCATGCCGACAAATACAGCAAATAATTATAGTACTCGTTTTATGTCACATTATTATATTAATTTTATTTTTAGTGTAGGTTTAAGTCAAATTGTACTACGTACCATGTCATTATTTGATGTGAGTAAACTCATTATTTGATGTGAGAAATCAAGTTATTGTGGGGGCGACGAGTTCGGTGATAATGAACTAGTGGTTTACGGGAGTTTGGAGGTAGCGGTTCTGAATTTTTTTGAGAATATTTTAAAGAATTAATAAATGTATATTTAATATTTTAGCTAATATAACATAGCCATATGTCATTATTTAGACTCATTTAATTGGAAATAACACGTTATAAGTGGATTTTTTTTGAATTTTGGGACGCGTCGAATAGTGTGAAATATATAAATAAATAAAAAAATTATAGAAAAAATCATTTTTTTTTTCAGGGGTGACAACCCTCCCTTGGCTAGCCCACGCGAGAAACGAGAATACATAAAATAGATAAGTATATCTTATCTTATATATAAAAGAAAGAAACTCTGGGCAACCATAACAAAACCTAATGGTATTTCGGTAATTATTTATTTTTAATATTTTTTCCCTACTAATTTCTAACTATAATTTTTAACAATTATCAAAATTAAAACTAACCCGTGAAGAATCCTACCTTATTGCTACTTATGTAATTATTTATTTTTAATATTTTTTATGTACTAATTTTTTAACTATAATTTTCAATAATTATTGATTTCCTAATTTTCATCAATATATCTCAAATTTTAATAGATAAAGCTAGAAATTCAATATGAATAATACTACATTATTAAATTATCTTAGTGTACTATATTTTCTTATTATGTATTAAATTGATTATTTTTTTTCACTATTTAAATAATATCTCGTGCATCGCACGGGGGAAAATGCTAGTATGTGCTAATACGGGTGTTCACTTGGTCGGTAAACCGACTGAACCAAATCGAATCGAAAATTCGGTACGTGCCAAATAGCGAACCAAAAATTCGGTACGATATTCGGTAATTTTTTTTCTGCAAAGAGTATTAGGTATAGTATACAGTATTGATGGGGTAAACCGTATTGTACAGAAATATTTAATGAATATTTTTTTCTTTTATTTTAAATTCTTTAAGGTTATAACAAATTATAAAATACTTTTAGAGTTATAAACTTTTCGCTTTTTTTTTTCTTTTCAAATTAGCCTCTATTGAAAACCAATTTTTGTTATTATGGTCGATTATTAAAATTTAAAAGTCAAGTCCAATAATGAATTAGGTTAAATATACATGTGTATGGTGAAATTTTATTCTATCAACTTCACTGAATATAAAATTTAATTTAAAAAAAAGAAAAGCAAACAAAAACGTTTCATATATTTAGGAAGTAATAATTCTTGGGCCGGGCTTTCATGAGTTGAATCATTAACCCGACAAAAAACTATTGGGTCCAATGGAGATATTTGGGCTTCTTGGAATCAATTATTAAGATATGGATAACCCGAATACCTGACCCATTAGCACGGGTGAAAATCGGACTGAATGGATTGTAAATGATTTTTTCGGAAAATTTATAATTATGTTAGGAAGTGAAAATGGGTTCTAATTTCCATCCCAAAAAATTGGATGCAAAATTCATTCCGATTTCGGATAGGCG
>NW_012193677.1:1838702-1875749 GCF_000504015.1 Erythranthe guttata | reverse complement strand
TTCGGATATAATGAGAATTTTCACAATATTTTTCTATAGTTTCCGATTTTTTTCAGGAAAATGCAAGAAAAATCCGTAAGAGAGTTCGACAAAACGCAATAAGTAAAACCACTTGTAGGAACAACAAATTGAAAACATAGATTTTCAGGCAAGGAAAAATGCAACATAGAATTTCTAGTGCCAATTAATGTGTTATAAGGTTTTTAATGTACTTGACCCTTCGGTATTTATAGTTTTCGTATAAAATATAACATAATATATATGAAAATTACTAAATGTATCATTAAACTATTTATTTTGAAAAACAATCGAAATATTCGAAACTAAAATCGGATCGAAAATCGGAATTTTCGATAATTTTATATACAATTCTGATTCCGTTCCAAATAAATTCGGAAGAATCGGAAATCGGAATAAAAAATACGATTCCAAATTCGGATATTTCCGATCGGAATTGGCGGGATTCGAAAAATTAATTCTAATTTCCACCTTACCCGTACAAAATTGAACCCAAATTGGCCGGTATGTGGGCCGGGCCGTATACTGGGCTTAGATCCAGATACATTTATAAATAACGAGGCCCAAATATAAGTTGGTCCAAATTATAATATAATTTCAGATCCAAGAGACATGGATCTAATGACCCAATGGACCTTTTTTTGTTTTTTTTACATCATATTAATATATTTTTTTATTATAAATTATATATATGTTAATAAAAAAATTGTAGAATAAAAAATAAAAATGAAATTTATTAGTTAATCTTATAGATATTATTATCATATATCTTTTACTACTATACTTTTAGTTCTATTTTTATTAAAAACTAAAAACATATATAAAAAATGTTTGCCGGCTTGTGAGCTTATGAATATCTAAGGACATAATCGAGCTAGTGAATTCACGGTCGAACTTAAAAAACTCGAGCTTGAGCTCGAATTATTGTCGAGCCAATTTAATGAGTTCATGAGCCTGGTTTAACTTGTTTACACCCCTAAATTAAAATGTGTTGGCCAACGCCCAGTTTGGACGTGACAGGCCTAATGTTTTTTTTCTTTTTTTTTTTTTTTAATAAATCTAATTAGTTGCTAAGTAAGTAATAAGTTAATTTTAAACAATTATTAACAACTTATTAATTAATAATGGAACTTTATCCGATTAGTCCAGGGCGATCCCTGAACTTAGTTGATGCTTGAAAAAAAAATTACAAACATATTATGAGCTGTTTTTTTCTCTCGTAATCTATTTTTAAGTAATTATATGAACTTTTGTTTTTGTTTCTTTTAAAATATACAATTTTGAACTATAATTTATAACTTTTATAAAAGAAAGTTTTAAATTCAATTTAGCTTATAATTTATAACTTTTGTTTTTAGATAAGCTTTAGAAAATACAACTTTAATCTATACACGAAGCTCAATAATTAGAGAATATAACATGTACACTAATTTTAGGTAACTAGTACTAATCCAAACTTTGACATTTTCCATAGTTGACAAATGACAACCCCACTTTGCAATTAATAGATATTGATAAAAAAAACAAAATAAAAATAAAAATGACGTGTCACCATCTCAAGAATCCAGCTCACAAACTCTCATTTACTTTTTCTTGGTCTTTATTTAATTAATTAATAATTCCATCTCAATTATTCAGAATTTATTCCAAATTAAATTAAAAATTAAAAATTAAAAATAAAAATTAATTCATTCCTTCAAACTCAAGCAAATAATCGAACCAACCCACCACCTTCTTCTCCCCCATCGGACCCTTTCTCCTCTTTTCAGATTCTCTAGAAACATTTGCTCCGCCGCCGCCGGAATATTCCACGCGGGATTCCATGTCGAACGCATAATCCATATATATATATATATATATAATTTTGTATCAATTGCAACAAAAATTATTGATTATTCAAAGCCATGGAACCGTTTGGGGTGCTGGGCGTGGACCTTTCGCCGCGGGACCTCCGCGAAACCGCCTACGAGATCCTCGTCGGAGCGTGCCGGAGCTCCGGCTCCGGTCGGCGGCTGACCTACGTTTCCAATTCCAGCTCTAGGGATAGGTCGTCTCAGCAGCTGTCTCCGTTGTCGTCGTCGTCGGTGCAGCGGTCTCTGTCGACGTTGGAATTGGATGCGAGCGCCGTGAAGAAGGAATTGGGTCTCAAGGGGAGGAAGAAGAATAAGAGCGACGCCGATAGATTGGGCGGCGCGGCGAGTGAGGTACAGAGCAACTTGGTGAGAAAGAGGGCTGGGGTTACCGTTGGGGAGCTGGTCCGGGTTCAGATGAGGGTTTCGGAGCAGACCGATTCCAGAATCCGACGTGGCTTATTGAGAGTGGCTGCGGGGCAGGTCAATTTTATTAATTTTTTTTTTTTAATTTTAAACCTTGACAATTTTATTTTTACTTGTGAAGAATTTGAATGCTGGAATTTGTAAGGAAATTAGTGTTTGGAGGTTATACAATCTGATTTGGTGATAATGGAGATAATTTGTAAGAGAATCACTATATTCAATGATGGGAACTCGAGCAACTTTAACTTAACTAAATTTTCTGAAGAAGCTATATTAAATTTGGGGAAATTTATTGGTTTGCATTAGAGAAGCTTGTATATTCGAAGTGTCGATTCAGTCGTTAAAATGGTTTCGAGTACACTCGAAGGGTAGGTGTATGTATCATAGAGCTGTACTCCACTTGTTTCTGCAAAAACGCTTCTAATTTGTCGTCAGATGTGATAATTATGTAATGTTACAGCATTACGCCTTTACATTTTAATTATGTTAGTTTTTTCATTTATTGCAGCTTGGAAGACGTATCGAATCCATGGTTCTGCCTTTGGAGCTATTGCAACATTTGAAGCCATCCGATTTTACTACTCAGGTTGAATATGATGCTTGTCAGAAAAGAATCTTGAAAATCCTCGAAGCTGGACTCCTTCTCCACCCACACCTGCCTCTTGATAATTCCCAAACAGCCCCTCAACGTCTTCGGCAGATATTACACACAGCCTCACAGAAACCCATTGAAATTGGAAAGCAGAGTGAATCGATGAATATACTCCGTAACGTTGTAACTTCACTTGCTTGCAGATCATTCGACGGTTCTATGTCCGATACATGCCATTGGGCGGATGGAATTCCACTGAATCTGTATCTGTACAGGATACTTTTACAAGCCTGCTTTGATATAACTGACGAATCATCTGTTATTGATGAAGTCGATGAGGTATTGGATCAAATAAAGAAGACTTGGGTAGTCCTCGGGATAAACCAGGTGTTTCATAATCTCTGTTTTTTATGGGTTCTATTCAACCAGTACATTAGTACAGGCGAAATTGAAGATGACCTTGTTTTCGCTACTGAAAAAATGATGGTGGAAGTGGAAAAGGACGCGAACTCAACTAACGATCCAGCATATTCTAAGATCTTATGTTCAACGTTAGGTCTTGTATTAGATTGGGCAGAAAAAATGCTTCAACGATACCATGAGACTTTCTACAGAGGAAATCTAGACTTAATGCGAAGTGTTTTGTCCCTTGGGATATCTGCTGCACAAATATTGGACAGTGGTAAGAAGAACAAAGAACTTGACGTGGCATGTAGCAGGGTTGACACGTATATCAGGTCATCATTGCGTAGTGCTTTTTCTCAGGCAAGTATTAGGATTTACTTTTTCTTTTAGGCAAAATTTACTCTTTATTACGATGATAGTTGATTTTTTTGCCTGTTTTCCCATTTAGGAGTTATTGATATTACTTTGGTCCTCAACTTTGTCTGATTTGTTTCACATTGTTCTTCCAAAGTTAAGCCACGGTTTTCTGGTCTATAATATTTACTCTTATGCTTTTCTCATTGCTCCTGTGCTTTCAGACTTTTAATTAGTTCAATGATGTCGTTGATCAATATTATGCATGTACTGGAATCTGACTTGAAAATTCGATCTTTGGTAATTCGATTGCTGGTAATAAAATTTCATCGTGGTGTTGTGACTCAAAGTTTTTATCTGTACTATTATAAGTATTTGGTAATAAAAGTACTACAGCATATGAAACTTAAATGCTACCGTTCATTTTTTTAACTATCTTAAATAATATTTCATCGCTAGTGTTTTTACCATACCTAACACAGTGTCCGATGTTAGAAGTTGACATTTCCAATTTGAATGTTATTCCCATCGTACAAACAAACAGGGCCTTAGGGATTCTTTGTTCTCGTACGCATATATCTTTTTCTTGCTGTAATTGTGGTCTCAGGCTCGTGTTTGCCCCATTTGAAGACAGGAAAGAGAGAAGGTCATCTCGAGCAGAAAATCTTCTAAGAATCAGCGAAGTCCTCTTCCACTCCTTTCGATCCTTGCCCAAAATATCTGTGACCTGGCATTCAACGAGAAGGAAATATATAGCTCTGTACTGAAGAGATGGCACCCTGTTCCCACAGGTGTAGCTGTTGCCACTCTTCACGCTTGCTTTGCGAAAGAGCTCAAACGATTTGTTTCGGGTATAAGTGAACTAACTCCTGAAGCTATACAAGTGCTGCTAGCTGCCGAAAAACTTGAAAAAGATCTAGTGGAAATGGCGGTTGCCGATTCGCTGGACAGTGAAGATGGAGGGAAGGCGACAATTCAGGAGATGGCTCCTTACGAAACTCAGGCTGTGATTAAAAACTTTGTGAAGTCTTGGATACAGACCAGAGTTGACCGGCTCCGGGAATGGGTTGACAGAAATTTGGAGCAAGAGGTACTTTATGTCTGCTTTTGTTTATTTTGCTCGACAATTTACGTGACATGGGCTTTAGTATTGCTTCAAATTCAGATCCCGTTAAAACATGCAATAATGCAGAATCAAACAGATGAAGTTATCTATTTTTTTTAGCCGAATCTAGTTTACCGCAGCAATAAGATAGTCGGGTTTTTCCTTGCTAAAATATACAATATTCGGTGTGTTGAGCCCATCAATAAAGGAAAAGGAAAAGGAAAAACAAAGCAAAAATGATAATCGTTTGGGTGGATTTGGTTACTGCTGCCGATTCCTCCATTCAATTTGTTGGACTGGCATTATCGGTAATGTAGAGGGAGCCATTCATTTATAAGTTATAAACTATATTGAATGAGGTTATTTTAGGGCGACTCTAACGTTTGTACTTCATCTCTGGTGATGATTGTTTCAGATATGCTTTTATCTGGTTGTTCATAGTTGGATATAAGACTTGTTTACGTATAGTATATTGAATTATACACTATTCTGTTATTGAGACTAACTGGTTTGTTTGTCTTTTTCTTGTTGGCGTTGGTAGTTAATATGCACAAGCGGTCGAATTTATGATGCTTTCTTGTAATTCCCTAAGCCTGTAGCATAAGAAAATTTTCAAATGGCTTTATGATTTCTCCGCAAATGTAGTCGCTATATGAACTATAATTACTTTTCATTAGCTCTCTTCTCCCAATTGAAAACAGGAAATAAGAAGATCACTGTTACCAATTAAATTTGTTCCACGTAAGAGTTAATTGCTATATAAAACATTACCAACTTTTCACAGGAGTGGAATCCTCAAGTAAATAAAGGTCGATTTGCACCCTCTGCTGTGGAAGTTCTACGTATCATGGACGAGACTTTGGAAGCATTTTTCTTGTTGCCAATTCCAATGCATCCACTTCTGCTTCCCGAGTTGATGTGTGGTTTAGACCAATGCCTTGAGAACTACATCGTAAAGGCCAAATCTGGATGCGGTAAACAATTTTTTCAACATTATTTATCCAATATAAATATAAATTCAAGATTTTTGTTTTTTGCTATAGATATTGATGTTGAGCTCTTAAGCAGGATCTCGAACTACCTTTATTCCAATGCTGCCCCCACTCACCAGATGCGCTGCTGCTTCAAAGTTCAGCCCATTCAAGAAGAAAGATCGAGTACCGACGAGCCCAGGAAGGAAATTCCAGAACGGTAATAAACATGAAGATGATTTCTTCAGTGTACCACGCCTTTGCCTTCGTATTAACACCTTATACAACATCACGAAAGAATTGGAAGCACTGGAAAAAAGGACAAAGACTAATCTGAGGAAAAGTGGATTCGCCCGTGACGAAAATGTCGCGAGTGGCAATTTCGTGATTTCGGTATCTTCCTGCACGGAAGGGATGAGGCAGCTATCTGAAGCATCTGCATACAAGATTGTGTTTCAAGAACTAAGGCCAGTCCTTGGCGACTATCTCTACACCGGAGAAACTTCTTCGTCGAGAATCGAACCTTTTCTTCAAGAGGTGGAGCGGTATCTAGAAATAATCTCTGTAACTGTACACGAAAGGGTCCGCACACGTGTCATCACTGATGTCATGAAAGCTTCGTTCGAGGGTTTCATGTTGGTCTTGCTTGCTGGCGGGCCCCACCGAGTCTTTGCCTTGCAGGATGCTCCGGTTATAGAGGAGGATTTCAAGTTATTGACCGATCTTTTCTGGTCAAACGGGGACGGTTTGCCGTTGGATTTGATCGATAAGTTATCGCCTACTGTGACGGGTGTGATCTCTCTTTTCAAAACGGGCACGGACGAACTTGTGGAGCAGCTCAAACAGGCCGTTTTGGATAGCAACGGGGCTCCGGCGAAATCGAGGATGCCTTTGCCTCCAACAACGGGTCAGTGGGGTCCAAATGAACCGAATACTATTTTACGTGTTTTGTGTAATAGGAACGACAAGGTTGCTTCCAAGTTTCTGAAGAGAACGTTCGACTTGCCGAAGAAAGCGTAAATATTGAAATCAGGTTATGGAGTATGATTTGGTGTTTGAATACACGTGTGCAGAAGCTATTTAAAATTTTAAATGGGATTTTCAATTAATGGGGAGCCGAGAGATTATTTATGCAGAAGTGATTTTGGGGGTACTCTATACCTCTGGTTGTTTTTATTTTTTTTTAAATAATTTTCCTTGTGAAAATAGAAGCAGCTAAATTATGGTTTTTGAGGCTGCAGAGTTTGTATATCATAATAGATTGTATATAAACTTCATATTTCAGTAGTGAAATTCATTGATTGATCAACTTTTCAACTTTTCTCTTTTGCTTTTGCTATGTAAACAAATTATTTGATACTTAGGTGGTGTTTGCAAAAGTTTTTTGAAAGTGATTATGAGCTTTTTTTTGCTCATAATCTGTTTTTAGGTGTTTGTAAAATTAACTTTTGTTTTTGCTTCTCTTAAAATAAGCTGGTTTAAACACCAACTTAATCGAGATCTTTTGTAAAAAGTTTGGTTTGTTAACTAAAGACTCAAGTTTGCACATATATAGTTTTGTTCGATAAAAAGTTCGGCTCGAACTCGGTTACGTTCGATTAGGAAAAATATAAATGATGTACAATTCAACAATTTATTTAAGTTCGATTAAAGCTCGTTCAAGCTCGACTGAACCAAAGTTCAAACAAATTAACTAACCAGTCCCATCAAAAAATCTAGCTATCGTTGGAGAATAATATTATTAGAGAACTATCAAACCTAATAAAGTAGAAACTTATATATTACTCTACCTACAATTATCGAGTATAGTAACGGAATTGATGTTTCAATTTTAACCACCAAATCTTGAATTTGGTTATAAAATATTTCAAACAAAAAAATAAATTAAATAAATAAAAATCATCGTAATATATTTTGGTTTTAATTTCAATAAATCATTAACAAAATTCTTCATATTTGGGTGATTGCAACCACCCACCTCAAATTCTTCATCATTATGGTGTCAAATTTAACAGAATTTTCTCTAGTTTGTATCAATTTTGTGCAAAAAGACAGTTTCTGATGCATCACAATCTGATATTTACAAGCCAATATACCCACATCTTATGATAATCTTGTTTCAATATATGTATATGGAGCTGAAATGGGGTAAAATGGGTACAAACTGAAGAATATTCCTCATAATCTAGAAGAATCTACTAAATTTTACACCGCAAATGTGGATGTGTAAGAAGATTCATAATTGATGGTTAATTACCCTTATGAGGGGTCTATTCGTAATTTGACCTTAATTCAGAGGTTAGCCGTAATTTACCCTATAAATGTATATATGTGTGTGTGTGATAGGAGTAAATTATATGCATTTGACAAAGTTGGTAATATAGACAAAAGAATAAAGTAAAATGTAACATGCATTAATAATTCACACAAATCACATCCAACAATGCTTAGAACACAAGATTCCATATCAAACATATATATAGGGATCAAGGGCCATAGTTTTTTTCTACATTACAAATCTTTTTAGAATATCAGAGAAAAAATAAAACCTACAAAAATAAAAAATAAAAAGAAAATATCAATATGGGATTCATAGTAGCATTAATATTATGCTCAATAGTCTCATCATTTTGTTCATCAGCAAATTCACTGAGTCTGAATTATTACAGCAAAACATGTTCGAACGTCGACTCCATTATCAGCAAAGTCGTTAAGGATGCAACATCGAAAGACAATACCGTCCCTGCAGCGCTTCTCAGGCTACATTTCCATGATTGCTTCATAAGGGTAAGCATTATCTGTTTATGTATTTCATCTTAATTTAGTAACTAACTCATCATGATTGTATTTATTTTATCGATGATTTGATTATGTGTTATGTATACGAGAAAAAAAAATAGGGGTGCGATGGTTCGGTGTTGCTGGAGTCCAACGGTGGTAACAAAGCAGAAAAAGACGGAGCTCCGAATCTTTCTCTGCATGCGTTTTTCGTGATAGAAAATGCAAAGAAGGCAGTCGAAGCTGCTTGCCCGGGCATCGTCTCCTGTGCTGATATCTTGGCCTTGGCTGCTAGAGATTCTGTTGTCCTAGTAAGTAATTTTTTTTTTTTTTTTTTGTGTGTGTAAATATATATATATATATATATATATATATATATATATATATATATATATATATATATATATATATATATATATATATAAATGAAGCGTAATTTGAAACGGATATCGTGGGTGGTGATGTATAGGCTGGTGGGCCGACATGGGAAGTTCCGAAAGGAAGAAAAGATGGACGAACATCAAAAGCCACCGAAACCGCAAAATTGCCATCTCCAGCTTTCAACATTTCTCAACTTCAACAAAGCTTCTCTCTACGAGGCCTCTCAACGGATGACCTCGTGGCTCTTTCAGGTCAGCAAATAACCGAATTACAATTTTCACCATGTCAATTATATATTATAAAAAAAAAAAAAAAACGTTTGTTTATGCATGCAGGTGGGCACACACTAGGGTTCTCGCACTGCTCGTCGTTCGAGAAAAGGATCCACAACTTCAACTCGACCCACGATGTGGACCCCACCATGCACCCGTCGTTTGCAGCGAGCTTGAAAAATATCTGCCCCGTTAATAACAACGTCAAGAACGCTGGCGCCACCATGGACCCTTCTTCTACGACGTTCGACAACACATACTACAAACTTATACTCCAAGGCAAAACCCTATTTTCATCGGATCAAGCTCTACTCACCGCTCCATACACGAAAAACTTGGTTTCTAAATTCGCCAGCTCCAAAACGGCTTTCTACACTGCCTTTGCAAACTCGATGATTAAGATGAGCAGCATCAATGGAGGGCAGGAGGTCAGGAAGGATTGTAGGGCTGTAAACTGAAGGCTACTTTAGTAATTTAGCACCATATATTTTAGTAATTAGCCTCTCTATTACAGGCATATATTATCATTGTGGTGATGTTTTAGCAAGGAGAATGTCCAAAATACCCTTGTTATTTTCTGTTGTGTGTCTGAATTGTAATCCGTGCTAGTTACTATAAAATTTTATGCTACTTCATGCTTTACTATTATTTATAGGTGCAAAAATCTGAATCTTGTTGAACAAAAATCTGTGTAACTAAAGTAAAGACAAGCGACCTGCCATTTAAACCGAAGAATTCGGTATGATTAATATCGAGGACTTCAACGCAACGTTGATCATAAAAATTTAGAAGTTCGTTTTGCTCAAAATTATAATTGTGTATGATCATCCAAAACCGATTTAACTTGGTGATTCGAATAGGCGAAAAAGGTGTATGGATGTTGAAAACTTGAAAATTAACTCAGGGTTTCTAGTTTAAAAGTTAAAACTCCTACTTTCGTAAACTCTTTTAAGATTTAAAATCCGAACAATTAATCGCAATCAAAAGATAATGTTAGTCAGATGATTTTATATGTAAGAACAGTTCAAACTAATTCTTGTACAGTCCACAACCTCGTCAACTTAAACAGCAAATCAAAATTGTTTCTCGTCGCTTTACTAGCACCCTATCATACATCCGAACATTAAATAAAAATCTTTTACTCGTCTGCTTTGTCTATTTTTTCTTCATATTAAAGACTCAAATTCTAGCCACATACCGCGCATGCAAATATTTTCTCTGCTATTGTCCTAGATAAGCGCATATCACAAAGTCGAGCTAATACCAAATAGCTTCTTTGTGGAGCTATAGCTAATGCCAAGGATTCTTCTTTCTTGCTCCGATTCTTTTTGAGCTTGTTGTGGTGGTAGCTTTCTGCGAAGGTTAAAAACTTAAGTTACTGACGATGAAAAAGTTTGATATTACTAAATGATACGATTGATCGACTACTGACTCTACATACCGATTTAGATTTCTTGGTCTTCCCACGGATTCTGTTCTTGGGAGATTTCAGTTTGTAAAGACGGACCATCCAATGATGTGTAGTGAATACCTAAAGACAACACCAAAGGAAGTATTAAGAGAAGTACAACGGCAACAAATACAAATGAAATAGAGGAGTGAAGCTCTAAAAACGGCTATTGGGATTAATGGAGAATTGGGTATGAAATGCACGAGATATGTTTACAATGCTATAATTCAATTAAAGTAATAATAAGGGTGAAAAAAAATCCCCTTTTATTCCAACATATGTTCAATGAGGTTGGAAGGAAATCTAGTTTGAATTTTCAATTTATTATAATCGAAAGCACCTTTTCTGCATTTTCTATACGTACTTTGGAATCCACCAAAACTAGGATATCGGAAGTAATTGCATTGAATACAGATAAAGATGAGTAGAAATAAAATGGATATCAGGATTACCTCTTCAAAATGGGTAAGTTTGAAATGCTTCTTTCCGATTTCAGTGTGTCTCACCCGGTCAAAGCCTCTACCATCCGTCTCGACAAATCTACAAGACAATGAACGGCACAGGATAAATATTTAAGGAGCTGAAAATAAAAATAAAAATAAAAATAATTTCTTACATATACCCAATAAATTCGCACCTGTAATATGAAAGTTTGTACATGAGGCTGTTAAGCATGGTTGGCGTTGCTTGAGCATCGATTCTGTACTGACCATCTCTCTGTGACACCATGAAAATTCATTAAACAGAGACCAATGACTATTCAATCCAGTTTAAGTAAGACGATTCATAATATGAACAAAGAGTAATTAAAGAAATAGCACTGCTGGTATTAGTTACAAACCAAATAATCAGGTTCCTTTATGTGAGGAAATACACCTCCACCTATCCGAACCATCCACAGAAACTTGTTAATGTCATCACTTGGATATCCAACAAGACCTGAAATGAAGAAGGCAACTTTGAGCACACGATTTTTCTTAAGAAAACACTTACCCATACAAATGAAGAACTAACCTCCAAAAACTACAAGAACGTATTTTACGTCCAATGAGTTGAAAATTTCCCAAGCTGCCTTTTCAGGAGAGGACATGGCAGTACCAACTGTGGCGATATGCGTGTTGTTCCAGGTATTATTGTCAACGATAACAGTGCGGTTGGCCATAGCAGTTGTTTGGTAACCATAGTCCCACCAAGATGCAACCTGGAAAAAGCAGAAGCAACAGTAAAATAAAAAAAATTAGACGTGGATTCAATCAATACATACTTTACTTTAAATATTTCAGCTAATAATTTTTTTTACTGTCTGTATCATCTAAAATGATCTACGAAACTACAGCAACGGGATAGAGTTTGAATTTCTTTAATAATTCTCTTATTGACCTTCTGGTTTTGATTCCATGAAGTTTGAATCTGTTCATGTAAGCTGAATAGTAAACCTTCGATAAAAATAATCACTCTTAACCATTAATGATTCAACCAAAAACAATTTATTCATGCATAAAAAGTAATGTAATTATAGGAGGCAGCAGCAGTGTCATGCTTCAGATAATGGTCAACTCCACTATCACTTCCATTACACTACCACATGCAGTTCTGATACTAATAGCATTACGAAGAAATGATTGGAGAACAGAAGCAGGAAATCAAGGGGCATAGTGATTACTTACTTTATCATCCACCTCAGTGTTATGGCTCAACCAAGCATATGCCTCTCTGAAGTCATCAAAGACATGAAGGCCGCCGTCATTAGAACGAGTGGTTAGCACAATGGATGGAGCCGAATAAGCCTCTGCAGCAGCCCAGACACAATGGACCTACGACAAGGATTTCCTTGATTAGTTAAACAAGTCAAACGAATATTTCAAACATAAAACTTCATATTCAGTTTCAGGCACATAAATTAAAGATTTCTTTCATTTTGGACAAGACACAGAACATATGAAGTCCAATTTTCAGCTAGGTGCAACCAGATGTTTGCAGATTGCTAGATGAGCATATACTGAGCCTAAAATATGTCAACAAAGAAATGTCACTTAGTAATCTTACTATGTCGACAAAAGATCCAGCATATAAATAGGGTATTTTCCATGAACGGAAGCTGAGCAGGTTAAGGTAAGAGTATTCACTTGAATTTAAAAATTGTAAAGTATATGCATTTCCCTGGATGCTTATAGCATGTTTCATTAACATGTAATTCATCATCAGTGAACCAAAAAGACATCTCATATCTACTTTTCACCACAATAATCACATAAGACAATATATACTCAGCAAAATAATATTCCTCTGTAAGACCAAATGCATGTTAGTCCTTCGGGAAATATTGTCCAAGTGATTAAGAGTTCCGTGTCAAGGTCACGCTCGATATCATTACTAGCATGCACACAAGAGAAACCTAACCAGCAACTGATCACTTACCACATAGAAAGCACCGAGCAAAACAAGCAAGAAAACTGCAATCATAGAAGCCTCCAGGGGTAAGACCAAAAGTCTCTTTTCCTTCCGGGATACAGAAGAAGCTTTTTCTACATTCTCTTTTTCCTTCTTTTTACTTTTCCTTGAACTTCGTTCCTTCACTGAGTCCTCACTTTTCTCAGTCTTCACTGCATCATTTGGGGTGACTTTAGTGGCATCCCCTGCCTTATGAATATCAGAATTTTTTAGTCCCCAAGTTTAAATATATGCTATATCAATTGCTTGCAGAATGATTTGCTTGCTTACATTAATCTGTGGGTTTTCTGTGGCAGCGAGCAACTGAAGTTTAATTGATCTAGTGAGAACATCAAAAGCTTCTGAAAGAGCGATTCCGGACATTATACAAGCTGCTGGAGCAAGTACAAGCATTAGACGTACCTGGCATATGATCAAAGAAATATTACTTGACGTCGGATCAGAAAAACAAGGAAAAATGTGACGTAGACAAGTTTCAAAATTATATACCATGACACCAGAAAAATATACTGATGTAACAATGTAAAGAACTGCAAAAGAGCTTGCATCAGAGAGTGGCATGAAGCATGCCTGCAAGTTCCAACAAGAAGGTCAATTGTTATGCAACAAATTAAGGAATACCAACATCAAGAAAGATAAGTATAATTCCAAGTCAATGAGGTATCGAGAACTTACAATGATGCCGGCTGGAACTAAAAATGCCAAAACATTCAGGTCCATGAAGTAAGATGGCCACGTAGGGGGCTGATGTTCACTAACACTAGCAATAATTGGTATATACTTGCTCGCGTAAGTTCTGTTATCGATTCCACACGGAAAACAAAAGAGCAGAAACAATTAAAGTATTGTCATAATGCTGCCAAGATAATAACTAGCAATCGAACAATAAGAAACAAAGTATCTTGATAGGCAGACAAAATTACACATATCAGTATATTCTTTTCTCAGCATAACGTGGTTATCGAGAAAAGTTAATGAGCTCGTCTCAGCTTCACTTATACAACCTCTGGGACTGGAATATCGGGATGAAGTTATTTTTCCGAATTCAGTACCATTCCACAATAGTAGGGATTTAGAAAGAAAGCAATCAGCTTTTAACTGCTTTTGGTTCTACCAAAGTCTATGGGTCTGATGGGAAGGTGGTGAACAAGCACATATTTCCATGAATTGATACAAAGACAGAAACGTAACTTCTTGTTTATGTTACAGCTAATAATAGTTGCCAGTTTGGCTTCACTGACACATATAGGCAAGATATCAACTGGAAAAGAGGATATCTTCTGAAAACCTGAGTATACAACTAAATCAGCCTGAGATGCCCATATATTACTCAATTCAATGACTAATAATGAGTAAATTGTTCACAAATAAAAGCTACAAAAAACAACACATTCCTCGCACATAAATGGAAGACTTATCTTTCAGTTTACAAATCCATTATATACCAATCATAATGGTAAAAAAGAACTTACGGATCTAGCAGGCTCAGACTTCGTCCACTCCATCCTTTGGTTGGGCTAGAAGCTACCAGTGCTATCAGTACAGCCAAAACCGCAAAACCGACTATCCTGTATAATAGAAACAGAAAATAAGTAAAACAGACAGTTTTATGTCTAAAGTCCGTCTTACATTACTTTTAATAATTTTTGCACATTCAAACTCTTTTTTGTCCTTTAGTCCAGATGACTAACTGAAATGCAGCAAATTTGAAGAGAGAAGACAAAGATGAACAGACTGACGCAATAAAAAATTAAAGAACAAACACTAACTCGTAATTATTGTCCATTGAGTACATTTATAATTAACAGAAAATAAGAGAAGAGGAAATCTTACAGCCCAACCGATACAACAAGTGTAACTGCTACTCTGAACATTTTTGGAGTGAGAATTCCTTTGATATAATAAACCAGAGCCACAACATGTATAATGATGAAGACCTGAGATAATCATTAGAAAACCAATACTTAATAAACAGAGTAACTAAATGCGCGTCATCCCTTACAATACACAATAAAACAAAACTAAAAACATCAACATGTATGTATATTAGAAGGAAGCTTGAATTTGATATTTCGCCTCATGACACTATTCGTTCCTGTTGAATCCCCATTTCAATCAAAAGGTTTCCTTCTCATGAACAGGAACTTCACAACATTTTAAGAGCATTAAGATAGCAAAACTGATATGAAAATATATGGCATGTGTTACAATAAAAAACCATCAGTCGGGATAAATATAACCAACGCGAGAAAGATAGCAGATGATAAAACTGACAAATAGTCGGTGATAGCAGACTTACTAAAAATGATGCGAAATGTTCTGATGTCATGACAGCATTAAAACCTACAACAGGCACCAAAGCAGCTAACAATGTTCCCAAGACAACCTGCATTCAAAATGTCAAAGTTATTAGTGAAGCAATTATAGATCAGATATCGTTTGTGTTCTTATACTCTAAGGATACTTACAAGTGGAGCATAAGCAATGTAGAGGCGTGAAGAATAGCGACCAGTTACAATGCACAGCAGCACATGCATCGGAATAAGATTTATTATGAAGGTATACCCTCCCCAAGAGCAAACCTGAAAATATACATGAATAGAATGAATATGTTCATCGAACATGATAAGAGTAGAAACATGGATTAAGATTTAAAATAAATAATAAATGGAGCGTGCAAAACCACGCAGCAGGGAAACCTACCATGTAAAAGTATGCTATCGCATTGAGAGTAGCATAAAAAAGGGATCCTGTGTTCAAGGTCTGCGCAGTCAATGAAATATTATTAAATACAGCATTACAGCATTACAACATTTCAAGTCCCTTATTCTAAAAGAAGTCCACGAGTAATATATGGATCAGGAGATGTAATGTATGTGAGGGAAATTTATTAGTTTTTATAAAGATAATAATGCAGCTGATAAAGTAATTAAGCATCGAAAACATCACTATTACCTTTATGTACAGATAAAAAGTGATGATCAAAGCAAATATAGCCACAGCTTCATTGTCATAGCTTCCAGCCACAGATCGAGAGATATAAGATGGTACCTGTGCAATAAGAGAAGTAAGGACTTCTACAGTGCTGTATAGCTTATTGTAGAGAAGGAAATGCAAGATGGATACATTCATATTTTCAACATGCTAACAACTGGAAAAAATGTAAAAGCATAAGGTACCATGGCTAGAAGAGCTGCAGCAGTCAACCCAGCCCCAACGCCTTTGACTTCCTACACACAGCTTTAATTGATAAACCTCACCAACAAAAGAACTCCTACTTACGTCTATTATCTTGGATAGTAATCATAAGAGAAGAAGTCAGATTAATGAAAAAAAAACCTTTGTGAGTAGATATGTCGCCCACGCAGCAAAAGCCGAAAAAATTGGAGCCGTAAATACACAAACAGTTTCCACCGTTAGAGGAATGTTTAAGGCGTTGAATATCCTGCAAATAAATTTCATACGTACAATCAACTTTTATATCTTTATTATATGACTGGAAAACAATTAAGAGATGAGGGGGATTCATAGCTTGGCAGGAATCTTGAGAATAACAATAATTTAGCAGTTCAGACCTCCATAAAGTACCCGCAGTCAACGTAAGTCCAGGGTAAACAGTTCCACCAATCACACGTCCAAGAGGATACCTTTCAACCAGAAACGAATAACCTCAATACGGTAATCAAAATTGACATACAATTGTAACATTTTCTTAAAAACACAAACTTGATGCTGTCTGAAGAGTTTACCATGTTCGGTCATCAAACCAATTCCAAAAGTCATATACTCCACTTTTGATGAGAAACTGCAACCAACAGAACATACGTCACTTTCATTATTTGATTATACAGACTTTCACCCACAAAGTAGCACATGAAAGGAGTTATTTTGACAAACAAACAAACAAGCGAGAGAAAAATAAGAAGATGGTGACTCATTTCTACACAATGTAGGTGGTAATGATGTAAAATGATTTATAAGTAGGAGTAATGGTCTCCTCTAGCAACTTGGATCAACCGTTATTGCAAAGTGATGGTTAATGTAAAATAATTGCTAGTGAATCCCATTTTGCCAGAGTCTCCCTTCCTACCCCTTCAACGTTGGGTTGTGGTGGAACAATCCTAAAGTATGTAAAGAATAGGACAGGGCATCAGATGGTTAATAAGGTGGTTGTAATATCCAACATTGGTAGTTGGAAGAAAAAAATAGAAATGGTTTATAAGTGTTCCAATGAAATCCTCCAGCAGTTTCGGTTGATCATTTTTCAATACGAGAATGGATTGGAAGTACATTCTAGGAAGCCAATTGAACAAAAACCAAAACCTTTCCTTGTGTGTATGTGTGTATACCTCACATATCAAATATATATTTTCTTTAATTTCACTCTGTCCTGCTCACATATGTTTTCAAGCACCAGGATCTTACATGCACTTTTAAGTCTATAATCTTTATCTTCATTAGATGTACGACCCCTGATTTTCAGCTATTTTATATAATATCATCCGATGGAAATTCAATATACATTTCGAAAATACATTTCTTACATCAAGTTCAAATGACAAATCTGAGATTTTACATCTTCACATACAGTTACATAAAAAGATGCTATTTTGCCCACCATTTTAGGCACCAATTCCACCATTACAGCGCTTCATTAAGATCAGAATCAAAAATTGTTAAAGGATTACTTGAATACAGTTTTTACAAATACTAAATACTACATGATTTGTGATCTGCACTTGGAATTCATTGAGAATGGCATATTATTCACTGGGAACTATTCTTAACCTGTTATGATTGTATATTAGCTGTTGGCATCTTAGCAAAAGTAGTGATATAAATCCAATTCAATTGCTTAGTTTCAGCAACAATGTTTTGAACAATCCCTTCTCTTCACATTCTCACGAATACACTACATGATTGTGAATCCAAAAAGATACATAAAACAAAAAAAAAAATCACTTTCTAGGATGAACTTATCATGTAGATTACAAAAAACAGCATCTTCACAAATCCAGTAAAGAAACGAGACAAACCTGCGTCACTCTGTAATTGAAATAAGGATCGAATTCATGAATTACACTCTCGTACTTAATCACCTGCACACCAGAAAGTCAACAATGAGAAAATATACATACAATTTCATCGCTAATATTCAAAATCCGGACGAAACATTCAATCAGCTACTAATGAGATGTCATTTAACAATAAATCATTTACATCCAACGGTTCGATCGAGCATGTACAGGAACAAACAATGAACAGATTCACGAGAACGATGAGAGAGAGAGTGAGACTTACGGAAAATAAACGGATCGAGAAAGCGAGAACGCCGATGAGTAATAGAATGAGGAACGAAAGCACATTCCCGAATGCGTGACGGATAGTAGCAGCCTGTTGTTGTGGATTCTCCGGCGCCGCCATTGACGGCCGTGATTCGGAATCTCTGGTTCTGTACGAGAATTGGGGATTTTTTTTTTTTTCACGAATAAACAAACGCACAGTAAGTGTGGAAAATGAGACTGAAGGCGGGGTTTTGTAGGCTATAGCAAATAGAACAGACTTTGGGGGTTAGGACAAAGACTCTCCGTTAGATGCCGATTGATGCGAAATGACAAATTTGGCCTTTTGATTTTAATTTTTTTTCTTACTTTTATGGTTCCTGGATATGCAAAAATGGCACGTGGCGTATTCTGATTGGTCGCTGTGACATGGCAATTGTTGACTGTTCATGTTGGTTGTGAATAATTGAGTCTGTGACTTGATTCATATTTCATACTATTCATTATTCAATATATACATCGAAATAACCTTGCCCAAAAAAATAAAATAAAGACATAATAACATATAAAGTAATAAAATTAAGTGCGCATATTTTTTTGTGAATATATATGTACACAATAAATATATTAAGATTCTCAAAACATTCCTTTTTTTATTCATTTGTGATACAAAACTTATTTTATATATTTATTCATATATTTGAGTTATACAGATATTAACGGTACTTATATGATATTAATCTATATTGATTTAGACTATCGAATCTTGCCAATTGAATGTCTTCCTAGCTCATACTATTTAGTTACTAATTCTTA
Source organism: Erythranthe guttata (assembly GCF_000504015.1). Next base: position 1,856,598 of record NW_012193677.1, on the reverse strand, counting down.
GTAGCAATAATCGATCGAGTCTAAAGAGCATGAATTTTATTGCTTAGTCGTTTTTCGCTTTGGATAGAGAGGCGTTTTCTCTCTAGCCGACAGCTCTAAAGAGTATGAACTTTTTTATCACGAGGCATATCAAATCTCATAAGATTACGAAAAAAATAAAAAAAAATGAAAGTTGTATATTTCATTATTTTGTGAAGGTGTTCCAAATACAACTTGAATCAGTAAAATCAGAGTTCGTATGAAAAAAAATATGATCATAATAATCAAGTGTTATGGGAGGTAGGTACACAATAAGATCAAGTAGACAAAGTTTCGCCGGAGGACCGCCTTCAACTTGCCACCGCCGCCATAAAACCGCCGATCGGCGCCAACAACGGATCGGATCTGAATACAGAAGAAAAAGTATTGAAACTTATATAACCAAGACCACAAGTCCCTCTTATGTTAAATCGATTTAAAAATCTCAATTTAATGAGAGAGCTTCAAAGCATAGAGTATGCAGAGCCAATCAATCTTCATTCCCAAACTTATTTCTAAGGCAAGCTATAAGCAGGAATTTTAGCCAACTTATTCTCCTTCATAACTCCCCTCAATCTCTCGACTTCCTCCCACAAACCATGGCTCGCGTAAATATTCGACAAAGCCACATACACACCGTCGTTATCCGGTTCCATCTCTATCAAGTGCTTAGCCACCCATTCCCCCGTTTTCACATCTCCGTACTTCTCGCACGCACCCATCAAACACCCCCATATCACCACGTTCGCTCTCATCGGCATTTCCTCCACCATCACCTTCGCCTCTTCCATCAAACCCGCCCTCCCGAGCAAATCCACAATGCATCCGTAATGCGGCAAAACGGGCTTAATACCGTACACAATTTTCATCGTTTCGAAATAATATCTCCCTTCTTGCACCATCCCACCATGCACGCACGCAGTCAAGACTCCGACGAATGTCACGTGATTAGGCCTCACGCCAGATTCTACCATCTCCCGGAAGAATTCGAGTGCGTTCTTGAAATGCCCGTGTGTAGCGTAGCCTACTATCATGGAAGTCCACGAAGACACATTCTTGTCCTCCATTGTGACAAAAGCTTTGCAAGCCAAATCCATTCTGCCACACTTTCCGTACATGTCGATAACCGAGTTCATCATCAAAAGATCCGATCTTTCCGGATTTTTGGCCTGGAAAACGCACTTGTGCAGTTGAAGGGCTAAATTAAAATCGCCTAAACTTCCGCAGGCCGACGTCACGCTAACCATGGTGACATCGTCGGGTCGAAAACCATCTCTCATCATTGATTGAAACATATCTATGGCCTCCTTACTACGCCCTCCTTGCGACAAACCTCCTATAATAGCATTCCAAGACCCCAGCTTTCTGTCAGTACTATTCACAAACACCTTGCGCGCACTACTGACTAGGCCAGCTTTAGAGTAGACGCTGATCAAACCGCTCTCGCAGTACATGTCATTCTCCAGGCCGTACTTAATCGAAACCCCGTGTACTTGTTCCGCAAACGTTCGGTTCAGATTCTGGCCGGCGGCTTTCAGAACGATCGGGAGCGTGAAATTGTCGGGCGGGACGCCGGCGCGGCACATGGCGATGTAAACATGCAGCGCCTCCGTCGGCGAGTTCAGCCTGGTGTAGATTCTGCTGATGTTATTGTAGTGGAAGGAATCGGGATAGAATTGAAGGAAATGGGTCCTGATTACGCGGGCGAAAAGTTGGCGGAGTTGGTTCAAATTGGCGCAGTTCGATACTTGGAGTGCGATTTCTTTCGGGTCGAGTGGGATTGTTCGGTGAGATTGGGAGGCGGAAAATTTGCCGGAGAATCTGCGGTGATCGGAAAATTTGAAATGGTGGAAGTTGCAGTATTGGATTTTGGAGAAGGTGATTGCGGATTTGTGAAAGGATTTCATATCTTTGTTAAGAGTGTAATTGTTACCCTGTTTCTGCATGGATGCTTTAGAAGTTACATTATTTCGATTTCGAAATAACTCGGAATTAGCGGAATTTCATAATCTACATTAGTTGGAATTTTCAGGGTTTTTGACATTTTCCATCATTCAATTACACCATTTTGGCACTTTGCACTCTTAAATAGCAAAATTGGCAGATTGCACCCTTAAAACATAAATTGTTTGGCACTTTGCACCCCAAATCAATTTTGGTTTAAAAAACTTACCTGCAACTTGTTGGGAAACCTGGAAGATAAGCAAATTCATAATTTTCTTAATATGTATCATCTTTCCCCAATTGTTGATCACTCTTCCACCATTTTTATCTTTTTAGCCATTTCTTTCAGTGGTAAACCAGTGTAAACACTAAATAATAAGAGTAAATCACTTTTTTTTTTTCTTTTCTTTTGAGTTTGAAAAATAATGTAGCTGGAAATTTTAGGCCGATCCTTAAAAAAAATTCTTTTTTTTTTAATAGTCAAATGAAAAAATAAGACTACTGGGGAATTTTATTTGGTAACAGAGATGTGGTGCCGATTAGTTTCATGATGGGAGGAATTTTGTGCTCCCATTGAATAGTCTGTATGAAAAATGATTAAAAAAACAGCGTACCATGGAATAAAACTTGATCTTCCGAAGGTGTGTTATCAGACTCTTGTCTATGTATTCCGATCGTTCTTGAGTTTTAGCTCAGAATTTACATATTAGGGCAAATAGAAATAGCTAAAAAGAATTTATGATTTTTTTGATTAAAAGGACGAAAGATAAAAATTGTGGAACGATGATTAATAATTGGGGGAAGATGATAGATAATTAGAGAATTACATATTTGTCCATCTTCCAGGTTTTCAACAAGTTGCAGGCAATTTTTTTAAGCTAAAAGTGGTTTGGGGTGCAAAGTGTCAAACAATTTATGTTTAAAGGGTGCAATCTGCCATTTTTGCAATTTAAGGGTGCAAAGTGCTAAGATGGTGTAATTCAAGGGTGAAAAGTGCAAAAAAAACCCGAATTTTCACAATATTTTCTAGGATTAAATTACGGCCACCCTTCTGAGGTATGGTCAAATTACGAAAAAAAATTCTTGTTTATGTAATTCAGTCACCCCTCCATTTAAATATGTTTACATAGAATTAATGTAATTCGGTTATTTACCGAACCAAATCGTATATTCGCTTTTGTAAACGGTATGAAATGTTGGCGTACCGAAAGTTTGATTCGGTTTTACTGATTTAACATTCCTAAATTTACCTTTGAAAGGGTATTTTTGTAAGAGATATAGTACATAGTTGAGGGGTGGCTGTAATTACCTAAACAAGAGGGGGTTCGTAATTTGACCATAATTCAGGGGTGGCCGTAATTTGTCCTATTTTTCAAATTTTTGCAGAAAAATGCAAGAAAATCCAAAAAAAGAGTTTGACAAATCGCAATAAATAAAACCACATGTAGGAACAATAACTCGAAACATACATTTTATGATAAGAAAAATGCAAGAGATAGTTTCTGTTCTGATACCAATTAATCTTTTTGAAGGTTTTAATTTACCTCACCTTTTAATATTTATATTTTTCATATAAAATATAACATGAGTTATATTATAGATTACAAAATATATCATAAAATTATATTATATATTTTCAAATATTCAGAACTAAAATCGGATCGAAAATCGAATTTTTCGGTAATTTATATACAATTCCGATTTCGTTCCAAATAAATACAGAAAAATCAGAACTTCAAAAATTGGAATGAAAATTACGATTCGGTCCTTTAAGAGTTAAAGAATTTGGTAATTGCAAATTCTAAATTTAGGTAACAAAACCATGGATACGAACTTATAATATATTCCAAGAAACTGAACATGGTCACATGCTTTAATTACATTAATTCAATCAAATCTAAAAACTAAAAAAATTGTTTAATTTTCGTGAAAATATAAGGAAGTTTGTTATTTTGTTCAAATCTTAAATATTTTCCATGCATTGATAATCCTATATAAATCCCCAAAACCCTCTAATCAAAAAAGTTTAATTTGCAGCCAAGAAAATAATGGGTTATCTAACTCCAGCTAAAGCAATATTGATCTTCCTCCTAGTTGTTCAATGCACACTTTCGATGAGTTTTCGAACCGAAAATACGAACAGTTACGATTTATTTGTTAGAAAATTGGGATACTTTCCCACAAACATGATGGAGAATATACCAAATGGAGACGAAGAATATTTTTCATTGAGACTCGTGCCCACCGGAGCGAACCCTCTGCACAACCAAGCACCCACCTCGTCTCAGCCCGACCTCAACCCCCCTGGACCTAACATGTTATGGTAGAATCCGCCGGAGGTATTATTTATTATTTTTATTTATTTATTTATTTATTTATTTATTTATTTATTTATTTATTTATTTATTTATTTTTTACTTTTTGGTATGAGATGTTTATATCATTAATATGATTTATTAGTATAAGTTATTGTTGATTTATATGCCTATAAAAATCAATTAACCTAAGTTGTAACAGTTAAGTTGTGGAAACAGTATTCAGTTACAACTATAATTCTTGTGTTAACACAGTTATAAATCTACTAAAAGCAGAATAAATGAACACAAGAAATTAATGTGGTTCAGACACAAATGTGCCCTACATCCACGTGGACCTGCAAATACGATTTCACTAGTTCAGATTTACAGTGTACATTAATAGGACTTATTAAAAACACTAAAGACTCCCTCTTTATGTAATATGCCGTTCTTGTACACAACTTGAACTCCGTGTCTCTTCCAACAGCAGCTCCACACCGCGTGCCTCGAACTCCCTTCAGGCCTGAACTCCCTTCAGAAACGCGGCTGATCTCCCTTGAGATCTATACAGCAGATCTGTATATATTGGCACACACAGCGATGGCACAGTGCAACGATGGCACAGTCCTGCTCCGCAGAACGCCTTGGCAAAACTTCGATGCTATGAAGTGGTTTTTCTCCCAAATAATGCCCACGGTTCTTGTATGTCTTGGAGGCTTATATAGCCACGAAAATAAGCCCTAAGACCTAACTTGGGCCCTAAGAAATCCATTTAACTAGGTAATAGAATCCTAGTTGATTTCTACTTCTATTCTAGATAAGTACAAAAGATACCTAACTAGAATAAAATACATGGAAATAAATCTAAGTCCTAATAGAAGTATTATAAGAATAGGACTCTAATAAATTCCAAAATAAATATGGAAAACAAATCTTTGCCAATCTTTTAATTCCAAAACTTGGCGGATTTCCTCGATCTTCAATAGCCGGAAATATGGCGCCAACAATCTCCCCCTTTGGCATAGATTGGTCAGAATCCATACTTAACAAGAACTCCCCCTGCATATGAGATTTTCTCTTTTTGCAGAAATGATTAACTCCCCCTGCATCACATACTGTTAGTACAATAGAAGTTGTTGTAACAGAGAAATTTCCTGCAGCACAAAGTTATCCAAAACAAGCCCAAGGCACAAAATAAAGATAACCAAGATGATATCCAAAAAACAGGAAAGTAATCATAACTATAACAGTCCTAAATAAGATATAAATTTAAGCAGTTCAAAAAGGACAACAAAAAAGTTTTTCAAGGAAACTTCCCTATAATCATAGTCGGAGAGCTGATCATTATCATAAGAATTGTTGGACGCTTTGCCTTGCGGTTGTGGACTGCTGCTTCATCATTGAAGTTTTTGCTGGGGCATGCGGAGTTGCATCTGGAGTTGTTGCTACTACTCCCCCTTTCTGACCAGACTGTGCCAAAGTCTTAAGAAGCTGGTCCTGAATAGACGAAAATCCCTGAGCAAGCTGAGCCTGGATAGACTCCAAAAAACGAGTGAGCTCATCCTTGGTGACCACATCAACTGGCGGCGGAATAGAAGCAGAGACAATTGGATCCTTTTTCACGCGAGAGGCCGTCTGAGCAACAGAAGGATCGATAGGAGGCAGATCAGCAAAATGTTCAGAAGAGACCTTACCATGGATAGTGATTGGACGGCCAGTAGGATCCAACAGAGTGGTATCACGAGTGGGCAGGCCTTGTTTGATCAAGAGCTGATATATCAAAGAAGAAAACGGCAGATGCTCACGCTCGGTTCGGGAATTGGCTAACACACCAATCTGATTGAAAATCCAATCACCAATATTGATTTTATGGTCATGAGTGATGCACCATAAAAATTCAGCTTGGGTGGGATTGAGAGTGGCATTGTGGTTAGTGGGAAACCAGTTGGAAATACCTATCTTGAACAGGACCGAATACAATTGAGCCAGCTTAGAGACATGAGAAGCAGATTTCGGACCAGGCCATTTTTTCAATACTTTGGCAGTGAGAACAGAGGCCAGAGTGTCCATAGAAACAGAAGGTTTAGATGTAACCCCGTTTGGACACTTAGAAAAGTCATTGATCAAAGCAGGAGTTACAGATGTAATCCTCACGTGAAGTTTTGTAAAATTCTCATTGATACAACCAATTTCAGGAGCAACCAGATGTCATGGGCCCAGAAGCATTAAGTAAACTCTTCTTCGCCTTGAGAGCAACCTGGACCACAGACAAAGCATCTTCTTGAGGATCATCAAAATGCTCAACCAATACCTTAGGATGAATAGTGATTGGTTGTTCAGGCATAGAAGCTGAAGTTCTCACTAAGAAATGTTGTGACAGTGAGTGATAGGTCAACGAGGGAAAAGACAGACACTCCAACTTTTTGTGCGAGAGTTAGCAAGAGCTCCATCTTGAGCATAGATGTACTCCCCAATGTTGATAAAAACAGCATGAGTGACGCTTCAGGGAAACTCAGCATACAGTGATCACAGCGGCTTTGTTGTACTTGACACAAAGGACTAAACAGTGATTTGATTCTTACACCGGTAAAGATCTTTATTCAATTCAGGAGCCACATTGAAAAATTTCCCTTTGCAAGTAACCGCGAGTCCCATCAACGGAGAATCAACAAAGAGTTAGGACTCTGGTGAAGATTCTGATGACTCAGATCTAGTTGGATGTACGGCAGTAAAGACAGCATAAGTCTGCTCTGAAAGAGATTGGTGGCCACTCGAAGCGTATGACTCATCCTCAAGACCATAATTGCTCTCAAACTTCCTTTGAGGGCGCAAAGCTGCACATGGGCACTGAACGTAGCTTCTTCAATTGCGACATGGTCTTCACCACCAACATCTTCTGCCTTAGACATGGAAGGATCACTTATTGTCCAACGGATCAGAGACAACACCTTATTCGGAGCTTTGGGGCTGGTGACTGCACATGTGTGAGTATGGGCTCCGGAATTATGGCCATGAGAGAGATGGGAACTACAGAGACCACTGTTGTCGTCACAAACTTTGACGTTTTTCCAGACTTCTTGTCGGACGGCGATGCACAGTTGTTTGCGCTTCCTCATTTCAGACCCCTCGACCGATTTGTCTCTTTCCATAGTAAATCTGTGGAGCACAAAAAGGAGAAGAGACGAGTAGCTTTCGAAAAGCATAGAGAGATATTGGAGAGAGAGGTCGAGTATAAGAAATATTGAGAAATCTTAGAAGCCCTAAAGATAGGATGATAACAGATCCCACAAACATCATGATAAAACAGAAGTATATTCCCACACGCTTCTTCAGAGATTCAAACAGATCACGTATCAAGACAGCCATGTGTCAACAGTCAGCCAGGGGCCACAATAAACTCAGAAACCCTAGAAGGGGCAGATATTTAAGGCACAATGACCGAGAAAAGAGGCAGAAAAATAGAGGACTCTTCAAATACCAGATATTTTCAAATCAGAAGAAGATCCCACAAAATCCGTGACCAATAACAAACAAGATATTCTCCACACGAAACATCAAAAAAAATAGAGATGGCAGATGACATGGCCATAGCCACGTGGCCAGAGACAACTAGTAGCCAAAAAATTCACAAAGCCCATATATAAAAAAATCAAGAAAAAATTTTAAAACGAAAAAAGGAAAAAATCACATCTTTTAAGGAAAAGAAAATCAAGAAGATCAAAAGATTAAAAGTTGAGGGCTTGGTTTTCATGAATTAATTTGATAATCTTAAAGAGAATCACAATAGAAGGCCACCTAGCAAACTCTTGGATGCACGATATAACTATAACCCCATGACCATACTCAAGAAACCATAATTTAGGTAATTTTATTAGGGTTATGAATGCGTATGCGATTAGCACAGCAATTCGATCGTGTACTTCAAGGAGAATTTCACTAATGTATGCTTGAATATCATCCCAACTTTTTCCTCCTCCTCCTTCCTCTTCTTCTTTTTTTTTTTTTTTTTTTTTTTTTTTTTTTTTTTTGAATTCGGACTATTTTTCTACTCCTCCCCCTTTTTGTTGATATGATGTTCAAGCAAACATTAGGAGGGCAACCTCCTCAAGAATCCACATAGCTTTTAAATAGAAGTTAGGGATGCATATGCGGTAGCATAATTTTCCCAATAGATGTATGATCTTTGAGATGAATGAGGTCATAGACATTGATCACTCCCGATAGAGGGGGCATCACACTTCTATCATGGCTAAATGTGGAAACAAAAATTAATTCACAAAAACTAACAAACAACCATTAGTCAAAATGAAAACTCCCATCATTACTGTTCCCAAAAATGATGTCACATGAGCAGGTGACACATATAATGTCCGAGGAAAAAAATCAAGTGCAATCCGGACACAAGTATTAATTGCACTATTATAGAAAATTCAGTTTTGCACATGGAAAATTCCAAGCGCTTTACGCAAGGAATCAAACCTAAGGAAATCAAGAGGCTTTGTGAAAATATCAGCTAGTTGATTGTCTGTGGACACATAATCTATAGTCACACGTTTCTGCTCAACTAATTGCCTGATGAAATGAAGACGAATATCTATATGTTTTGTCCTAGAATGTTGAACATGATTTTTTGAAATATTTATGGCACTCTCATTATCACAAAAGACATGCAACTCTTTTTCACGAAAGCCATAGTTATTTAACATATGTTGCATCCAAAAGAGTTGAGTGCAACAGCTACCTACAGCTATGTATTCACACGCAGCATTAGATAAGGAAATGGAATTTTGTTTCTTATTGTAGCAAGATACCAAATTGTTACCCATGTAGAAACAACCTCCTGTGATGTTTTTTCTGTCATCCACATCTCATGTCCAGTCAGCATCACTGTTCCCTGCAAGACAATTGTTAGTATCTTTTGAATACCATTTTCTCAATTGGGGTGTTCCACTAACACATCGGATAATGCGCGTTACAACACTCAAATGACTCTCTTTAGGGCTTGCTTGGTACCTAGCACAAATACCTACACTGAAACAAATATCATATCTATTAGCATAAAGATAAAACAAACTTCCTATCAAGCTCCTGTATAGTGTGGAACCAACGTCTGTGCCGTCACAATCTCGTCCCAACTTCTCAATTGAGGTCATTCGTGTTGTTAAGGACTTTGCCTCTTTCAACCCAAATTTACTTACCACGTTCTTGGCATATTTGCTCTGTGAGATAAATATCTCATCATCTAGTTGCTTTATCTTGTCATTGCTCAGAACCAGTTCCCACATGTTATTTCGAGAAAACTGCTCAAGCTCCTCAAGCTTGGCTAACACCCAAAATTCATCAAGAATTGCTTCTTTGATGTTTTTTGGTTCAACAATGGAAGTGAGATAGACATACCTGACCATTTCCTGGCAGTCAACCTTGGGTTTATTGCAGGTTTTCATTCCTTCTTTACCAGTGGTAACATCTTCAGTTGTGACATAAGATGTCGGCACTGATACTTCTGTGATTTTGTCTTCTGGTATTTCTCTTCCAATGCTCTCAGTTTGTTTCCCCATTAGAAATTCGCCACATAAATCTGGTGTATTGGAGTTTAGTTGGGAAACACCTTTCACACAACCTGCATTGATATTTCGTATTAGATCCTGAAAATTCAAATCCCCCAGTCGATGATAACACTTATCTGTGATATCAGAGGTGGCGAGGGGACACTGTTCAACTTGGTCAGTTTGATCAATTTTATAACAATTATCAGAGGATCTATAACCAGATAGAACACACATGTGGTTTCGATCAAACACTTCACACTTACGCTTGGTGAACAACACTGAGTCGTATAGATCACATAGCTGACTTACGCTGAGTAGGTTTAATTTCAAACCCTCTACATACAGAACGTTGTCAAGGTTAGGTAATCCTCCAACATCCAAGTTACCTTCTCCTTTCACAAAGGCCTTGTTTCCATCACCAAGAGTAACTTGTCCACCAGACAAATTTTGCAGGTTCTTTAAGTAATTAGGTACACCTATCATATGCTTGGAGCAACCACTATCAAAATACCAAGAGTTCGTAGTACATGCTTTTAAAGAAAGAATAGCAGGAAAGCAGTTTGCATTATACTTATTCATCCATTTATTATCAGAGTATTTTCTTTGGGAATTGTGATCCCATGCAGCGGAATTGGATGATTGATATGCTAAACTCTTATTTATCAATTTCCATCTTTTAAAGCATTTTGGCCTAACATGTCCTACTTTGTGACATAAATGACAAGTTGGCACAAACTTTTTTGTATAAGACTGTGAGGCAACATGTTGTGGAGTAGGTTTGACAGTATTATTCACAAAATTAATTTTTCGATTTGGATTAGGTTTACCATCGAACTTACTCCCAATATAGCCAAGACCAAGTTTATCAGGATTTGAGGGATGAGCATTTAAAATTTCATCTAACCTGTTTGAAGGAAGAATCGTAGTGCGATTTAACTTACTGACTGATGCCTCTAACGTTGTTGGGACAGGGGAGTTGTCACACTTAAGGTTGAGGCAGGGTTCAGGGTTTTTCTTGATCTGCCTTGTCTTATTGCAATCGTTGTTTCGCAAATGTCTCAGCAATTCTTTTAGATTGTCAATATCTTTCAAAACAAAATCCCGTTTTACCTCCAGTACCTCATTTTCCAATTCAAGCTCATCGATTTTGGCCTTCAGGTTGACTTCAACTGCTTTATTCTCCTCTTCTAGTTCCTTTACTTTCTCCTTCAAACGCTTGTTTTCATCACCAACCTCATGACATTGCTTTAGAAGATCATTCAGTTGCTGTTGAATCATCTCAATGGAGCATTCTTCATCATCCTCTGAATCTTCTTTTCCTGTGGGCAAAAAAATTGTGTTTAAATTTCTATGATTCTCGAGATTACGAGTAGCATACCTGAGGTGTGGTGGCTCAGTGCATGTGACAACATTTTGTGTCACACCAGTAACCCTGCATGTACCACAGAAGTCAATACTTGTTTCAGCATCACTTGCTTCACTTTCATCATCAGATTCAAAGTTATCGTCACTCCAGGTTGTAGCAAGTGATTTTCCTTGCTTCTTGTGAGTGTTTGCACATTCAGCTTGAATATGACCATAGCCACGACATTCTCTACATCGAATCCCCTTCCTAACTTCTTGCTTGTTTGTAGGACTTCTTGGATGTCCATTCATTTTCACGAGTTTTCCGAAGTTTTTGGCTATTAAAGACATGGATTTTGTTAGCTTGACTTCGAGTGCTGTCATGGGAGCTGAGGGCACGGATGGTGTCGCAACAGACACAGTTTGTAACGCGATTTTTCTCTCTTTATCCATTCTACTGATGTTCAGCTTGTTTTCAAAGGTCTGTAGATTTCCGATCAGATCTTCAAGCCGCAATGAGTCCACATCACTTGCTTCCTCTAGAGCAGTCACCTTATATGCGAACCGGTCTGGCATAGATCTTAGCACTTTACGAACAAGTTTTACTTCAGGGTAAGTTTCACCGAGGCCATGGGCTTCATTTGCGATGTCGCATAATTTGGAGTTGAAATCGCTCACGGTTTCAGTTTCCTCCATCCGAAGATCCTCAAAACGAGTAGCAAGCATCTGAAGTTTTGATAATCGAACAGAGGTTGTCCCCTCATAAGCTGTTTGTAATTTTTCCCATGCTTCTTTGGCACACTCACATGCTGAGATGATTTTGAATTGATTGATATCAACTCCATTGAATATGGCATTCAATGCTTTGGAATTCATATTTGCGGCAAACTGCTCAGTTTTGCTCCAGTCTTTTTCATGTTTCTCAGTTTGAATTCATTTTTCATCTATGGCAACAGGTCGTTTCCAGCCAGTCAGAACTGTGCGCCATGCATCTTCATCCATTGACTTGATGAACATCTTCATCTTGGCCTTCCAATAAGAGTAATTGGTTCCAGTAAGCAGTGGTGGGCGAGTCGTGGAACCACCTTCCATATGAGCATTCATAGTTCCTATGGAAGGCAAAAGGCAAATAAATCAAATTCCCAAAATCACACACTATGTATATCTAGTGAGAGGCTCTTGATGCCAATTGTTGATTTATATGCCTATAAAAATCAATTAACCTAAGTTGTAACAGTTAAGTTGTGGAAACAGTATTCAGTTACAACTATAATTCTTGTGTTAACACAGTTATAAATCTATTAAAAGCAGAATAAATGAACACAAGAAATTAATGTGGTTCAGACACAAATGTGCCCTACATCCACGTGGACCTGCAAACACGATTTCACTAGTTCAGATTTACAGTGTACATTAATAGGACTTATTAAAAACACTAAAGACTCCCTCTTTATGTAATATGCCGTTCTTGTACACAACTTGAACTCCGTGTCTCTTCCAACAGCAGCTCCACACCGCGTGCCTCGAACTCCCTTCAGGCCTGAACTCCCTTCAGAAACGCGGCTGATCTCCCTTGAGATCTATACAGCAGATCTGTATATATTGGCACACACAGCGATGGCACAGTGCAACGATGGCACAGTCCTGCTCCGCAGAACGCCTTGGCAAAACTTCTATGCTATGAAGTGGTTTTTCTCCCAAATAATGCCCACGGTTCTTGTATGTCTTGGAGGCTTATATAGCCACGAAAATAAGCCCTAAGACCTAACTTGGGCCCTAAGAAATCCATTTAACTAGGTAATAGAATCCTAGTTGATTTCTACTTCTATTCTAGATAAGTACAAAAGATACCTAACTAGAATAAAATACATGGAAATAAATCTAAGTCCTAATAAAAGTATTATAAGAATAGGACTCTAATAAATTCCAAAATAAATATGGAAAACAAATCTTTGTTAATCTTTTAATTCCAAAACTTGGCGGATTTCCTCGATCTTCAATAGCCGGAAATAAGGCGCCAACAGTTATATTTACATGTAGTATGTTGGATTTGAATTTAGTTGGTTGACAAACATTTGACCTTTCGAATTTGTGTCACACGGTACACTTAAAAGTAAGTCGAGTACATCTAAACTCCAAAAATGAACTTAATTATTTTTTGATTAATTAAGTTCTACGAGACTTAGATCATCTCCTACTTTTCTAATTTGTAACACGACTGAATTAAATAATAATAATAATAATTAAAAAAAAAAAACGAAATGAAGTGTACAAATAACGTCAAGCAAGATATACACGAACCCGATATAGAATATAAATTCACTTAGAATTTTCTCACTTATAGCGAACATTTCAATCACACGACACAATTCGACTATCTCGTACATCATAAAACGCCAGGTGGAACGCCGTTCTCGTCGTCAAAACTAACTAACCAGCCGATTCCGTCGAGCTGAACTCCAATACTTCCTTGATCAAGACTAAAATTTCGTCCCATATTCGCCTTGCGCCCGATCAACGAACAATACTTAACGTGGCGGGGGTTGTTAATTTGATATAGCAACAATATCCATATAGCTAAAATTGCTGCGAATTCAAGAACTCGGGTTATCTTCGATCGTCTTGCTCTTTCGTATCCTCCTTCGACAGGGGCATCCATCGTAATTCGACGCACCGATCCTGAATTCGATATCTTCCGGGTTTAGAATTGCCGATTAATATCGAATGATGTTTATATATAGCAGAGAAAAAGAGTAAGAAATTATACCTTGTGATTTTTCTTCTGCTTTCTCTTTTAATTCAAACTTTGTTTTGATTTTTTGATTAAGTAGAGGGTAGTTGAAAATTCCTAAGAAGCAGTTATGTTAGACGTGGATTCCCAAGACTGCCATTGTTGACTTTCTGATAGATGAGTGGTTTGGTAGTGAATAAGGGAGTTTGTGAGGGGTAATTTTGGAAGAGTGGAAAGTATAGTGCAGTTCGTGCTGCGGAGCTGAGCTGTAGGATTTGGGGGTGAGGGAGGTGTGGTCGAGAGTTTGTAGCTATTTATTATTATTTTATTATTTTTTAATTAAATTAAAGGGATAATTAGCAATACCCCCCTCATCTAGGTAAATGTGTTAAGAAAACTCCCCCTTCCAAAAATAATTAGTGAAAACCCCCTTACCTAATATTCTACCCATATATTATTTAATAATCCCCAAACCACCCTTATTACTCTAACCCATGCCATTCTCTCTCTCTTTTCTTTTACATCGGAACAGGACCCATCAACCAGAAGCATAACCAGCGACACCACCGACATCACCGGCTCGCCGTACCGGAAACTAAACTCGGGGAAAAAATCCAACCGTTACAGACCCAGCCCCGACCTCCAGCCCCTGCCGCCGCTGACGAAGCAGCCTCCCCCACCGCCGATCATAAACTCGCCGCCGTCGTTGTCGTCCTCCGACGACGAGAGCCACGATACAATTTCTACACTCCACAAGGCTCGTCTTTGAGCAACGGGTCTGCTACCGGCGGCGATTTTGGGTGGAGGATTGCGATAGGTCTGCTATCGGCGGCGTATGTGTGCGTGGATGGTGATGGTAATGATGGTTGTGGCGGTGGTTTTGAGTGGAGGATTGCGATGGGTCTGTTGGTGGCGGCGGTTTTGGGTGGAGGATTGCGATGGGTCTGCTGGCGGCGACGGTTTTGGGTGGAGGATTGCGATGGGTTTGCTGAATTCGTGCAGAAAAAGAAATTCGCGCAGGGTTTGCTGAATTCGTGCAGAAAAAGAAATTCGCGCAGGCAGGGCCTTAATCGACTACGTGTGTTTAATCGACTATGTTCAATAGTCGATTAAGGCTTAATCGACTATGTTCAGTAGTCGATTAAGGTTAACCGACTCCAGTTGTTAATTTTTTTTTTTTTTTTTGTTTTTTTGTTTATTGATTCCAATGTATAAATCAATTACAATGTTTGTATATTTTTTTTAAATATAGTTGATTTTGCATTTTTTTTGTAATTATAATTTATTATTTTTAATAGCTAAAATTTTAATCGACTATGCATTAATAAACCTGGTAGAGAAAAAAATTAAAAAAACCAAAAAAAATTTAAAAAACAAAATTAAAAACAAAAAAAAATTAAAAAATTAAAGATTTTCCTTAATCGACTATGAAGCATAGTCGATTTAAGACTAATCGACTATGCTCCATAGTCGATTAAAAAAACGGAAAAAAAAAAAAAATCCTGGAGCGCTGACCCAGTGATGAGGTGGCAGGCGGGGGTAAAGCTGGAAAATGTAATAGCTGAAAATGGGTGTGGACTTTTCTCAAATGGACTAAAATATTTTGGGCCTCTCTCAATTAAAAAAAGTAGTGAGGGGGTTTTCTCAAAGAGCCCCTTAATTAAATCGTAATTGCAGATTTTTTGAAACAAAATGGGAAAAAAGATCAGATATTTGGATTTGGAATTTCTAGAATAAAAAAAATCCAAAATAAAAATCAATTGTTTTAAGAATAAAGTCAAAAGTTCAAATCCTTTCATTTTATTTTTGTGTTTGTCTTTTTTTTAGTAAGAAGAGTAATACATATTGAATAAATAAATATTTATTAGTTCATAGCAAATTCATCACTACCTTGAGCTCATTCCCACGATTATTCGAATAAATTATTGAATTACACGTGGCAATAATATAATATATATCAAATATAAAAATCACATGTCCAACCCTACATATTTTTTACAATTTATAAATGTACCCTTATATTTTTATTATTTATAAATATACCCCTATATTTTTTATATTTACGCGTATCCCCGCGTGTCCGTATCCTAATTTTTTGGAAATGCCGTATCACCGTGTCCGTATCCGCGTATCGCCGTGTCCACGTATCCGTGTCCGTGCAGCATAGTGTTTTACTGCAAGTTCCTTCATAAAATAATTAATAAAAATGAGTGGACAGACAATTTTGATAGTATTTTTTGTCATTTTCCAAAAATAATGTTTTTTTTTGTTTTGTTTTTGGTAAATAGAAATACTTTTCTACCATAATATTGTCATTTTCCACAAATAAAGAACTATCGTCTACAAAATTTCTTCATTGATTAACCAATAAATATGGTGTTACAACTTACAAGTCTACTTTAAAGTTTTAAAAGTTGCAACTTGCAAGATGAAGATAAAATTTCAATTACATAATAATTGCTAAGAAAACGAGGGGCGAGCTCGGGGTTTGTTCGCTTAACGAGTCACAAACTTGAACAAATATTTCCGTTTCATAAACAACTAAAAAAGTCAAATTACTTGAGTTGAATTAATATTCTGCTCGATTGTATCAATGTACTTTTGTTGGGGATAAAATGTCGTTCGATAATGACATGAATTGCATTGCATGTAAGTTCGAATAATCAATAATAGATTATATTTTTCTCAATTTTGTTAAACCAAATTTCGTAACCAACTATAAACAATAATAGGTATTTTCAATTTTTTTAATTGTGTAAATTAACTTTTAATAACAATTTATTTCACAATAAAAAAATATTTGTTCTGGGCCGTAGCTACTCAAGATAACTCCGGGCTGTCTTAACATTATAGTTAGCCCAATTGTATTCTTTCAAGACTTTAGGAGCCGGGCCC
This sequence comes from Erythranthe guttata, assembly GCF_000504015.1. Next base: position 1,839,820 of record NW_012193677.1, on the reverse strand, counting down.
ACTCAAGATAAAGGTCTTCATAAATAAAAATAAAATATAAAAAACAACAACAAAGAGAGATAAATAAAAAATAAAAAGTAGAAAACAAAAGTTTTTGTGGGAATATTTCAACAACCCACACCACTTCCCTCCTAAAAAAATGGACTATTGCTTCTAGAAGCATTTGTCTTGCTTTTTTTTTAAAAAAAATTATTTTATTTTATATTGTCTCAGTTTAGAATACCAATATCGCGTTAATTATATTTTTAAATCATTGAAAAAATAAGTCGAAAATTAGCACTAATTTGCGCAAAAAAAAAAAAAAAAAAAAAAAAATAGAAAAAAAAAAAGAAAAAGAAAAAAGCATACGTGTTTCACATACTTTGCCTTCAATCACAGTTTTATTCATTAATGATTTATGTCACAAATCAAAATAGGGTATAAGAATAAGTGCATGTAGTTGCACGTAGTGAGTCTGCCTAGTCAATTTTCACAATAAGCCATTAATTATATAATGAATATTGACATGAATTGGTTATATCGGCCAACGGACTCACTTTCGACCTATTTTTTCAAATTATAAAACGGAAAAAAAAATTGTAACTAATTAAATAAATTATTATATGTTTTCATATTATTTCTTGTGTTGTATACACTCTCTTTTTAGTAGCCCTAGTTTTTTTCTTTTCTTAGTTCAACCTAGTGATAGGTGTTATATATATATAGGTTTATGAGGTATATATATATATATATATATATATATATATATATATATATATATATATATATATATATATATATATATATATATATATATATATATATATATATATATATATATATAAAAAAATATATATAAATAGAAATATAGAAAAATAGAAAAAAAAACAAATACAAAAATAAATATATTCAGATTAGAATCGAAAGGATTTGTAAATTTCATTTCAATTTCCGACAGTGGGTGGAAGTGAACAAAGCCGTAGGTATTTCTGACTATATATATATATATATATATATATATATATATATATATATATATATATATATATATATATATATATATATATATATTTCGGAACTAAAATCAGATCGAAAATATAATTTTCGATAATTTTAAATACAATTGCAGTTATGTTCAA
>NW_012193677.1:1812847-1826010 GCF_000504015.1 Erythranthe guttata | reverse complement strand
TTTTTTGCACCTACCCTTGGAAAATTGTTCAAATTTCGGCCGGTGTTGGTTGAAAAAATACTCTTTGTTAAAAAAAAAAAAAAAATGCTTATTTTTTTTTTTTTTTTTTTTTTTTTACAAAAGCGTTTTTTGACACCTACCTGTGGAAAATTGTTCAAATTTCGACAGGTAGGTGTTGAAATTTGGGTTTTTTTTTTTTTTTTTTTTTTTTTTTTTTTTTTTTTTTCTTTTTCGACACGTTGGTGTCGAAAATTGACCAAAAATCGACCTGTATGTGTCGAAAATTGCCGACGGGTTTCAAAAAAAAAAACTTCAAAATCGACTTCGAAGCTCAAAAAAGACATCGATACTTACCTTAATGGGTTCTCTTTCCATATATACTACCATATTATTGTCTTATAACTCCATTTTATAAGTTTTGTGAGGTTTTGATTTTTTGAATTTGGAGATGTTTTGAAGGATTTAAGAAGATGAAGAAGATAGGGTTTAAGGGATTTGAGTTTGGGGAGGAGAAGAGAGGATTTGTTTTTCTTTTTTTCCTTGGTATTGAAGTGAGGAATAAAAAAATTGTTTGTATAAATTGTACTATGGTTGATGAAGGGCATTTTTGTACTTTGCTAGCATTTTTTATTTATTTATGGTTTTAAATTAAGAAAAAGTTGTAAAAACTTCTATAAAAAATGGTTTTAAACTTGGAAGTATTGAAGTGAGAAAAAATTGGGATTTGTTTTAGTTGCCCCCTTTTCTTTTTCCTTTTATAAATGTGGTGAAGAACTGTTAGTAAATTTTTTTATTATTTATTTATTATTATTAATTTTCCTTTTTTCTCTAAAAATACCAATAAATCTGGGATGATTTTCAAAAGTGGTAATCAATCGGAAAGATTTTTTGAGAAACCTTGTCCGTTGCGCAATCAATAAAAGTGAAGCAAATTTTTCAAAAGGTGCTGAATTTTTTTACTAGCCATTGACATGACATGACTAATGGTCTATACTCTATAGTCTATACGATACATACCCGAGCATAATCCCATCTCCAACAGTTGTTTAAAAATTGATTGTGTATATCTATAATTTGAGAGGCGAACAGTGTTATGCAACACCACTTTTAACATCACACTCCATAAACATTGTTTATATTTTACACTGTTATCATATTTTATAATTTTACAAAAAAATTAGTTTTAAATTAATTTTAACAACTATAATTTTAATTTCATATGAGTACATATATCTTGTTTTAGTTTTATACTCAGGGAACTTGTTGGGAATTAAAATATATTGGAAATGATAATTTATGTTATACACACGTATATTGTAAAAAAAAAAACTTTCTTTATTTTATTAATAACAATTATAGTTTATATATGGAAACAGTGCATTGTAAATTTAATATAAAAAAAAATAGCACTAATGGAGTTTTTATTATTCTTTAATTTTACATAATTTGTTAAATTATAGTTTTGGTTTCTCAATTTTGGATATCCAAAGTCAAAATCTAAACTTTTTTGCCTTTTCCCATTTTATTGTTGGAGATTTGATTTTGGGTTGAAAATATGTAAAAGATGTATATTATTATAGGTAGACATTATCCTCTTGGAGATGCTCTAAGATGGAGATGCTCTAAGATGTATCTGTTGCCTTGTAAATATCAGATTGCAGTGACATTCGAAATTATTTTTTTGCACAAGATAAATACAAATTAGAGAACATTCCATATAATTTATAAGATTATGTTGAATTTGACACCATAAGGATGAACAAGAATTTGGAGATGATAAACTAAAAACAAACTCGAGCAAAATGATGGGGTGATTAGACTCAACTCATTTGCACTTTTACCTCGGAGCCAAGTTTGGGGAAACTAATATTCTTTTAATTAAATTCAAATATATGATATGAATTGTGTAACAATGTATTAAACGAAAAAAATACATAAATGATAAATAATTAACACAAAAAAAAAAAAAAAATCAAAATTTCTGTACATGTCGAATAAGGTTTTGAATATTGCCGTCTGATTAAAATAAAAAAAAAATAAAAAAAAAAAAAAAAACATTTGCAATTATGATTTTGTTTTGGTAAGATTTATAATATCTTTTAAGAATTCAAATAATTATTGATGTAAGAGCATCTCCAACCGTGTAGGTTTTGGAGAGGTAAAAGCTAAATTATAAATATTTTACCATCTCAAACTTATAAAACTTGCTCCAACGGAGAGAGCTATAATTTAGCCGGCTGCTGAATTCAATGACCCAGCTGGTATATATACCAGTTAACTATTCACATATGGTATCCAATATATTAATAAAATAATGCAGCCCCACCCCCACATTTTCACTATTCACGTGTAGTCAGCCTTTTTTTCCAAAGCCAAAGTCTACATTTTTTAAGTTTATTTAATTTAGTGTGTTTTTTTTTTGTTTATCTAATACTTACCTGATAATAATAATAATAATAATAATAATAATAATAATAATAATAATAATAATAATAATAATAATAATAATAATAATAATAATAATAATAATAATAATAATAATTATTATTATTATTATTATTATTATTATTATTATTATTATTATTAATTTATGTAAATTTTATTATATAGATTTATCGAAAGAATACATATTATTTTGCATATTATATATAAGATATCAAATATATTAATTGAAAATACTATTATAATCAAATAGTAAAAAGTAATAAAATATAATAAAATGCTAAAATATAGATGATATGGTTGGAGCAAGACAGTAAAAGATGAGCTGCTATAGCACTGTTCATCAGCTATTATAGATATAGCATTCCAATTTTTAGCCTCTAACCTTGGAGATGCCCTAACATATTCATTATTCCATATCATAAAAAAAAAAAAAAAAAAAAAGCGGGAAATTACAAACAAGAGATGCCCCACTTGATTGTCCCATCATCTACTCCGATCACACTACTCTCCCTCTCTCTCTCTCTAGACTCTGATTCCACTTTCTCTCACTTCCCCAAAACTCAAACTCCAAAGAAGCCATCATCATCACATGGGTTCTTCTTCTTCTCCGTACAATCAAGACATTCGTCTACCCAAAAAAGTCGAAATGACCATCCAAACAATTTGCCTGGAAAAAAACCAGCCGCCGCTGAAGAATTACGCCAGGAAAATGCTGGCGGAGATCGGGGAGCAGGCTTCAATGGAGGTTTTGACGGAGATTTTATCATCAAATCAACCCATTAAAAGCTTCAGTGGGTTCGTCTCCTTTATGGTCAAGAAAGATTACCCGGTGCAGGCCGCCGCCGTGCTCGCCGCTTACGATTCTTCCTCCCCTCAGTCTCAGAAAATGTGGTCGCCTTCTTCTACTTCTCCCCACACACGGAGTAATTCTATCGCCCTAGTTTTTTTTTTTTTTTTTTTATCTGGAATTTTAGCATTTTTTTTGGGTTCTGTAAACTTGCATATGGTTCCTGCTGTACCCTTTTGAGCTTTTGGGTAATTTTTGCATTTTGATTGGGGTGGTGACGTCATACTGTGAAATGATGATGTCACCACATGTAATTTTGGGTGTGGTGACGTCATATTGTGAAATGCTGAGGTCACCACATGTAATTTTGGTGGTGATGAGAAAGAAGATGATGTTCTTGTTTATGTTTGTGCACGATTATTTCTATGCTACACCCGGTGAAGATTACACCGGGTGAATTTTTCACCGTTGATCTACATTCTACACACACCAATGTGTGTGTGTGTGTGTGTGTTTATATGAATGGTAACGATTAGTGGCCGAATTAATATTTATCTGTGTTGTATATGTTTGTGTCTATATTAGCACAGGTTTCTGTTTGTTGATTAGTGGCCGAATTAATGTTTTTCGACTCTAGTTCAAGATTTCTATTATTGTTGCTCTTATATAATAATAATAATAATAATAATTATCAGATGTACTTTGTCAGACGGTGAAAATTTGGAGTCCCCACTGTCGAGATTATCCATGAACTCCATCACATCAAATTTGCATAGTACAAGTCCCCAAAGTGTCGGTTGCCGCCTATCTTTCGAAGACGAAACTCAAGAAAACAGGAGCCCTAACTGCGGCACAAGTCAACCATCAGTTCCTGAGGTCAAAGAGCCTATCACAATCACTCAGCAGTTAATTACTCTGAACAAACTCGAATACAGGAAATTGTTTCTGGTTCTGAGTTACATTGGGAGGTTAGTCAGTTTCGCTCGTTCATTTCTATTATACATTTGGGGTGTGTGTGTGTGTGTGTGTTAATTTGTCCGAAACTAACGTAAAACTGATTGACTTGTTAGGGAGAAGTTGGAAGATGTAGTAACTGTGGAGGATGCTGATGAAATTTATAGAATGAATGAGTTTCCTATGCAAGCTTTCGAGAACAAGATTTGGAAAAAATACGGACAGAGATTCTACGACGAATCGGATCGTAGCCAGGTAAGTTGCACATGTTAGTATTTAATAGTCTTTCGACTATGGATTTATTACATATTAACATCTCGAAAAGGAATAGAAGTACTTGTGTGGATTTGTTTTTGCTTTTTCTTTTTTTTTTTTTTTTTATTACAAATTCATGATATAATAACCTTTGTAATAATTATTATGTCGTGTGTACCGTTTTGTGCTTTGTCTTCTTTCAGTATCTTGATTGGGATTCGGGGAAAACCCATGTCTACTACTGCCATGTTTACCAAGACGGAAGATATTATTTCAAGGTCAGTCCATCCTTAATTATTGTATTATTAAAATTGTGTAATATTATCGTTACTCGTTGTCCTAATTGACACAAAACATCGATTTTGAACAATACAGGGTCCTTATCTAAATAGTATGAAAACTCACCTACAAAGATCATTAGGAGATGATAACATATTAATAGTCAAGTTTCTAGAAGACGGTGCATTCGGCACTGGCAATATCGCTCAAGAAGGAATTCTTGTTGGTCTAAGGCGCTATCGGTTTTTTGGTAATTTTTTCGATTTTCATTTTCGTATTTTCATTTTTCAGCAAAAGTACATGTCGGAAGATATTTGTCATAACGTAATGCGTAAACTTCCATTGTTGATGTTTGTACAGTTTTTAAAGATGACCGTAAAAAGGTGAATAAAAACCAATCCGACAAGGAGAAAAAGGCTACTTACAGTAACGTTAGGTGCTTCTTTGTCCGAGTTGACTCGGTTTCACCTTCTGGTTACGATGAAAATTACATTTTGAGTAGAAAAACTATCGGCGAAGCAAGGCGCATGTTCATGCATATACACACGATCTCGAGTATAGAAAAATGCATGGCCAGGTTCATCTAATTACAATAGCCATTGAATATACTTTCTAAAACTTCATTTATTTTATCTTCATTATTTTTCATGTGACTCAGATTGTCCCTGATTCTTTCGAAGTCGATAAAGCTCGAAATCAATTTGGCTGCTGTTATAATCGAAAAAATTAAAGATATCCCGTTTCAAGATGAAGGTGGCTTTGTTATACACGATGAAGATGGGAAGCCTATTTTGCATACAGATGGAACAGGATATATTTCCGAAGATTTAGCAATTAGATGTCAAATATGTTTTTCTGCACCAAAGTATGGTACCGATGATCGTTTCGAGGTACGAAATACGATAAATAATTCTAATAAGAATACATTCTATAAATAAAAAAAATTCCTTTATGTGGGAATTTCTCTTTAATGTTTTCAGAAAAACGATCATTTTGCCGATTTTGCGGATATAGCTAGTCAAGTAAGAGAAGCAGAATCGAGGAATAAGGAGGCGGTAAATTGTTTTAAGTTAATATTGTTAGTTTCTTCTGTCTGTTCGACACTGTCTAACGAATTATTAATTGGTATTTCACTTTTTCTTTCAGCCTTTACTTGTACAATGCCGTATTTTCCACGAAGGTTATGCTGTCAAGGGAACTCTTCTTGTCAATAGAAAGGTATAGTCATACTCTAGCAAAGTTTTTTCGTATTTCGAAATTATGAATTTAATGCATCATAATAAAAAAAAAATAAAAAACCATTTAGAGAGGGTGTTGGTTTTTCGTTTCTCGAATTTGGGATTCATTGCTTAAATTAACACCGAACTACCGTATATACAGCTTGAGCCAGGAACAATTCAAATTAGACCTTCCATGATTAAGGTAGAAAGGGACCATAATATCAAAGTCGAAGAAGCTTTTAACTCACTCGAGATCGTCAATATCAGGTATCATAATTCGTTTTCTTCTTTTTTTTTTCTTGCTAAAGAAGAATCTTTTAGCCCTCTCAAATTTTCGAGCGGGAGTTTCTATGACATGGACTTTATGAAAGAGTAGTCGAAAAGGAAAGAATCTATAAATTTTTTTTACGATAAATAAAGATGAAGCTAATTATACTTTTTTCGTCATTAATTGCGTATTCTTGAACTCGTCTTTGTAGTCATAAACCAGGCAGAAATTGTCTTTCGAAATATTTAATTGCACTTTTGAGCTATGGCGGTGTTCCTCAAGAATTCTTTCTAAATTTGGTGGCAAACACTTTAGAAGATGCTCGAAATGTGTACACCAATAGACGTGCAGCTTTGAGAGGTAATTATCGAAATATCGTATAGTAAAATGTTTCCTTAATATATAGCATATATAAATGTGTATTTTATTTCTTGTAAAAAAAACGTATTCTCGTTGCAGTTGCATCCAACCATGCTGGACTAGATTATGGCTTTTTGGCGCAAAGAATGATTTGTTCGGGGGTGCCCCTCGACGAACCCTACCTCCAACTTTGTCTGTCGAATCTCGAAAACGGCGAAAAAACGAAACTGAAAACCGGAAAAATACCGCTCAACGAAAGCTTTTATCTGATGGGGACAGCTGACCCTACTGGCGTATTGAACAACGATGAAGTCTGTGTTATCCTGTATGTGTGTTACTAGTACTAAACAGAATCATTTTAGATTCCTGGGAATATTCTTTTCCAAAATTACGATTTTACCCCTGCACGCGTGTGATGTTTTTTGTAGTGGGAACGGGCAAATATCGGGGAAGGTGTTGGTGTACAGAAACCCGGGAATGCACTTTGGAGATGTTCATGTTATGGAGGCTGTTTACGTGAAGGAACTGGAAGAGTTTGTGGGTAATGCTAAATATGGTGTTTTCTTTTCGACCAAAGGCGCCACGTCAGCAGCTTACGAGATGGCGACTGGTGATTTTGATGGAGACATGTACTGGGTTTCTAGAAATCCCGAGGTTAGAGATCTTTTTTAGCATTTTATTTTTATTTGTTTTATGGAAAATAATGTTTGCGAAAATAAGAGAAATTTGTTGTGTAATAAACATTTCAGCTGTTGAAATATTTTAAAGCGAGTAAACCGTGGAAACGTGTCTTGTCAGCACCGGATTCGAAGAAGAAAAATCCGAAGGAGTTTTCGGATTTGAGTTAGAAAACGAACTTTTTCAACTATGTTTAGAAGCTAGGACACCAAGGTACTCTCTCTCTCTCTCTCTCTCTGTAGAAAGTTGTTCTGAAATTATTAGTTAATGTTTGGTGGCATTTGCGGCAGCTTCAACATGGCGACAGCAGCGGACAGCTGGCTGACGTTTATGGATCGGCTATTGACATTAGGTGATGATCGTACAGCTGAAAAGAAATCTTTGATGAAAAAAATGATTCGATTGGTCGACATCTACTACGATGCACTGGATGCCCCTAAGAGCGGCAAAAAGGTCAATTTTCAACAAATTAAAATACCGATTTTTATATTTCTGTTATTTTCTATAAGATATTGTTTCGAAACAGGTAAAAGTTCCAGAGGAGTTGAGAGCAGAGATGTATCCGCATCACATGGAAAAGGGGTCCGAATTGAGCTATCACTCCTCCTCGGTATTGGGTCAAATATATGACAGAGTCGACGCTTTGAAAAATGATTTTGTGCCGAGAAAAGGTAACGGACTAACGGTCGCTGAAATGATTCTATAGAGTGAATTTCAAATCCATAATAATATTATAAAACGAGAGTTGAGGAATTGAAATCATTGTCAAATACGCGGATTAGTTATTACGGATTTGTAATTCTTGGCTCAAATTTTCTTCCATCCGAAACGCAGCCTCTAATTAAATTGTTTGAAACAGAAATCTGGAAATTGCCATGCTTTGATGTTCCGATTCCCGAGATATACGTCAAAATGTGGAAATCCAGGTACGAAAGCTACCGCAGAGAGATGACAAAAGCCCTCAAATCTGGCAACGAATCAAGAAACGACGCTGCAGACGAGGTCATCAAAAAGTACAAACAGGTAAAAAAAAAAAAAATACAGAAAGTCGATTTTGTTTTTGTTAATCGCGAGATATTTAGAACGAGCATTATACTGCAGCTGTTGTACGAGGCTGGTGATATGGAAGAGAGTGCGAAGAGTAGTGAAGTGATATACGACGAAGCAATTGCTATATACCACGTAACATACGATTATGCAATGGAGCATGGTGTGGAGAAATGCAATTTTGCATGGAGAATAGCTGCTTCTGCACTCTGTAACCTCTGTGCATGGAAATTAGCTGGTCCGAGGGAAAAGCCTTTGCCGATTTTACCCTCTCTTCTTCGCGAATTGTTGACGTAAGATTCGATTAAGGAAATCCATGCTGTTGTTCAGTGTGTATAATATGTATGTATATATATATTGTCAAGATGTTAGTGTGATGAAGTTTACCTTGGTTTGGAAAAGTTTCAAATATTTGGGGGTCTAAGTGTAATTATTTCTAACCTCGGGGGAGGTATGTGTAAACTACTATTTTGTTGTTATTAATTTACAACTTTTGCACATATTTATGAATTATGAGAGCTAGTAAAATTACAGAAAAGCCCTTTTTCTTGTTTCTCTCAAGAGGGTGACCTCAGAGAACATGAAATATTGTAATTTTAATTTTGCATGTAAGCAAAGAAACAAGAGGCTGCCACGTGTCACTTTTGCTTGCTGACTAACTACTACAGAGTAATTTCATATGGCCTTCCACAAGTTAGTAATATATATAAATAATATATATGTTTATATATGTGAAACTGTGAAAGTGCGTGTGTGTGTGTTAGAGAGAGAGAGAGAGAGAGAGAGAGAGAATGGAGAGGGTGTTGAAGGAGGAGCAGAGAAGAGGAGGGGAGGAGTTGAGCGGAAGATGGACGGTTGGGGGAGGAGTTGCTGACGTGTACGGTGAGGATCGCGCCACCGAGGATCAGCTCGTCACCCCCTGGACCGTCTCCGTAGCTAGGTACGTACGTCCTTCCTCTGTATATATATATATATATCACCATATTAATTAGAGAGCTTGCTTCAATTTCGAATTGTTTGATTGAAAATATTTAAAATTCGATTTTCGATTTTTTCGACTGGGTAAAAAAAAAAAAACAGCGGTTACAATTTGCTAAGAGACCCTCGTCACAACAAAGGGCTTGCGTTTACTGAGAAAGAGAGAGATGTTCATTACTTGCGTGGTCTTTTACCTCCAACTATTTTATCCCAGCATCTTCAAGTAATTATTTATTATTTATTTATTTCATTCCTTTCCATTATTCGATTTTTCCTCCGTTATTTTATTTAGTGTAAATTGCACTTAACCCCCTGTGGTTATAAGTTTTAGTTTTTGCAGATGACCCCTTGTTGCTCGTAATATCAGTACATAACCCTCTTGTGATTTATGAGTAACTTCAGTTAATTTTTTCGTCAAACTTAACCGCATGTGTCAAACTTTATGGGGTGATCTTCAAAAAATGAAAGAAAAGAGAAAAGGGAAGCACAAGGGCTCATCTGCAAAAAAAAAATTACTTTGATTTTTGACACTAGTAGTTAAAGTTGACGGAAAAACTAACATAAACTACCCATCAACCACCACGAGGAGGTTATGTGCTGCTATTAAAAGCGTAAGGGGTCAGTCTGCAAAAGCTTGTAACTACAGGGGTTAAGTGCTATTTACTCTTTTATTTATTTAATATTTATTATCCACTTAATAATTACTATGATGATTGATTGTGTTATGTAATAATAACTTAATATCGACCAGGAGAAGAAATTCATGCACAGTCTTCGTCAGTACAATCTCCCTCTGCACAAATACATGTCCATGATGGAACTCGAGGTGTGTGTGTACCTCTTAAAAAAATAAAATTATTTTTTATTTTTCTTGATTTAAATTTAAATTTCCTCGATTTATAAATTTTAGGAGAGAAACGAAAGATTGTTTTACAAGCTTCTGATCGATAACGTGGAGGAGTTACTCCCGATCGTGTACACTCCGACTGTCGGCGAGGCTTGCCAGAAATATGGAAGCATCTTTCGGCATTCGCAGGGCTTATATATAAGCTTAAACGAAAAGTAATTATTATTTTTTTTATAATTGAGTTAAAAACTAGCAGTGCAATGTTTTTTATTTATTTTTTGTAATAGTTTTTTTAAATATACAGAGGAAAAATTCTCGAGGTTTTGAAGAACTGGCCGGAGAGAACAATCCAAGTCATTGTTGTTACCGACGGAGAGAGAATTTTAGGACTCGGTGATCTTGGCTGCCAGGTCACTGACATCAAATTCTTTTTTTTTTTTTTGCTTCTCGATTTTTTTCGTTTAGAGATATTTATGGTATTAAAAGGGTATTTTTTGATCTTGATTATTGATTTTCGGGTGTAATTTTACAGGGGATGGGGATACCGGTGGGGAAATTGGCCTTATACACTGCCCTAGGAGGAGTTAGACCTTCTGCAGTGAGTATCGAAACTAACTTCGATTCTTGAAAATAATTATTGTTATTTTTTATCATCCCACCATTTTGGTGCATTTAATTTAATTTTTATTCATTTAAAATATTTATTTATGTGTAGTGTTTGCCGATAACAATTGATGTTGGAACGAATAATGAGCATTTACTAAACGATGAGTTCTACATTGGGCTTAAACAAAAACGAGCAACTGGAAAGGTTATATATTTTTTTTACTCATTTTTTTCGAAGTTATTTTTATGTTTAATCGAAATGACAAGACGTTTTTGCTGTGGTAATTTACAGGAATATTACGATTTCTTACACGAGTTCATGAGTGCCGTCAAACAAAATTACGGTGAAAAAGTTCTTGTACAGGTCAGTAAATTAATATATATTAATTACTGTTCATATTAAGATTAGTAATAAATAAAAACTTTAAAAAAATGGGAATTGCAGTTTGAGGATTTTGCAAACCACAATGCTTTTGAGCTGCTGTCGAAATACAGGACCACTCATTTAGTCTTCAACGATGATATTCAGGTAATATGGTAATATAAGTTATTAAACCGATATTTTTTTTACGAATTTTTGTCTTATGTGGTAATATTTTCTCGAGTGTTGTGTGTTGTTTAGGGGACAGCATCTGTGGTGCTTGCTGGGCTCATTGCTTCTCTTAAGCTGCTCGGTGGTACTTTGGCCGATCATAAATTCTTGTTTTTTGGTGCTGGAGAAGTAAATTATTTCTAACCTCGATTTTCTATCTAAGCTTCTAATTTTTCATTTTTATTATTTTGTTTGAAGAAAGAAATGAGTAAATTTATTTGACGTGAATTTCCTCGTAATTAATTGCAGGCTGGGACTGGTATAGCAGAGCTTATAGCCCTAGAAATGTCGAAGCAGGTGATTTTTTTTTTAATTTAATTTATTGACAAAAAGCATGCATTTACATTGCGAGATTCGCGAATTTGTGAAATCGTTATTTGTTATGTTTATGTTGTAGGCTAATGTTTCTGTGGACGAGACGCGCAAAAAGATTTGGCTGGTGGACTCAAAGGTAAGTGCCTAATTTCAAAATAGATAGGTATAGTGATTGGCAAATTCTCGTTAAATTTGTTTTCGTTTAATCATGTGTTTTATTTGCATGGGTTGCATTACAGGGTCTGATTGTAAATTCACGTAAGGAATCTCTTCAACACTTCAAGAAACCGTGGGCGCACGAGCATGAGCCTGTTAGCAATCTCTTAGATGCGGTGAAGGTGCGATTAATATTATATTTGCATTATTCTTTTTCAATTGCAAAATAATAGTCTTCTTATATACTTAATTAAGTAAATTGTTATTATTTAAATTCCAATAGGCTATCAAGCCAACCTCTTTGATTGGAACTTCTGGCGTCGGAAAAACATTCACTAAGGAAGTCGTTGAGGCAATGGCCTCCTTTAATGAGGTTCTCTCTCTCTCTCTCTCTCTCTCTCTCTCTCTCTCTCTCTCTCTCTCTCTCTCTCTCTCTCTCTCTCTCTCTCTCTCTCTCTCTCTCTCTCTCTCTCTCTCTCTCTCTCTCTCTCTCTATATATATATATATATATATATATATATATATATATATATAACGGTACGTAAAAGATGAGATTTATGAAGTGTTAATGTTACAGAAACCTCTTATTATGGCTCTCTCGAACCCGACGTCACAATCCGAGTGCAGTGCCGAAGAAGCTTATACTTGGACTAAGGTCAGATGAGTACCAATTTTTTTTTTTTGTTATACATGTATATTTAATTATTATTCTGGTGGACTAAACACGATTTGTATTCGTTGTTTTTGCTCGAAGGGCCGCGCCATATTCGCTAGTGGAAGCCCATTCGACCCCGTGGAATTCAACGGAAAAACATTCGTACCTGGCCAGGTTCTTGATTTTGCTACCATCTCCGATTTTGCATTTATACCTCGATAAAAAAATATTTCGATTAATATCAACTAACCTTTCTCTTCATATATTAAAAAAAAAAATCAGGCAAACAATTCTTACATATTCCCGGGACTTGGTTTCGGATTGGTCATCTCCGGTGCCATACGAGTTCACAACGATATGCTTCTGACAGCCGGTTCGTATAATACACACACACACGCGCACACACACACACACACACACACACACACACACACACACACACACACACACACACACACACACACACACACACACACACACACACACACATATATATATATATATAAGCATATAATTTACGAATTTTTTTGGGAATTGCTTTTTGCGGTTTGAAAATTGCTATTTGCGGTTTATAACAAAACCCCCCAAAAGAACACTTTATTTCACTAAAACCCCGAAACTTCCCAAAAAAATCCAAACCCCCCCCCCCCCCAAACATGGAAAAACTGTTTTTTCGAGCTTATTCGCTCACCTTGGGGGGGGGGAAAAAAAAAAAAAAAA
>NW_012193677.1:1775928-1807178 GCF_000504015.1 Erythranthe guttata | reverse complement strand
ATTTTATATAATAATTTTTATTACACATATTTTATTAAATCTGTTAAAATAACCACGATATTAAAACACTTCAAGATCTAGTACAGTTATATATTGTATATTTTTAAGAAATTTCGATGATACGATAAATTTATCAAGTATATAAATAATTACATTAGTAAAAGATGATAAAATTCGGACTAATTACAATCGCGGTAGATAACGAAGATTTGACAACACGGTAAGATTCGAGTTAGTTGTTACGACAGATCAAGTTGTTCAATCATTTGTACAAGTTGAGGTTGACGTGAGTATCGCTATACCTCCGAAGCAGATAATCTTGTGATTTTATCGGAGTGAACCTGCGAAATCATTCGGACATGTAAGAATATACGTAAGAGAATTTACGTAAAAGTAGGTAGAGAATTTTAAATATTGTGCACACTTTGGAGGATTCTCCTCTGATTGGCAAGTCGGCAGGCATTCGATAATGCAGTCGTGATTAGGTTCAACGAAGAACGCTATCTGCTCATGAAAAAAGCCGAAAAAAATCAAGAATCAAGTCAACCTCTTTTTGTCCTTTTTTTTTTTTCTTTTCCCAGTCAGTGATAATACAGAGTTTTAGAAAGGTCTTACAGAATATCTTTCTTGCCCGTTACCCAATACTCGGTGGAGCGTAGATCTGTAACCAAGAGAAAAATCGATCAAAATAGATTTAAGCAGTAAAAAAGTATTTAAAAACTAACCAAGAAAAATATTAAATCAGTCAAAAATGAGTTAAAGAGATCAAGAATAAGTCAAAACTAGTGTATATATATAAAAAAAATAGAATCAGTTAAAATCGACTAAAATGATTTAATATTAAATCGGCCGATAAGTACCTGAAAACGCAGTTGCTCCACCGCTCCAGCATATCACCAAGATTTACTATGAATGCCCTGAAAAGGCAAATTGTTATTCGCCACGTACACTCGATAAAAATGGAATTATATACATATATATATATATATATATATATATATATATATATATATATATATATATATATATATATATATATAAAGAAGGCTCACCCTTTAAGTGGTGGTACATATTCCCATAATCGAGGCTTAGCATCTTTGTCTCTACATATCTGAAGACCGTAGTTATCATCCGTGGCTAAAAGCGTAATTAAACCAAAATCCGAATGTGCGCCAGCTCCAAATATTCCGTTAGCCGGCTCAGAAGTTCGATCTAATTTGCAGTTAATCACCGTTATTAAACTTTGATTAATTGATAATATCAATTTCGATTTTATTAATTGCATGGGTTGAACATCTTGACAATCCTCACCTTGATAGTAAAGCAGCTTTATGGCTGCTGTAGGTTTTCCGAGCATCTCATATTGATCGAAAAAATCGGAGTTTAGGTCAAGTGCAAGGGCGATCAATCGTGACACTGCTCTTGCTACCTCTCTACAAACATCCGAAAATCGAATAAAAGAGTAATTTAAAAAAAATCAATTTTTTTCATTTTTACTAAATGAAAATCGTGTCACGCTTTTTTGCTATATTGAACGAAAAATAATATTCATCCGAATGATAAATACTTACAGTGCCTCCCGATGATATTTCTCCATAGTTTCTCTCCATCCGGGCAGGATATCTTTTACGAAAACAAAGAATTCGATAAGTTAAAAAATGTTCGCAATAATCAAGTAAAGTAAAGCTAAATTTGTCGTTAAACGCAGTTCTTTATAAAAAATTACCAACAGATGGCCATAAATTCGGACTATAGAACGGTTTCTCGGCATCGGAATCATCTTCGGGTACTTCAATACCAATGTAGAAACCCTCCTTGTAGTCCCCTGAAAAATATGTCGAATGCATTCGCTATAAATTTACGTTTTTTATTTTACTGCATCGAGTGATTTTGAGATAAATAGTAAAAACGTAAAAAGCAGCAACCGTTTATTTGATTGACGGGGTCCAAAGATTGATCGAAAAGAGGAGTATAGCCTCGATTCTTCTCGTTCCTTAAAAGCTTCATTTTTTCCTCAACAGGCAAATTGAAAAAGCGTTTGCTTTGATCGAAAACCTCGTCAATGAATTCCTCGTCGATTCCGTGATTGATTACGTAGAAGAATCCAGATTCTAAGCAAGCCTATAGTTCAAACTACAAAATCAAATTATTTAATATTACATTAAGAATGTAAATCAACAGGAAAATAACATTTGCATGAACAGTAATTTGTGTTCAATGTAATTTCTCCAAACTATCATTAATTTAACAATAAATTTAATCTTAATTACACAATCTAACAAAACCCTAAAACCCCAAAAAAAATTAATCGATAACAATTAATTTAACAAAAAAAAGGAGAGGGTTTGCCTTTTTAAGAAGAAGAACAGTGGATTGAGTATCGGGATCCGAAACATCGATACAGTTCAGTTCGGAGATTCTCGAATATTCTGGAATCTTTTCTTTGCTTGAAGTCGCCATGATTAGATTCGTTTCTTTTTGTGTTCTTATCTTTGATTCTGTTTCATTTTCTCGGTTCTGGAAAAAGATTGAACCGGGTTTGGGTTAGATCCGGATTCATTTTAATGGGCGAATCTGGACGGGTTTACCCGCCAACCCAATCAGTTAAATTTTCTATTTTGAAATGTTAAATATCGTTTTAAATTTATTAATAGTGTTTTAATTTCGAACAAAATTTTAATGCTTCTCTAGTTTGATTTTGTTAAAATTTAAAGCACGAAAACTGTAGTCCTTCGTGTTAGCTTTCTAATCCAACTTGAATTAACTAAATTGAATATTGAGTGAAAAAGTTATGCGTGAATGAATAGTCAGTTATATTTTGAATTTTACATAACTAAAAAATCAAAGTTTTAGGCAATGTTCATTGGTTCATGTATATCTTTCTCACCCGAGATTCAATTTTGGTGATTCAAGTTGAATTAGAAAGTTAACTCAAAGAACTACAAATCTCATGTTCTAAGTTTTTCCAGATTCAGACTTGAAAATTGTCAAAATCGTGTTTACAACTGAAACGAGATTAATATATAAAACTGAAACGACATTTATCACTTACCGTATTCTGAATTTGTGGGTTTATTTACAAACATGCATTAGAAAAACTAATCAATTTGCATGGTTCTTAGGGTAAAAAATACAATATCACTTCCATATAATTCTTAAGAGTAGAATTACTAAATAGGGCAAATTATGGCGATCCCCATAAGATAAGGTTAAATTATGAAAAAACCCATCATATTTAGATAATTATAATCACCCCTCAATTATATATTATCTTACATGTCCACCCCCATAGAGTCAAATTTACCAACTGAATGAAGGTTTTTTCGTAACAATATATAATTGAAAGAGGTAGTCGTAATTATCCTAACAAGCAAATTTTTTTAGTAATTTGATCTTACCTCACGGAGTTGGTCGTAATTGCCCCAATTAAATATATATATAAGTATAGAACAATTATATAGTTTATATTTATAGTTGACATGTAGTTGTGGATTTGGTGCATGTGAAATGCTTTTTGGTTTTAACTTTAATTTTCGTTCGGTTCTCATCTTCTTTGACTAGTTGATCATCAAGAAAATCGCTTTCGTCACAAAATTTAGTTAAATATTGACCGTTGATTTGTCAATACTAACAAGAATAAGCAACTAGTATTGACTTCCGGTCAAATAATATATCTTTATCTATTCATTCATTGTAATAAAATAAAAACAAAAAGATATTTCTTTGTGCTTAATTTGGATTGTTTAATAAAAAAATATTTACTAGCTACTATCAATTAAATAATTAATTTGTCAAAGATATTTATTCTAGAGAGTATTATTTGAGTAGCGTAAATATTAAAACAAAAATTTAGTCAAATATTGTAATTTAATTCAATGGCCAAAAATATAAAATAAAAAGAAAATCAAAACCATCTGTCAACCAAACGAAACCTAATTTATTTAATTGAATTTAAAACTGATACCCCATTTGTTTTGTTTGGATGTTTTCTTCTATAATATATCTAAACGAACTCCACTTTATTAAAAAAAAAATACACATTTAATTATTTTTAAAGTAGAAAATAAGAATGTGTTCAACACAAATAATATTATTATTTGGCTTGATCAAATCAATTGCAACAAGAAAATATAGTCATAGGAAATATTCAACAACCATTATTATTATATCATCATTATTTAAGTGTAACAGTCAATATGATTCGTTATGGAAACATTCTGGTGAATATTATTTCATGAGTTGAAATTCCAATTTTTTTAATCTAAAAAGAAAAACTTTATGAAGAATTAGATTTAGCATAAATTTTATGGAGCAACTTCAATGGCAAAACATTAAAAATCAATCCTCGAAGATTAATTTGATGCTGGTTCTATTGTTTTGAAACGCATTTACTCCAACCGCAAGCATTAAATGAACCATCAAATTTAAAAAATATAAGTATAAATATATGTAAAATCGACACATGTGAGTTCGTCATAGGTGATTTGGGATTTTTTTTTATTTTGAGCAAGGGTAGTTAATTTACTGATGCCTCATTTTCGCAACATGCATTTTTGTATTTCGAAAGTCGAATATCAAAATACGTACCAATTTGTTTCATCCATTGCAGATGAAAATTTGAGTGTAGAGATTCAAAATACATTTTTAGTCCCTCATATTTACACCAATTTTACATTTGGTCCTTTATCTTCACAAAAAAAAATATTTGGTCCCTCTTGTTTAAAAAATTCAACATTTTTAGTCATTTACGTGATTTTTTCGTTAGTACTAATGGAATCAAACGTGTGACCATCACTGCCTTAACTAACGGAGTAACGGTAAATTGACAAAAAGAACAAAACGTGTTAAATTATTGAACAGGAGGGAGCAATATATTTTTTGTAAACATAGGAAACCAAATGCGAAATCTGTAACCTTGAGGGATGAAAATTGTAATATTCTAATTTAATTTTTCTTGCTCTTTGTCGATAAAAAAACGAAAAGAAGAGAAATAAACAAATAATAAACTCGGACTAAAATGAAATAAAATAATAATAAATTACGAAACAACTTTTCCGGCACCGGAGACATTTCCCCGGCACAAGGGGCAAGAATCGTGGACGGAGAGCCACTGAGAAATGCAATTCTCGTGAAAAATATGGCCGCATGGGACTTTCTTCCCACCGCCGGCGCCGCCGCCGTCTAACTGGAATCCCTCCATACAAACTGCACATCTGCCGCCGCCGCCAACAACCACCGTCGGCATCTCTCCGACAAGTTCGCAGACCGCCGCCGTGGATAGAGCATCACGGCGGTGCTTGCTGAGCTCCACTGTTGAATCATCGGGCATCGTCAAAGCCATGTCCAGATCGAACATTTCATCCATGGAATTAAATAATATATATATATATATATATATATATATATATATATATATATATATATATATATATATACGACGACAACAGATATATATATATATATACTGTGTGTAAACGTGTGTTTGTGTGTGTGATTATTGTTGTGTATAATTAAGCTGAAAAGAGAAGTTGAGAGAAAAAAAAGCAGATAGAGATTATAGAGAAGCTAAAAGCGGATTTAATTTGATCTGTTTGGGGCTTTGATTTATATATATAGGGTAAGTTGTTGATCGGCTTTTGGACTTGTATTTCTAAGAAAGTCACATCTGCATTATTCTGTACTCCATTATAAGCTGGATTAACAGAATTATTTAATGGGTAATTACAACCAACCCCTTGAGGTATGTTCAAATTACGAAAAGCCCCTTCATGTTTTGGATAATTACAACAACCTCTCTCAACTATAAATTTTCTTACACGTCCATCCTTGTGGTGTCAAATTTAATGGAATCTTCTAGATTATATGGAATATTCTCAATTTTGTACCTGTTTTATCTCATTCGAGCTCCACATTTTGAAGCAAGATGATCACAAGATGTGTTTTTTGGCTTGTATATATCGGATTTTGTTGCATCAGAAACTACGTTTTTGTACAAAACGAGTACAAGAGAATATTCCACGGAAAACCTAGAAGATTATGTTGAATTTGACACTATAAGGGTGGGCGTGTAAGAAGATTCATAGTTGATGGGATAGTTGTAATTATCCAAACATCAGAGATTTTTTTCGTGATTTGACCATACCTCAGGAGTATTTGCAATTTACCCTTATTTAATAAACAAACATTAATTAAATATAATTTCTTATTTATAATTTACCCCTTAATTAATTGCAAAAGAGGGTAATGTTGACCTTTTAATTTGTTAGATAGAAACTCCCGGTTTCTTCGACCAACATTATTTTTCAAATTTCGTATGTTCTTAGATTCATAAATTATAATTAGTTAAATTGACTTAAAAGGATTGCCCAAAAAAAAAATCCAGAGTTAGAGATCAAATAATTATTCTAGATAATCTTTTTTTGTAAATAAAATTAAATATTTTTGATAAAAAAAACATTAAATTATGTATGTGTGTTGTGTATTGAAAATTTTATTTTGGAGGGAAGGAGAGAATCGGAATGCTTAAGGCATGTCTCATTCTATAACAGTTATACTATTCGATATTAAGAGATTGACGCAAGGTTTCAAAGCTTTCAAAGTTTGTCATGTCACGAGGAAAGTAATCGAGCAGCTCCCGAAATTGCTAGGTTATCTTCAGTGGAATTCTTTACTTCGAATATTTTACCGAGTTTTATTCAGGATATTGTATGCTATGAGTCGTTAGATTAATGAAATCTGTTAGTTTTTTTCTCAAAATAAATAATAAAAAAATTCTACAATTATATATATTTAAATTGGGTTGTTGTGGACTTGGTCTTCATAATATGTTCCCCCTCTATTTGCTTTAACTTTTGGTTTGATTGTCATTTTATTCTATTTTTTCAGATCTCATTTCCACGAAGAACACTATTATATTTAATTTGACTTTATTTATTGTGGATCGCATCACGTTTTGAGGATAAAAAAGTAAATTTATTATCTAATTATCAAGTGTCCGTTTAGATAAACGTATTTTAGAGCTTATATCTTATAAGTTGTTTGTAAGAAATGATAAAATGTTATGTCTTATTTTTAAAATCAAGTTTTAAAGTTTTTTAAATAATAAGCTTATAAGCTATTTTTAAATTATCTGCTTATTTTTTGAATTTTTAAAATTAAAAGAAAAAATTACCTATCACCTTGAAAAAGCTTATAAGCACTTAAATATTTTGTGCATTTTAACAGCTTATAAATTTAGCCAAATACCTTCGTGAGTATATAATTCAGCAATTGTCATATAAAAAGTAAATCAATTATACGCGTTCGTTCTACTTTACGGAAAGAGAAGCAAGAAGCCAAAACTTATTCTATATCTACCTTGCAAGACTTTTATAAAGATCATAAAAAAATATAAATATCCTATCATTCAATAATTAATATTTCATCCTACGAATTATATCATTAATATTTATGCATATATTTATATACATATAGATATATATATTCATGTGGTGATGATATATGTATTATTGTATTTTGTGCCTTTACTTTTTATAGATAAAAGCCAATACATGCATGATGATGGTTTAATTAAGTTTAGTTTTTTCAAAGTGGAGTATTTAGGTAGCAAATATTAAAATAATGTTTATTTAATTTTGTGAGGCCACGAGATGAACGTTTTTGGCATGTTTAATTCTTATAATATTTTGATGCTAATTAATTGCTAAAATAAATATTAGTTATTATGATTTATGTGCATGGTTGTTGAGGAGTTGAGCTTTTTGTTTAACTTTGTTATATCTTAAGTAGGGTAAATTACAACCGCTCCCCCGAGGTAAGGTTTATTTACGAAAACCCCCCTTATTTTTCAATAATTACAACATTCATTCCCTTGAAATTTGTAAATTTCTTACATTAACACCCTTTTTAGGGAGGTGAATGTAAGAAATTACAAACTACATGGGCTGGATGAAATTTCTCAAATAAAAAGGGTTTTTTGTAATTGCACATTACCTTAGGGTGGTGGTTGTAATTTACCTATCTTAAGTATTTCAAGTAAATTTAATAGAAAAGTTCGAGATTTTTAAGGAATTACTTTAATGAAAAATAAAAGAGGGAGAATAAAAAATATTTTGAGCGGATGGAGTTTTTTTTTTTCCTTAATGAAGGAACCCGCAACTAGGCTAACCGTGTGTGACAATTCGACCTAGCGACCGTTGTCAAATATTTTTAATAATTATTTAAATTGGGAGGGGTGGTTTTTTGTAATTTTCATACTTAAATCAAACGGTCATAAGTTCAAAGGTCTGAAAACTTACGACGATGGCCAACATTGAGACATTTTTTCTAGTACAAGGGGAAAATCAATGCAATCGAGAGTAAAATGAGGTAAATTGATATCGAGCCAAAGTACAGAGGGAGAAAGTGGAATTTACTACAAATTATCTCAGTTTATAATTGAGGGGACATTTTGAAAGGGCAAATTACCAAAACCCCCCTGAGGTAAGCCTAAATAACGAAAATCCCCCCCATGTTCTCGTAATTACGAAAACCCCCCTGAGGTATGCAGACGTCTTACAAATCGCTCTAACGGTGTTAGACTCGATAGAATCTTTTTGATTCTCCCGAATATTCCTCCGATAATACCAATTTTGCCCTTGTACACGAAATTAACCTTAGGGGGGTAATTGTAAGCATTTTATTTAATGAGGGGTCATTATGAATGTACAAAATACTTATTTTTCTTAAATTAAACCCAAATATAATCAATCATTATGAATGTACAATGTATTTTTATTGGATTAAAAAAAATCAATGAATGAGATTTCAAAATTTAATTATTTTTTATATATAAAATTAAATATTTTACAATTCGAGAAATACAACCATGCATCATTCAAGCTAAAAGCATAAATCCGTATGAATACTCCTCTGGATAAATAAAATCAATTAAAATATATAAATAAAAAAATATATAAGTGTCTGCAAAATACTTATTTTTCTTAAATTAAACCCAAATATAATCAATCATTATGAATGTACAATGTATTTTTATTGGATTAAAAAAATCAATGAATGAGATTTCAAAATTTAATTATTTTTTATATATAAAATTAAATATTTTACAATTCGAGAAATACAACCATGCATCATTCAAGCTAAAAGCATAAATCCGTATGAATACTCCTCTGGATAAATAAAATCAATTAAAATATATAAATAAAAAAAATAAAAACTTATAATATCAAATTATCAATACAAATTACAAAGTAATAAATAAATTTATAAAAGCAATAAATCATCAACTGAAAGGGATGTCAGGGGGGATTTTCGTTATTTAGGCTTACCTCAGGGGGGTTTTGGTAATTTGCCCTTTATTTTTTACATATTAACAGAAGGATATAATAGACATTTCACGTTTTCGGTTAAAAAAATTCGGTCAACCGTTAGTCAAGGGGGGTTTTCGTAATTACGAGAACATGGGGGGGATTTTCGTTATTTAGGCTTACCTCAGGGGGGTTTTGGTAATTTGCCCCATTTTGAAATGAAGCCTATAGTTCAGGGTTTAA
Source organism: Erythranthe guttata (assembly GCF_000504015.1). Next base: position 1,797,630 of record NW_012193677.1, on the reverse strand, counting down.
CACTCAACAGTACTTACCCCTAGTTGTAATAAATTAGCAGTTGACATCACAATTTTTCTTCTTTTTTTAATAAATATTTTCTAAATTAGTTTATTTCACTTAGCAATTTAATTGATAAATTTCATATATTATCTAGTCAACGTAACTAGTTATAATCACATATTACTGAATAATAATATATAAAAGAATAATTATATACAGTAAGATCGAGAGCCGAAAATAAAAAAAATGTGAAATAATATTAATACTGAAATTAAAATTATAGAAGGGAGCAAAACAAAAGAACAAAAAATCAATAATTATAAAATAACTCCTCCGGCGCCGGAGACTCTCGCACGGCAGAGTGGGCAAGAATCACGGATCGACAGCCACTGAAAGATGCAGTTATCATGGAAGACATGGCCGCAGTGGATTTGCTTTCCACCGGCGCCGTCGAACAACCCAAAACCTTCCATACAAACAGAGCAGTGATCGCCGCCGCCAACAACCACCACCACCGTGGGCATTTCGTCGACCATGTGGCGGGCAGAGGCCGCGGCCTGCGCATCGCACCGCTGCTTGTCGAGCTCCGTGTCGGGATCCTCCGGCATCGTCATGGAGAAATCGAGGTCGAACATTTCATCCAAGTCAATCAACGACGGCATAATTATTCCGGTGTAATTTGATCGGAGCTTTTACTGAATAAGGTGGTGGAAGCAGAGATTTTTTGGGGTGCCTATCACCTGTTTGATAAATTGATTTATAGAGTGAAATTGGTGGCGGAGCAACTTGATCTACGATGTTGACTTATGTTGCTTCCGATGAAGTCAGAGGGCAAATTGCACGATTAAAATTGGATTAAAATAATCATGAAAGCAATAAATAAAGGGCGGCTATATTTAATCATTAAATAATATATATTTAATTTTATTATATAGACATACATCTCAATTCTCACGTGCACACTTTGAGTTGAGATTCTATTTTAAATTAATTGGGGAAATTATACCTACACTCCTGAGATATGCTAAAATAAATTTAAGGTCCTATGGTATCGGTAATTACAATCACCTCCTGAAACATTGTTGGAAACTGTATCGTTACAATGCATTGGATACGTGATTCCGATAGAGTTCTACCGGCCTATTAGTTTCAGGAGGTGGTGGAGACAACATAGAACTAGAGAGTGACATGACTCCCCCAACATTTCTTAAATATAATTTTTAAACACCACTTGATGGCGGTCAATTTTACCACCACCAACATTGGCTTTTCTCGAACACCTTCTGCGATCTAGATCGCCGGAAAATTGCTCCGTTCACCTGAAATTCCGGCACTTGAGCCCTCGGGAGACCCTCCGACGCTCAAGTTAATTGGGGAAATGGTTCAAGAAAGAGTATGTGAGATATGTGATTTGATTCTGTGATTTAGTGTGTGTAGAAGTATGTGTTGTGTGTAAATAAATCGTACATTTTATAGAGGAGAATGTGGTGTATTTATAAGTCTTACCTATCTTTAAAGTTTGACCAAATTCCGAGCCCATTAAGCATAACATTATTGGACCACGGTCCACCAATGGACTCCAAGCCCAAATGTTGATACGAGCATGGCAGTTTGCCAAATCGAACCCATCACCACTAAAAATACTAAATTAGCTTTATTAGCTTAAAAAACTCACGTGGGGTGCATTATGCATGATTTATTGTGTTTCCAGCATGCAAAATACTATTAATTTGTTTCGATGATGCAATACCAAAATAGTATATTTCAAGGCTGCAAAGCGAAATTAAGCCACTAAATTACTTCAAGATTTGAATTATGTGAGTAGTTTTTTTTTTTTTTTTTAAATCAATTATTGAACTGCATTAAAATTGGAAATAATACGTATCTGCAAGTGGAAATAATTAAGAGGGGCAATCTAGATCTAGCAATCCCATCAACAAAATTATTATCAATGTTGACCTAATTAATTAATTAATTATTCAATCATTTGGGAGGTTTAATTTTGATCTTGTTTTCTTCTATCAGTTGACTCTCCGAATTAATGAGCATGTATCCATCCGTGTTGTAGTTGATTAGTATTCATTGTGCGGTTCTAAATAGTTAAGAGTACAATGGCCACGAGTAGGGGCGTAAATCATACGGAACAGATCGAGATGGAATTAGCCCTTTCGAAAAGAATCTGATTTTTTTGAAGTGAAAAAATTAGTTCCCATTATGTTCAAAAAACCATATTGAAATCGGAATTTTAGAAATTGAAATGAAAAAATTTGTTTCAAAATTGGAAGATTCTAGATCGGAATTGGTGGGATTCGGAAATTTTTAATTTTTTGTCACCTAAAACATAAAATACATAATAATATTGTATCTAAATAAATTTAAGGGTAAATTAAAATAAAAAAAAACCTTAAACTTAGTCTAAATAATACTAACTAAAATCCACCTATGATTAACTATTGTTATTTAGTCTAAGTTCAGGAGTTTTTTTTTAATGTGCCTAAATTTAGAAAAGCATAAATACCATATTACAAAATAAACATAATAAAATTCTACATTCCTCTCCATCCACCGAAAGTAACAACATTTATACATTGGCATCAACTTATTCATTAAGCACAGAATAAAGCCACAAATTATGGAATCACTTTTTACAGCTCATGAAACTTTTTTCATCTACACTATTATATACTCATCATTCCTTTTCATTAAAAAAAATTCCATACACAAATTACAGATCAGATGAACTGCTGTAAGAAATCAAAAACTCTCTCCCCTCCGAAAACCCCACCAACAAACGAAGAACAATATCAAGAAATCCCGGAAAACAAGAACGTCAAACACGACACTCTTCTCACAATCCCGGGATGCAAGGTCCACCTGATGGACGGCGGAGAAGCCCTCGAGATCGCCGCAGGCGATTTCGAGCTCTTCCGATTGTTCGACGGAAGTATCTCTCTCGCCACCGCCGTTAAAGTCGGTGGCGAGCTCCAATGGCCGCTCACGAAAGACGAGCCAGTTGTGAAGCTCGACGAATCTCACTACCTCTTCTCTCTCCCGATGAACGACGGCAAGCCCTTGAGCTACGGTGTTTCGTTTTCCGAGAGGATCGGATCAGATGCTGCTGCCCAAACAACGGGAACGAATAAACTAGATTCTTTTCTTGAAGAACACTCTTTGTTCACTACTAGTTGTCCTAATTCATCGTCAAGAATTAATGGAAACGAGAACGTCGTGATTAACTGGAAGGAATTCGCGCCGGTTGTCGATGATTACAACAGTGTTCTGGCGAAGGCGATTGCCGGCGGGACGGGCCAGATTGTTAAGGGTATATTCAAGTGCAGCAATGCTTACACTAATCAGGTGAGTAAGGGTAAATTACGAAAAGCCCCCTCAACTTAGGTTAAATTATGAAAACACCCTAGTTATCCGTAATTATCAAAATACCCCTGATGTGTGTTCCAATATTACACCACCAACCCCTTTCAATGCGAGTTTTCACGAAATCTTTTTTTATTACAGGGAATATTCTCTGAAAAATGTCGATTCTACCCATGTAGATGTGGCATTTCTTTATGCTACTTTTGAGGGATAAAAACGGAATCTTAATCCTTCTTATAATGACATATTCACATTTTTTTAGTATTATCATTACCCCTTAAGAGTAATTTTTACCTTTAAAAAGCAACATAAAAAAATTGCACGTCTGCACGGGTATAATTGACATTTTTCGAGAAATATTCCTTGGACTCAACCAGATTCCGTCAAAAATCACATCTTAAGGGGGTCAGTGTAAGACGCAACCAAACGTCGGGGTGATTTTAGTATTTACGGATAGGTGGGGTATTTTTTGTAATTTTGCCTAAGTTCAAGGGGTTTTCATAATTTACTCGGTAATTAATTACAATAGTTTGTTTAATTAAGTTTTAGTCCTCTATGTTGGCATATTTATGGATTTAGTCCTCTAACTTGTCATGTTACAATTTTTACACGCAATAACTTTGTAAATATAGTTTTTTTTCTTTCCTATTTTGCATGAAATTTTAGTATTATGACGTGAGCAAAAAAACATTTATTTAATTGATAGTAATTAGATTTAATTTTGTTTAATTTTTTCCTATGGGGATTTATTAATGGATGATTAATTAACAGGTGCAGAAAGGAGGAGAAACAATCTTGATTCGTGCATCAGACCAGAAAAACTGGGCACCATCAAAACAAAGCAACAGCATGAATAATAATAATAATAATAATGCTGCAAATAAAAAGAAAGGTGCTATCAACAAAACCCTCAAACGGTAAGTCTTAATTTACATTCCGGCCCCTCGACTTATAGAAAATAACACATATACCTCCCTTCACTAATTAATTAACTACTATCTAGTGTGAGGAAATTGTCGAAAATGACAGAAAAAATGAGCAAAGCGATGCTCGATGTTGTCGGTGTTGCGACAGGTTCGGTGGTGGGGCCCGCCGTTCGATCACAAGCCGGGAAAACGTTCCTTTCCATGGTACCCGGAGAGGTTCTCTTGGCTTCCCTTGATTCTGTTAGTAAGTATAGTAATTATTTCAATAATCAACTAATTAATATTTTTTTTTGGAGTGAGAAAATAAATTAATTAAATGAGTTATATATATGTATATATTATTGTGAAACAACCGACAAAATAATAGATGCAGCAGAGCTGCTGAGAAGCAAGCCATTTCAGCCACCTTCTGGTGCAGTTACAAAGATGGTCTCTAACAGGTAAATAAAGAAAAGGGTAAATTGCACTTCATCCCCTGTAAACTTCTAATTTTCGCATTTTGCCCTCTCAAAATTTTTAAAAGTGAATGTCCTCCTTCAAAATATTATTCTTGCTGCACATTGACCCGATAGCAAAATTCTGATGGATTATTCATTGGAATTGAGGATTTTTGTTGCACGTTGCCACTTTTAACGTTATTTTTATTGTAAGTTGCCCCTTAAAAACATTACTTTTTTGCACATTGCCCCTTTAAAATATTTTTGTTGCACAATGCCCTCGAAAAATTGGCTTACGGGGCAAAATGCAATCAATATAATATTTTGAAGGGGGAATATCAATTTTTTTTTGGGGAGGAAAGTGCAAAAAACAGAAATTTAGAGGGGGCAAAGTGCATTTTGCCCTAAAAAAATTAAAAATAAAAACAAAGCATTTTTATTATTATTTAATTTTTTTTAATAGAAAATGTGACGTGGAAAATAATTGTGTGATTAGGTTTGGAGAGAGTGCAGGAGAAGCTACAGAAGATGCTCTAGCAAGTGCAGGGCATTGTGCTGGAACTGCTTGGAATGTTTTTAAGATTAGGAAAGCCATTAATCCTGCTTCTTCTGTTGTTTCCTCACGCGCCCTCACAAATGCTGCTAATTACCGAAAGCCCACGCGCTCTCTTTAGTTAGTCTATTTGTTTGTTCATCATGCATGCATGCATGAGAATCTTCCTCACGCGGGCAAAACGGTCATTTGTGCCCATATTGTTACATATAGTAATAGTAGGGCTTGTTTTCAAGTATTTATTTGGCATTTGTGTGATCTAAAATTCATGTTTTTAATTTATTACCTTCACATAATATATAAACAATTTTATTCCGTTGTCGATTTCTTTTAAATTTTTATTTGTGTTATGAATGACTTTCCAATACACATGCACACTACTAAAATCGAATTGGAATCAGAATCTGAAATATCGAACAAAAAAATATAATTAATTATTTTTTTTATTAGAACAATGTGTACTTGACCTAGGGTAGTTATCAATTCTCATTAAATTACTTGAAAATTATATTTATTGTATTAAAGAAAATCAATAATTAATTGAGAGAGTTTTATTAAAATATGGGTATATTACAATCATCCCTGAGGTAAGGTCAAATTACGAGGAAAAAAAAAATCATGTTTGGATAATGACAATTACCCCTGAGTTATGAATCTGCTTACATGTCCACCATTGTGTTGTCAAATTCAACATAATCTTCTAGATTTCATGGAATTTTCTCTAGTTTTTACTCGTTTTATGCAAAAATTAAATTTCTGATGCACCACAATCTGATATATATTTGCAAGCCAGAAAACACATCTTGTGATCTTATTGTTTCAAAATGTGGAGCTCGAATAGAATAAAACGTGTACAACTTGAGAATATTCCATATAATCTAGAAGATTCCACTAAATTTGACACCGCAAGGGTGAACGTGTAAGAAGATTCATAGTTCAGGGTGTTGGTTGTAATTACCCAAACACGAGGGGGTTTTGGATGGCCGTAATTTACCGTTAAAATATTAATTGGGGTACAAAATGGTATTAATATTTTTTTAGGGTGCAAAATAACAAAAAATACTATACTTAGAGGGTGCAAGGTGGAATTAAGCCAAGATGTACATGTAGAAGCGCCGATTCGACATTTCCCGCAGAGCAGCAAATCAGCCGTCATCTCCTCCTCGAACCGAACGGCAATGGCGGACGAGAAGCAAAGCATATACAAAATAGCGAGGAAGATTAAACGGAGAGAGAGTACACTCTACAACGCCCTGCGATCAATCTACGAGGACTCCATCTTCGTCGGAGAAATCTCTCAGCTCTGGCCGGAGCTGCCGCTCGTCGCCAATCTCCGATGCGGACTTTGGTACTCTCCCAAGTTCGATTTCAATTGCTACTTCAAATCCACCGACGGCCACACCAACAATTTATCTTTCAACACCTCCCGCCTAAATCTACACGTTGCCCTCCTCGCAGGTATCTTATTCATCTTTTAAAACAAAATTTTCCTGATTTGTGCAATTTTTTCCCAATTAGGGTTCATTTCAGTATTCCCCTTGACTAAATTGTGTCTGTCATTCACTCAATTTCTTCAATTTTATAACTTTTGGGAAAATTGAATTCATCAATTTGACGAAATACCATCGATTTCATCAATTAATAGAGACTGAGTAATGCTTTTTAAGTAACCATTAATTAACAAATCAGGCCATTCCAAATTAATATCTTGGAAGAAGATGAAAATGGGTGTTAAGTGGTAACATTAAAGAAAAATATGAAAATTCAATATGTTTAAATTGTGTATTGGATATCAGGTGTGTGTGTGTGTGTGTGTGTGTGTGTGTGTGTGTGTGTGTGTGTGTGTGTGTGTGTGTGTGTGTGTGTGTGTGGTCCATGTGAGCCAGCTGTGGTAAATACGGAACGCGTAATGACTAGCCTATATGTTTTTTTCATGGGTAGGACAGAGGGGAGGATGCATAATAGTGGATTCAACTCGAAAGGGGAAGAGGTTTCCCGACAGCATGTCCAAGACTATTCCAATTTGGACATGTGTTTTAAATCGAGCGATTTTCAATTATCGAACAAGACTGGACAAACACGATTCTCCAGAGAATGTGAGTGGAATATTTCCCTTTCCAAATTATTGCTTTTAAACTCTATCATAGACCCTTAAATGAATTGCTTTCGAATAATGACTTGAACACACTAACAGGAATCAACCACTTCAAATGACGAGATCGACAATCTTGGACAGCACTCTTCTGGTTGGGATTGTTCCTTGCATCTCCCTCTCTGGGTTTCGGAAACCGAGAAATCAATGATCGAAAAACGTTTGGAACATTGGACAAACGAATTTGAGTCAAGTGGAGCTGATATCGCCTCTATTGCATCATCACTAAGAAAACCCCTAAGACCGTTATGGATTTCACAAAGAACTGTTATCTGGTTGAACGAAGTACCCGAGTTTGATTCATGGGATTTTACACCAATTATACTTGTTTCGGCATCTTCCTCAAGTGGTATTTTTCAGCAGCGAACGACCTCTGAATTTAGTTGGAATTATATTTCTGGAGCTGGAGATGATGAGGAAAGTTGGGCTAGGGGTCTATCGCCCAATGTGTTTTGGAAACATGCATATGATGTTATAAGCTCGGGTCCCGATTTGTGCAATCAGAAGATTGCAGATTTGATTGAAAAAGAACGAGTTCGTCGTGCTCAAAGGGGGGAAATTGCCCCTCAGGTGTCTGTTAGAAATTTAAAAGGTTCGGGAAGCACAAGTGAGTTTCCCATAGAGGAGTTCTTAGAGTTGGATAACGGAATTGTGGCTGAGGGTGAGAGGTCAAGTGATGGTCATGGCATATCTTTCTTGGGCTCGACTAATATTGCAGTTGGAAAATCTCGACTAGGTATACTCGTTTCTTTGTCTTATGTTACTTCTAGTGATTTGCGCATTTTTGGCTCCTTACTTGGAAATTGGTTTCGAGCAAAATTTTTATGCATGGCAGTTGGAAATCCTAAAATACCAGCAGACCTCGGATAGTGATGAATTGGTTTTATTGTCTGTTTTTCATTTGGTTATGCATTGTTGAATTATTTTTGCTGACCTAAAATAGTGTAACGGAATTCTATTTTGCAGCCATGGAAGTACCTCCTGCCTACTCCATATTAAACTGTGATAGGGAGTCGTTTTCTGTTTCCCTCGACAACCGTGAAATGTATTTGCACTTGCCGATAATGGTGTGTATGACACATGACCAATCTTTATTAGATATATTATATTTTTCCCCTTATTCATATCATAGATTTATGGTTGCTTCCTTTCGTTTGCTTCTCTTTTATTCTTAAACAGGACTCCAAAATTGATCGGTTTCTTTGTTGAGGAATCTCCCTTCTGCTCTGAACTTTGCCAAGTCTCAGTTGATAAAAGGGAAGACACTTCTAATTTGTTGCAACAACGGTAAACATTCCCTCTTACTTGGATTTCCACCACATAAAACTTCCTCTTACAATCATAAAATGTATTATGTATGATGTCGTGTGATCTGTTCTTTACAAGATTAAAAAAATAGAAAAATAACTGTGTTTTGGCCTGTTACATATCCGAATAATGAAATAAAATTATGGTTTAGAGCATATCCATTGTGATATGTTTATGCTCGAGTTTTACTTGTTTTGTTTCGAACCTATCAGAAATCAGTTAGGTTTCGTGTATTTCATTTTCCTAATTGAAAACTTTCTGCATGTCAATCGACATACTGTTGCCAATTACTCAAATTTCGGGTCTTTTGCCTACAAGATAAGCCTGTTTCTTTTCTCCATCGTCATTTTGTTTGTTTGTTTGTTTGCAGGAGAAGATATAAGCATATGCATTTGTTTGGCTATTTTGACATCGTTTTATGACGAAGCAGGTGAGTATTTAAAAAAAAATCACTGTGCCTAATCAAGAAATCTCTTTTATTTCGTTCAAAACCACTGTCTCTAATCCGAATAAATTTTCTCGATAGGGCACTTCGACGAAGGGAAATCTTTCAGCAAGACACGTATCACTAAATCAGAGTTGCGGAAAAGATTAGTATTTATATGTAAATATGCTGTGAATGCGAGGCCATCGAGAGGGAACTTGAAACAAGTTTTTGCTTGTCTTAGCGGAGGAGGATGTGTTCCTTGTCTTTCTTCGTAAGAAATTGTTTTTAAGGTATAGATAGAAGCTAGTCAAGAACAGAGATATGCCAAACCCTAGTGCTATTATTTATTACAAAATTAAATGTCTTGTAAAAGATCTTGATTTTCCTGAAATTTTGAAAATTACATCTAAATCTAGCATTTGGCAACTCTATCTTATATATTGTTCATATTAATTGACATTTACCACAATTAGACATACCCACGGCTGACCCATCGGGTCACGGGTCACATATATCGAGACCTGGTCGCGGCCAACCTAAGAGATGGGTGGCAATTTTTAATTAAAAATTAAAAAAGATTAATGATCGAATGCGGTGGATCGTCGGTTACGGGTTACAAAATGGATAGCCTGGAACCCGTGGGGTTACGGATCGGCATATGGGACGAATCTTTTCTCAAAGGAAATCGGCATATGGGACGAATCTTTTCTCGCCGTAAGGAAATCGAATCAATTTTAAGGCATTCTGACCATCTCCGCTATTCTAAGTAAGGATCGATCTTCGATCAACGGAAGTATAATGGAGTTTGGTGAGAGGTCGGAAATTCGGGTATCTTTTGCGTTGTATCATATGGCTATGTTATAAGGTCAATTTTCAAAAAAAAAAAAAAATTAATTGTAAGAAAACAAGCATCAATTAAAAATTTTAGGATGTAATATGTCATAAAGTAAGAATATATTAATTGTTTCAATATACTTATTTATGTAGACATCTAAAGTAACAAAAATCGTAGGTCTAATCCAATCGTGAAAAGTAGTCAAATTCGTCACTTAAAAAAGAACCCGACCCGATTCGACCCATCAGCGACAGTCCAAACTAGTATTACTCCGCCGGCGAAATATCTCACCACCGCCGGCAATCTCAACGAGTGGCTCTCAATTCTAGCCTCTACTCAGGTCAATCTCCAATTTTTTTTATTGCTTTCCTCGTACTCGCACGACCGCATTCCTACATCTCCTCGATTTTCGTACAACTGTATGAAGGAGATGCCGCTGATCTGGAACAAACTGTTTCAGCACTATAATAATTCCTGGGTTTTTTTCGTAAATTGTTTTTCACTTTTCTTTTTTTCTTTATTTGTTGATAGATAAAGCTAATATTCAAGATATGGATCTATTAGTTGCCACATTGTTGCTTGGTCTTGTGTTGGGCTTGCTCGTTGTAATCCCTCTCCTGCGTAAATCTGGTACGTTATACACTCACACACACACACACACACACACACACACACACACACACACATGTGTGTGTGTGTGTGTGTGTGTGTTTTGTTTTATTATTATTTGGGTTGATTTGATTGAATTTGGTGGAATGCAGATCATGGGAAAGCAAAAGGGGTGCAGTCAAAAATTAGTGCTGAGGTATAGAATTCAATTTTACTCTTACATTAATTGAATTTCTTGTTTTGTTATTTCCATTACTGAATTACTGTTCTTGGAGGATCACTATTGATTTTATCTTCACACGAACATTCGACCGGAAAGCTCGTGTTTTTGCCGAATCTGCTACTGATTTTCCTGATTGTTTTATTTCAGGCATCCAAAGCATACACGAAATCGGAAGTTTCTTTGCACAACAAGAGGACTGATTGTTGGATCATCATAAAGGAAAAGGTTTCTCTACACTAGTCGATCGTTGGAATCTTCTTCTCGTGTACTTATTCGATTTTACTTTCTGTATAAACTTTTTAAATGATATGTTTAATATATGGTGAATTTCCAGGTTTATGATGTCACGTCTTATGTAGAAGAACACCCGGGCGGTGATGCCATTTTAGTACATGCTGGCGATGATTCTACCGATGGCTTTTTTGGGTACGGCTTTGTTACTCTTCACTACCCGTTATTCTTCGTTTTTTTTTTGGGGGCATTTAAAAGAATCGATATTTTTACCGCTTTAGGAGAATCGTATTCTACTAATTGATTTCAAAATTATTGTTTGATGAATGGTAATAACTCGTGAATTGTAACAGGCCGCAACATGCCACCCGTGTATTCGACATGATCGAGGATTTCTACGTTGGAGATCTAATTAAGTAAATGATTGGATTCTTCGATTTTGTTTTGATGACCTGTATTTTGCCGATTACGAACATGTTAATATAGGGATCAATCCTTGTATCCGCAGCAAAAAGTTTACTTTTTTAACATTCTTGAATTAGTGCAAACCTTCAATTTTGTAGCCCTAAATAATGCCTGCTGGAACTTCTTTGATTGTGATTTTTACCCACTGTTTGAGTACTTATAGTTTATCCGTATGCATTTTCTTCTAGCTAACACGTAAAGTTACGTATCGATAAGTCGAGCCTAATTCCGGAGTCGCTTTGTTGATCGGGAGTTAACATACGGTATTTCTTCGTTTTTTCGATGGTTTCGCCCTCCCATTTAAGTACACAAGAATGAATTTCATACTTACAATCAAACACATAAAAAATATTTGAATAAATAACAAACCTCACAAAGTTATACAACATCATTACAATTACAAGAATCGGCCATGAAAAAAACCTCCCGACCTGAAGAATCGACTGATTGAATCTAATCAACAAAAAAACAAATACTTCTACCAACTTCAAATCTGCCCCAAATAACCTCACCTTTTAGTTCAAGAATACGATATTTCTCGAAAGAAAATAAAAAATGCATCTGCTATACCCCCAAGTAACACTTGCAACAACAAAAAAGGAAGAAAAGAATCACATATTTATCAACAATGTAGTACGTTTCTATAAATCGTATTTCTTGGGTTGTCGCCACTCAACGTAACTTCTAGACAACGATCGAAGAAAAGAATAGTTGTTTGGAGATCCTTTCTTCCCGTACAAATGCTTTCCTCCCAAATCTGTGTACTTAGGTCCTTTACCCTTGCTTCTTTCAATCTGCAGAGTCAATTTTTCTCGAATATTCAGACAAGTTTAAATTAAACAAAAATTGTTCATCAGAGATCATTACTCTTTTCAGTTAGGAATTAATGCTAATAAATTGCAAATATTGGAATATTTAGAGTGAAGGAGTGGAGCTAAAATAGCCATACCTTGCTTATTTTCCCATCCTGTAAATGATATCGGATACCCGACCAATTGATAGACTGAGAAAAGTGTGAGCGCATCGCAGATATGGGGTACAAAAAATTGTCAACCAGCATTGCAACAAATATCTGCTCAATTGCAAAATCAACCAATTATTTAAGTTGTACGAGCAAATGATAATATTTGAAAATCAATATATTAGAGAGACTTACGGATCTAAAATTAGACATGAAGTAAAATGGATCGGTATAGAAGAAATGGACTTACGAGAGACCAGTTATAATATGCAAGTGATAAAGGAGGAGCCTCCGGTGAAAGCAAATTGCATAGCTTGACTTCGATTCTTGTCAAGTTCGACATTGAGAAAAGTTCAATCAATGTACATGTTGCAAGGCAGCAAGCCAACAGCATCCCTGAACAATCAAGAACAGCAATAATAATAAATGAAAAAAAAACCAAAAAGCAAAGAGCAGAGACACTTATATTAGAAAAAATCGAATTGTATACCTTTACTCAACATATTCACAGACGAGCAATTTGCTTACCAGTAAAGGGAAAAGTTGCTTCATCAACTGAGTAGCCTTTGAAGTAGCATCTCAGTGCTGCAGCGACGTGAATTGCAGACATTAAATACGGTGCTATAAATCCCCATGACAAGTAGCAGTGGGTAGAGAACAGTGCTCGGTTCATAATCCAGTTGACTTTCGTCGTGTATGATTCTAAGACAAATGTTTGCTTCCTCAAATAATTCCAATACCTGCATGCATAAGAAGATTGAAAAGACCTGGAGAAAAAAGAAATAAAAAATTAGGTGCAAATAAAGTTTCAGCCACACTATAAAAACCTGGGGAAGGTAAGATCGCTTGCAAGTGGATGAGGAAAAACGGCAACTGGCGGAGATGTGATGAGCCTCTTGTGGGCCCCTGTAAACAGTGATGTCAGCAAATACTAAGTTTCCGCGGATGATTTAATGGTTAACATAATTGGTTTTTGATGGAGAGAATTAATTACCTGCGATAGCTGCAAGAGTCATGTCATCTGAATAGCCCCCATCTCGAAGTTCTGAAACAACACCGTGCCGATTGGTCCTAAAATCATCTGCCTGCATCTGCAATTCGAAAAACTAAAAATAAGAATCTTGAAATGCCAAAATTTGATATCTAACATGCATATAATTCTTACCATCATGCATCCTCCCCACAGAAAGAATGTTTTTCCACCCGTAGCGAATCCCATAGAACAAGGCTGTAAATAAAGGTCAACGGTTACGGTTGATATTCTAACAACGTACCAAAAGAAACAAGTGTTATTCGCGGCTGAACATACCATGTGATATTCATATATACAGTAACTTCCTAAACTTCCAGATGGCAAATCAAGTGGGTATCCAGTTTGAATAAATATCTGCAAATTTTCAGCAATAATCAGAAGTTGCGTGTTATAAACAAATAATGTGAAGATTTACGACCATTAAAAAATGAAAATAACTAGACCAATCGATTTATGAATATCAAACGGTTTAAGTATGACCATACATCTGGGTTCTTTTCCATTTCAGCAGTGAGAGCTCCAATTGACCCGGGATGCAGCCTCACATCATCATCTAGAAATAACACGTACTTGCTATCTTTATGCATTCTCTCTACCCCAACCTGCAAAAGAACAGTAATACATACATGAAGTGCAATATCCAAGAGAATGATGAAAACTATATCCATCAATAAATACATGAAATGTGAAAAGTAAAATCTAGTTTATTCCCTTTACCAGCTGATTGTGAATCTTCTGACTACATGTTGTTGACAGACCGGCTACTATAATTTTGGCATCAACTTCATCCTGCAGAATTTTATAAACTCACATGAGAGATATATTTTTATTGAAGTTGTAAAGATAAACAAGGGGTAAGCGGATCTCTTTCCTGCAAAAACTTGAAGATAGATAGTACTACATTACCATACAGAATGTGCAGCTTATACTTGAATATGTGATAAAGAAAATACAGCATGAAAATAGTAACGCAAAAATATGTGTTCATCTTAGCTTAGGTCTTAGAAAAGTGTTTTCCATATAGTAAAAACTAAAGAGCATCTATTGATAAACAAAAGTATGTAAGTAAAAATTTCTGACCAGTCAAACATTATAGCTTCATAAAGCATAACCAATACTAAAATTCTATTACTGCTTTGATAAATTCAAAGTCTTTCAAAGAAGATTAAACTGTTTCATGCTCTGCACTTTGACAGTGAATGTTTAATTTCAAAAGGAAAAAGAATCGGCAGACTGACAAGTATTGTACTCGAAATTAGTGATGCATTCATAAGAACATAAGAGAACATAAGAGTACATAGTTCAATCTTATATCTAGGTAATTGAAGGAGAGAACACACCTTAAAATCGCTTAATAAACGTTTTACAGCATGGTAAGCAGGGTCTTCTGTACTCTCAACCACGAAAAGATATTCCAAGGGACCACCGTATAAAGATGTAATCTGCAGCATTTACAAAACCAAATGATAACGAAAACTAACATGATGAAGAAGTGAAGTTTAAAAATTTAGCAAGCCTTAAAAGAACACTAGGAGCTTTAAGAAGAACTCACCTGAGTTCTCCAATTATGTAGATTGTGTTCCCCGAAACCCTTCAAAGGCATGACTATAGAAACCCTTGGCAAATTGAGCTGACTAGAATGCTCAAGGTCATTAATATCATACGAAAGAAAAGCAAAGTTATTGCCACCTTTTATGCTTTCCTTCAGCCGTCTTATCTCTTTACTCCTGTCGAAATAAATTTGGTTACTAAAAAAATCATTAACTATGAGCATAATAGCAATATTAAAAGCAAAGAATAACCCGTGCATTGTATTCGCACTACAGTTAGACGAAGACCATCAAACTCTGACCTGACATAAGAAGCCAGGGCCCAGCCAAAAGCGAGAAGTAAGCAAATAACAAATCCCTGCACCATGAATAACATTTCACATGCTGATAAGTAATCAAACAAGCATCAGAGACCGATATCATGATGATTATTACTAACCATCATATACACGATGCATATTAATCACAGCAGATGCAGATATGATTTCCAGTAATCGACACCGGGATTAATTATATCACAAATTAGGTGACAAAATAAAGTTCCATTGCCCTTTCATTATTTATATGTTTCTAGTGGAGGTCTAATCACAAAAATGCCATCAGACGACGCGGCCTGGTTATATGGCATTACACGGGAACGGACTCGTGTATTCGAATGTGTGTGTGTGGATGGATGCCTATCAATTCCTAACTCATGTGATAACCCTAAGATGATTCCCTTAAATGCCAGTTTCTTACCTTTGTAGCTGCATTTCCAAATACCTAACACTGAAAAAATCAGCCTCACAGAAGCAAATTACATTTTTATACAGATCCCAAAGCACAAGCATAGAAAAAAAAATCAACAACAACAAATCCTACATTTTTATAGTGAAAACAAAAAGAAAAAATAAAAAAAATTACCTGTATCTGAATGAAAAGTGCGATTGGACTACAGCAAGCTTTGCTGGCAGCGAGCAAAAACGCGTCCAATGAATCAAGCGACCACATTTCGCCGGCGATGGCTCTGCCAATCAACGGTTGAATTTATTCAGTTCCGACTCCGGTAATTCAAATCAACGAGTGGAATGCGCCAGGATTATGAACGTACGACAAATGCTTACCTACGTATACGCAATTCCTGTATCCTCAATCAGATCGCCATTGATGAGAAGATGGAACAGGGCAGAGAGAAGAACAGAGGAGAGAAAAAAGGGGGGCTAATGTGAGAGAGCGCGTAATTTTATATTTTCAAGTGTGGCATATTTTTTTTAGAGAGAGAGAATCTGTCTTTTTATGGTATATTTTTTACTGATGTACGAGAAAATGTTCGTTCTTTTCAAATAAATTGGAAAATGTTCATCTTTTATTTATTTATTTATTTTTTTAATATTTTATTTTTTTCCATTGGAACAATTGAAGATATATCAATTGACCCATGTTCAAATTTCCTTGTCAACTATCGTGAAGTCGAACATGTCACACATAAGTATAATGTGGTTTACATGTCTCGTATTAGTATAGTTTGACTGCAAGTTTCACCGGTGCATCTATATGGTTGATTATGGGTTCCTTCATTACCATAAATAAATAAATAAATAAAATTAATTTCAAACTTAATTGAGAGGTCAAATGTGCACTGGCATGAATATTGGGTAAAAATCTATTATTTATTTACATGGATTAATATGGATGTGTGTGTTTAATGTTTTTCTTATTTATATTATTTTTTTCAAATACAATTTGATTTGGAATATGTTCAAAAGAATATTCTTAGAGAGTGTCTTGAATAAACAATATCTGACATGCATGGCATTATTTGGGTTAGAAAAAATAAATAATTTGTTAGTCACAAGTAGTGAATCAAGCACACAATAAAGCTTTATGTTATATTATTTTTGGGAATCAAAAGACAGATAGATCATAGGTGTACCTTGATGACAAAATTATTGACAATAATTAAGTAAAATAAAAGCTTAATTTTGTTTTATTCCATCATAGTTTATTTTGATCAGCTGATAAACTTTAATATTTGATAATCTGGTTTAAGAGTTGATAAGTTGTTACGTAAGATCTTTTAAAAAAAATATCAAACAAAAGAGCTATAAGCTCTTAAACGTCTTATAAACTCGTTATAACATCTTATAAATTTAACCAAACACATTCGTAAGAATGCATAATATATATGATAAAGTTATGTACTCAAGATTTTTTTTTTTACTTAATTTCCTCTATAATGAACATATATAACTAAACTTACTTTATTTCCTGAACCATATACTCTCTACATCCAAACGTTATTAAATTAGCCTTCATTTTATTCAGTACAATCTTTAACGGTCGAATAAATTAGCATTTTTAGTTAAATTTAAATTAAATAAATGTAAAACTACGATACATAGCCCCGAAATTCGAACGAGACCAATCACATCGATAAATATCGTTCACATTTAGTCCAACAGTTCAATACAAAATAAACAAAACTTTCGACTTCTGTAAAGACCTTAACCAAGGCCGTTGTAATCAGTCGTACGGTAAATCGAACAACCAATCAGTCCTCCCACCAAAAGCCACACATGGGAATGCTATACATCACAAGACAAACACAAACACAAACACAAAGCATTAGTCATACGGTAGAATCGAACAACCTTACCACAAGTTCGAATTCAGATTATTACCATAATACCCTCAACCGATTATTCTGAGCGATCGTAGTTCCTCCCAATCAAGTGGTTAAGCAGAACACCAGCCGCAACGCTAACATTCAAGCTCTCCACAGCCAAGAAAGTCTTCAGTTCTTGACTCGAAAACTCAACACTGTCCCCATCTTCGTCGCCAGGTGTCGCCACCAAATCGACCGGAAAATTCCCATTAATTCTAATCAACTCAGTGCAAGATCTCTCCACCAAAGGCCTCAAACCAGTGCCCTCACTTCCCAAAACCAGTATTGTCGGATCACCAGGGGCAATTTCGTCCAACGGTACAGCCCTTTGAGAAACGGACCCACCAAGAACCCTCCAACCGTTTTCAGCAGACGAAGATAAAAACTGCATCATATTCTTGCAAGAACGAAGCTCCATTAGCTCGAGCGAGCCAGCACTAGCTTTGCTCACAACCCCACTCAAAGGAGCCGAGTTTTTCGCGCACAAAACCACACCCGAAGCTCCGAAAAAGTAAGCCGAACGAATAATCGCACCTAAATTCTGAGGGTCCGTTATTTCATCCAACGCAAGCCAAAGCGGGCCCTTTTCTCCCTCCTCTGCAGAAACGGGCTCCAACTCCTTTATACCAACCATTTCTAGCGGCGAAGCATCGAGCACCAAGCCCTGATGGGGCCTATTATCGGAGATCATGTTCAAATCATGCTTGGTTACGTCTTTAATGGTTAATCCGATCTTATCTGCGATTTTCAGAACTCTCTCGAACCCTTTCTTGTCTTTCTTCTTCTTGTTGTTGCCGCTCAAATCCAGCCCTTCTTGAACGTACAACGTGTAGAACTCTCTCCGACTGGCTGACATGGCGGCTAAAACGGGACCCACTCCGTAGATACCTTCTCCTACCATTTTCGGGAGTGAAGACTCTTTAGCTTCTTTCCACGTCTTTCTACCCCAATCTTCTTGCTTGTTCCATCTCCTTACATCCTCTCTATCGGGGCCTCGATTTACGGCTACGTAATTATCGTACCTCCTTCTAATATTGTACCATTTCGGGTCACTGGAAACCTCGGCATCCCCCTCGTTTTCTTCATCATCGTTTCGATAACTATCTTTAGTCCTAAATTCGTTTCTCCTAGGTTCGAATTTCCGAGTTTCTCTACTTTCTACTGCAGCGGGTGAAGGCGAACTGGTTTTTAGAAATTTCTCTGCAGATTCCTCCCACGAAGACCTAACAACCACCGGTTTGCTAGTCTCGTTTTTCACGGATTTTCTTCGATTTGCTTCCATGGATGCGGTTAGCCAAGGAAGGGGCTTTCCGCTACTCTCGATTTCCTTCTCCCGAAACGAATTGGAGGAGAAACTCCTCATTCCCAACAGCGAATAATTCGAGCAAAAACTCCTCACACAATTTCTGGACCCTAGAAATTGAAATTGCCCAGAGTTCCTTTTATTCAACCCGAGGATTAAATTGCAACCGGCAATCAACGAAATCGGCTTCGGAGCAATAAACTGCTTCGGCATCTTCGTTGGCCGCGAAGAAATCCTAAAAGCTAAAGGCAACGATGCGGGTTTCGCCATATTACAGTATCTAGAGAGTGGTAAGGTCAAATCTTCAGAAACCCAGCTCAAATTTGACAACAGCAAAAAATAAAAATGAATGCTTTATTTATGAATTCTTACTACAACAGTCGAATTTAGAACTGATTCGATAAAATCTGAACGAAGAGTAGAACAAGTAAAGCAGCGTTAATGCTAATCGTAATAAGCAAATGCGAACCTTCATGAATTCAGCGCCATGGCTAGGGTAGGGTTTAGGTTTCTCCGTCGGGGATTTTGTGCTGGGGTTTATCTTCTTTCGTAGAAGCTACCGAGTGAAAGAAAGAGGGTTAGACAACGCTCAATCCGGCGTCGTTTAACTTGGATAACACTTCCTCCCACGTCGTTTGTTTTTTTTCTTTTTATTTTGTAGGGTAAATTACACCCACACCCCTGAGGTATGCTTAAATAACTGTAAGGTCCCTGTGGTATCGATAATTACACTCACCCCCCTGAAAGGTAGTTAAAAACTCTAACGGGATAATGCATTGGATACATTATTCCGATAGGGTTCTAATGGACTATTACTTTTAGCTAGTTGTGGAGATAACATAGAGTTATGGGGAGTTATGGGGTGACATGGCTCCCCCAATATTTTTTAAATCACTCATAACTCTTTGTTGTCTTCACCACTTTCTGAAACCAATAGTCCGTTAGAACTCTATCGTAATAACGCATCCAATGCATTATACCATTGGAGTTTATAACTACGTCTCAAGGGGGTGATTGTAATTATCGATACCACAGGGACCTTAAAATTATTTAAGTATACCTCAGCGGTGTGGGTGTAATTTACCCTATTTTGTATATTAAAACGGGGAAAATTACATTTTTTATCCCTCAAGTTTGCATATATTCCACATTTGGTCCTTCATGTTCACAAAAAATACATTTGGTCCCTCATGTTTCAATAATTTAATACTTTTGGTCATTTTCGTCAATTTACTATTAGCCTTCAATTAAGAAAGTGGTGGAAAAACGCCTGATTCCATTAGTTTTGACGGAAAATTGATAAAAATGACTAAAAGTGTCGAATTTTTATAATATGAGGGACCAAATATGTTTTTTTGTGAACATGAGGGACCAAAAGTGAAACCGGTGCAAACTTGAGGGATGAAAACTGTTTTTTTTTTCGTATTAAAATGTAATGAAATGTTTCATTCAATTGTTCTTTGGGTAACTTACAACTACACCACTGTGATATGGTCAAATTACGAAAAAACCCGTTCATGTTTGGGTAACTACAATTACCCTCAGCAATAAATCTTCTTATACTCCATGCCTTGCAGTGTCAAACTTACTTGAATATTCTAGATCATATGGAATATTCTCAACTTCGTCGCCCGTTTTATTCCATTCGGGCTCCACATTTTGAAGCAATATGTGATTTTTGACTTGTATATATAACAAATTGTGGTGAATCATAAACTATTTTTTTTCATAATACGAGTACAAACTAGAGAACATTTCACGGAATCTAGAAGATTATGTTCAATTTGAACATTTCTGTAAGAAGATTCATAGTTAAAGATAATTGTAATTATCCAAATATGAGGGATTTGTTCGTAATTTGACCATACTTTAGGGGTAGTTATAATATACCCAAATTATCAAACAGAAAAAAAAATAATAATAAATTATAAATGGGTCAAATCCCAACCCAATCACGTTCTTCCCCAATTTCTTTCAAATTCAATCAGACCGTTAAAAAAATGGCAAGCCCTGATGATGATACCCCACGAGAGTCTTGCCCAGGCCGCATAATTGACGTCATCGGCCGCGCCTTCGGCATCGGCGCCGTCGGCGGCGGCGCGTATCATTTCCTCAAGGGTTTCAACAGTAATCCCACGGGCACGCGCCTAGTCGGCGGTTGGCAAACCGCGTTGATGAACGCCCCCCAACTCGGCGGCCAATGCGCCGTGTGGGGCGGCCTACTGTCCGCCTTCGAGTGCTCGATTGTTTACCTGCGGCAGAAAGAGGATCCGTTGAACTTCATCGCAGCCGGCGCCGCCACCGGAGGGTTACTTCGGATGCGCCAGGGCATCGTTCCCGCCGCGCGTTCGGCACTCTTCGGCGGTGTGGTCCTCGCTATTATGAAAGGGCCGGAGATTATGTTGAGTAATGACGTCACCCGTCCGCCGCGAGAGGCGCCGATTTTTGTGGAGGATCTCTCCGGTGGGGCTCATGGTGAAGACGGAGATTCTGGAGACCTTTGACTTTGGCCATCCCACAACTTTTT
Source organism: Erythranthe guttata (assembly GCF_000504015.1). The sequence continues at coordinate 1,776,089 of NW_012193677.1, read as the reverse complement.
CTGTTCAAGTTTTCCATTTGTTTTTTTTAATTTATTTTTTGTCTTTTTTTAATTAGCCCATTTTCATATTATATACGAAAGTTATTTTTTTTGCTTTCTAATTTGTACCACATATTTTGTATTTGTAGTAGTTACCATTTAGCTCATATCTGTTGCATTTC
>NW_012193677.1:1752132-1775600 GCF_000504015.1 Erythranthe guttata | reverse complement strand
ACACTATCGTATATTAGTTTGCCAATTATTCGGGAGACGTATATCACACTAGCCTAACTATATGGGACAAGCTCGACCTATCGACTGTTGGCAAAGAACTTGAACTTGGGTCAATTGGCAGAAAATCACTTGTTTGACAAGGGAATTCGAACTTGTGTTAATTGACACAAATTATGTTGGAGCATTTATAAAAAAAAACACACTATCTATCCCACATTGATTTTTCAAATTTTTTTCTAGCTAGTATACAAAGTTTTGAGAGATTATGTAAAGTTTGAACATGAAAGGTAACCATACATTTTGAAATTAGTATTAGTAGAAGATTTTTTTACCCTTAGAAATGCGAGACTATTTTTGTCATTTCATAAGTCGCAGAAGATGTGGCTGTTGAATTTTACTTGAAGGGATTTGGGTATAGAACTTTTTGCATTTAAATGGTTTTTTTGGGCATTATATGAAATTAGCCCCAAAGTAAATGAGACTATTTTTGTCATTTCATAAGTCACAGAAGATGTGGCTGTTGAATTTTTCTTGAAGGGATTTGGGTATAGAACTTTTTGCATTTAAATAGTTTTTTTGGCATTATATGAAATTAGCCCCAAAGTAAATTAATAAGTACCGAAATCCTAATGTACACGGGTTCCATATTGTTCTATGTGTTATACCTGATTGATTGGTTTACAAATGAAACTTTTCACTAATTCATACTACTTGACCTTCATAATGAGTTGATGGAATTGATTTAATCAACGATTGGGAGTAGGAGTAGCTCTACAGAGCACTCCATGAATGTTTCTAGGTACATTCTAAAAGGCAAGTATCATGAGAGGTTTATAGGGAGCTCCTAAAAATCTCTCTAATTTGATGACAATTTTATGAATTCCTAGTTACAAGTAGTCTACTTTGACCTTTATCTTGTAGTCTAGTTTTCGTAGTTGAGTGGGAACCTCTTTAACCGAAATATAGTAAAATCTGGATTAAAAGCGACGAAATGTGACACCTTAGCCTCCTATCATGTTGCAAAAGTTATTCATGATTATAAGATATTATTTTTACAAATGCCTAATATAATTTTTTTTTCTTCTTTTGCTGATATTATGGTGAGGTCGACAGTTTAATAACACTATTAAGCCTATTATACTTTGGTTAACAGTAAAATAACAACATTATTATAATGTTGTCAACAGTGCAATAGCTACTACGTCGTGGCCAATTGTAAAATAACATTATTACGTGGTGATGAACAGTTTATGATGCACCATAATCTCATATATATACAAGCCAAAAAACACATCTTATGATCATATTGCTTCAAAGCATGGAGCTCGAATGGGATAAAATGGGTGCCAAAATTGAGAATATTTCATATAATCTATAATGTTCCACTAAATTTGGCACCGCAAGAATGGACGTATAAGAAGATTAATAATTGAAGGATTGTTGTAATTACCCAAACAGGAGAGGGTTTTCGTAATCCTACCATACCTCAGCGTTGGTTGTAATTTACCCTTCAAATTATAATGTAGTTAAACAATTCATATCAACATTATATAGTAAAATATCGTTGTTACATTTGATCAAATTATAATGTAGTTAAACAATTCATATCAACATTATATAGTAAAATATCGTTGTTACATTTGAAGGGTATTTTCGTCAATAGTAATATTTTTTTGGGACACGTGTAAAAGACACGCCGTCTGTTATAATAACGAAAACCCCTTGGCCAAGTTACCTTCTTTAAAAACCCTCTCTCTCTCTAAAACCCTTTCTCTCTCCCAATTTCTAAGCAAACTATGGTGGTGACCTCCGATATCAACCGTGAGCCATGTCCGGATCGCATACTCGACGACTGCGGCTCCGGCTTCGCCATTGGCGCCGTCGGCGGCTCCGCCTTCCACTTCATCAAGGGCATGCACAGCTCCCCCAGGGGCGAGCGCCTCTTCGGCGGCGCTCAGGCCGTGCGCATGAGCGCACCCCGAGTCGGCGGCGGCTTCGCCGTGTGGGGCGGACTCTTCTCCACCTTCGACTGCTCCATGGTTTACATGAGGCAGAAGGAGGATCCGTACAACTCCATCATCGCCGCCGCGGCCACCGGCGGACTCCTCTCGATGCGCCACGGCCTCCGCGCTTCGGGGAAGTCGGCGCTCATCGGCGGCGTGTTTTTGGCTCTAATTGAGGGCGCAAATATTATGTTAATTAAAGCCCTGGCTCCTCCGCAGGAGGGGCAGATTTTGGTCGAGGATCTTCCCGGTGTTCGGGTCCCGCAAGAAGCGGCGGCGGCGCCGCCTTCATCCTCTTGGTTTGGGGGTTTATTCGGCGGAGGAAAGGAAGAGGAAAAGAAGAGTGGCGGCGGAGTGAAGACGGAGATTCTGGAGAGCTTTGATTCGCCGATTCCCCCAACTTTCGAGTTCAAGTGAGTTTTTTTTTTTTTTTTTTTTTTCCGGGTTTTCGGGTTTTCGTCGATTCCCCCAACTTTTATTTTTGGGAATTAATTTATAGGATAATGTTTTCTATAATTTAATGAGTGGATAAATTCTCATGTATATATGTGTTGGAGTACCATCTTTTATAAGATGATAATGAATCATCTATTCAAGTTAATTGCTGAAATTGTGTCTATAGGTTTATTTATTAGGTACATTATGGTTAACATATCAAATTACGAAAAAAAAAATCTCTCATGTTTAGGTAATTATAACTATTCATCAACTATGAATTTTCTTACACGTCCACCCTTATGGTCTCAAATTCAACAAAATCTTCTAGAGTCAGTGGAATGTTCTCTAGTTTGTACTCTTTTTGTGCATAAAAATGCAGTTTCTGATGCACAACAATTTGATATTTACAAGCCTAGAGACACATCTTATGATCATTTGTGTTTCAAAATATGGAGCTCGAATGGGGGTAAAACGGGTACAAATTGAAGAATATTCGACATAATCTAGAAGATTCCACTAAATTTGACACCACAAGAGTGGACGTGTAAGAAGATTCATAGTTGAGGGGTGACTGTAATTACCCAAACATGAGGGATTTTTTTGCAATTTAACCTACATCGTGGGGGTGGTCGTTTATTTACCCTTTATTTATTCATCATCTTTTTTTTTCTTGTTCTTGATGCTCACCAAAATTCTATGTTTGTGCAATTCGGTTGATCGGCAAGTTGCGTTGTTCCGTTTAGTCCTAAATTCTAATCAAATCATGGCCGAGTTGCTGTATTGCACTGTTCGTTTTTTGTTTTGTTTTCCGGTCGCGATGATATATGACCGGTTGAGGAATCTTCGAATCAAGTTCTGTTAAATGACATTAACTCCATGGGAATTTAAGATTGTAAAACTCAGAAAGCCAACTTACGTATAGGTGTTCAAAAGCTTAGCCCTTAAAACATTGACTTACAACCCGCGCGCCTAGAGCTGAAAATCAAACCAAACTACTCGATTCGAGATCGTTCGTCAAAAGCTCGATTCAAGCACAATTTTAAAAGCTCGATAAAAATTCGGACAGGCTTGAATACACATTGGATTCGTTTACACCCCTACACGCGCACTAAGAGAGATTCGAACGTCGGACCTCTTAACAAACACCACTATTAAAGAGACTACAAATTTAAACTTTCTTTGTCGGAATGCTCCAAGAACAAAACCCTATCTCTAAATAATGTTTTTGATAAATATAATACTGTTGAATTGTGATAATTTCATTAACAATGAAAATTTTAAAAGTATTATTTCAAATTTGTGAGAGCTAAATTAAAGAAGTACCCTTCAAACCCCTCCCTTTAGGTCAGAAGTATGGCATTATTGTAATTACAATCAAAGTCAAAGTTTTATAGTGGGGAAAGAAATATGTAATAATCTTATAAGTATAGAGACAATATTCAAAGTTGTTCACCATTTTGCCTAGACTAGTTTAGTTTCCCCATTCAACATAGGCGACACTTGTTTTTTCGTTTTTCTTTTTTTTTTTTTTTTTTTTTTTTGAGTTTGAATAGTTTTGGAAGCTTCTTGCCTGCAGTTTGTGGATATCGTTGGTTCTTGTCATTGGTTGGTGGTACAATTGTAAATATTCTTTGAAATTTAAATATAATAATATCGGTACGTATTTATTCATTGCCTTAATGAAAATGGCGTGTAGTATTCACACAAGAAGCTTCTAAATTTGAATCTTATCGATCTATCAGATGTTACACCTGCTTGAAAGTATCGGTAATTTTGCATCACAAATCTATATAAATAATCACCCAGGGAGTTACATAATGCACCTGGTTATTTACGCTTGGTGAATTATTTGCAGATCTACGATTTGTAACATCTAATTTTCCATCCGGTAAGTACACATACACATGGAATTGCGTGTTATTATGTGTATATGAATAGAATCACCCGTATTTCACAGTATTTGAATACTCAAAAAGTAATTCATAGACCAACCGTTTTTATTATTTATTACTCCCTCCTTCCCTCAATAGTTGTCACTTTTGTTAGTTGCACACATATTAAGAAAATCAATAAATAGACATAGATATTAACAAAAAATATAGTAAATCACTAATATGCCCATGCCATTAATTGATTTTTAACTAACTATATTTTAATTAATTATGAATGAGAAGGGCAAAATTGAAAAATTGCAATAAATAATTCATTGGAAATACTAAAATGACAAATAATTTGAAACATAAAAAAATGGCAAAAGTGACAATTATTAAGGGAAGGAGGGAGTATTATTTAAAAAGGAAAAACGTGAATAATCCAAGAACTCTAACATTATTATACAAGAGCACGTAATCACGTTGGTCAAAGTCAACTGCTTATACCCCTTTCGTTACAACTTCCTCTCTCCTTCACTTTTCACATTACAAAAAAAACAAAAAACAAAAAACAAAAAACAAAAAACAAACTTCCATTCATCCTCTACACCACCTAAAACAACCTTCTTCTCCATCTTCACTCTGTAAACTTCACTCCATGCCCATCTCCCAAAATGACCAAAATACCCCCACCACCCTCCCACATACTCTTCACCTTCCTTCTCCTCACCCTACCCTTCCATGTAAAAACACAAAACAATACTACCCTTAATCAAGAACAAGCCATTCTTCTCACACTCAAGCAGCAATGGTCCAACCCCGCCTCCCTCAGCCACTGGACCCCATCTTCCGACCACTGCACCTGGCCGGAGATCACCTGCACCGCCACTTCCTCCGTCACAAAACTCGAACTCATCAACAAAACTATCGCAGAAATCCCACCGTCCATCTGCCGCCTCGAAAACCTCACACACATTGATCTCCAGTGGAACGAAATCACCGGAATATTCCCCACCGCCCTCTACAACTGCACCAATCTCGAGTACCTGGACCTCTCTTACAACTACTTCACCGGAAAATTACCGGACGACATAAACCTTCTCTCTCCACATCTCCGATTCTTGAATTTGGGAGTCAACAACTTCACAGGCGACATCCCGAAATCGATTGGGAGCTTATCGAGCCTGGTAACTCTTCAGCTGTACACAAACTTGTTCAACGGATCTTTCCCGCCGGAAATCGGTGACCTGGCGAATCTCGAAGAATTAAATTTCAACTACATCCCTTTTGCGCCTCAATCGATTCCATCGAGTTTCACTAGGCTGAAGAAACTGAGGAATCTTTGGATGACTGCAACGAATTTAATCGGAGAATTACCAGACGGTATCGAAAATATGTCGGCTCTCGAATCTGTTGACTTGTCGGAAAACAACCTGAGTGGCACTATTCCAGATGGCTTCTTTCTACTCAAGAACTTGACTATATTGTTTCTATACAAAAACAGGTTTTCGGGTTCGATTCCTAAAAGAGTGGAAGCGTTGAATTTGCAGATTCTTGATCTTTCGGATAATACTTTGAACGGGACAATCCCGGATGATTTCGGAAAGTTGACAAATCTCACAGGGTTGGCTTTGTATTTCAATCAGCTGAGTGGCAAAGTACCGATAAGTTTAGGTCGATTGCCAAAGCTCGTAAACATCGGAATTTTCAACAACAACCTGTCGGGCGAATTGCCGCCTGATTTTGGGCGGTACTCGATGCTGGAGAGATTCCAAGTTTCCTCAAACCAATTTACCGGTGAAGTACCAAAATATCTCTGCGCAAATAAAGTCTTCACAGGTTTGATTGTGTTTCAAAACAAGCTGACAGGAGAATTGCCCAATTCTTTAGGCGATTGTAGCAGCTTGGAAGTTGTACGAGCCTATGATAATAAGTTTTCGGGCAAAATCCCAGATGGATTATGGACGTCTACAAATTTAACCACATTGATGCTGAGCAACAATTCATTTTCCGGTGAGCTTCCGAATGAACTAGGATCTCGATTATCCTTGCTCGAGCTGACAAACAACCAGTTTTCCGGCCCTATTCCGACAGGAGTATCTTCTTGGAATGGACTCACGGTTTTTCGGGCGAGCAACAACTTACTCAGCGGTGTAATCCCTCAAGAACTTACTGCTCCTCCATTGCTAACCACTGTCTTGTTGGATGGCAATCGATTTTCCGGCCACCTCCCATCGGCGATAGTGTCATGGAAGCTCCTGACGACTTTGAATCTCAGTCGGAATCAACTTTCCGGCGAAATTCCCGCCTCGTTCGGTCTGTTGCCGGACCTATTATATTTGGACTTATCGGAAAATGGATTTTTCGGCCAAATTCCACTGGAACTCGGCAATTTGAGGCTGTCTTCACTGAACCTCTCCTCTAATAGGCTCACTGGGAGAATCCCGAGTGAGTTCGAAAACGGAGCCTTTAACAGAAGCTTCTTGAACAACCTCGGACTCTGTTCCAATATCCCGTCAGTCGGACTCAGCAATTGTCGGATTAAAACTACAAAATCGAACAAGCTTTCATCTCAATTCATCGCTGTGGTCTCGAGTATAGCAGCAGTGGCTTTCCTAGCAGCCTTTCTATACACAATCTACGTGTGCAGAAGTTACAGAAACAAAAAGAAAGTTTCCGATTCGACATGGAAGCTCACTTCATTCCAGAGGCTGAATTTCACAGAAGCAAACATTCTGTCAAGATTGACCGACGACAACTTAATCGGAAGCGGAGGATCAGGCAGAGTTTACCGTGTTCCCATAAACCGATCCGGCGAATACGCAGCTGTCAAGAAGATATGGGACAATGTGAAGTTCGATCAGAAGCTCGAGAAAGAATTCATATCGGAAGTTTCTATACTCGGCACAATTCGACATTCCAATATAGTGAAACTCCTCTGCTGCATTTCGGGTGAGAATACAAAGCTTCTTGTTTACGAGTATATGGAAAACCACAGCCTCGATAGATGGCTCCACGGGAAAAAGAGACAGCTCAGCATCTCATCGGGTTCTGTCCGCCATATGGTATTGGACTGGCCCAAGAGATTGCACATTGCAATCGGAGCAGCTCATGGGCTATGCTATATGCACCACCACTGCTCGCCTTCGATTATCCATCGAGACGTAAAATCGAGCAACATACTTTTGGATTCAGATTTCAACGCAAAGATTGCAGATTTCGGCCTCGCGAGAATATTGATCAAGAAAGGAGAGCCTAATACAATATCGGTTGTGGCTGGCTCTTTCGGATACATGGCTCCTGGTATTAAGCTTTCTCTTCTTTTTTTTTCCCACTCCGTCGGATTTTTTTTATTTCTTTTTGGCTTATGTTTTCTAAAAACCGTAAATTTTCAGAGTATGCTCAAACGAGAAGAGTGAGCGAGAAGATCGACGTGTACAGTTTCGGAGTGGTTCTCCTCGAGCTGATAACTGGAAGGGAGGCTCATAGTGGAGACGAGAATTCATCACTTGCTGACTGGGCGTGGCGGCACGTCCAGCAAGGCAAGCCGATAATCGATGCGTTGGACGAGGATATAAAGGAGCCTACTTATTTCGAAGATATAAACACCGTTTTGAAGCTGGGATTCATCTGTACCAGCAAATTCCCTTCGAGCAGGCCTGCAATGACAGATGTTTTGCAGATCTTGCTTAGGTGTAGTCAAAGGCTGCCGTTAGCAGATAAGACGAACAGAAACGAATACGATGCTGCTCCTCTCCTATTGAACAGCAATTCCAAGAGATCGTTCGAATCCGATGACGGCAGTTTATCTCCCGTGTGACGATGAGTTAGCTTTTATACTAGATAGGTCTCGAGATTCTTGAATATAGCAGGATATGTTCTCGGTCGAATTAGCTTCCCGTATGAAGTTCCAATGCACAGAGTTTATACGATATGCATATTACATGTATATAGAAGTAATAAAAGATGTTTCCGTTCAGACTTCATATGTAATAATATTTCAGGATGTTAGTCAATCAAACACAGAAATGGTTGTCACACTAAAACAAGATTGAAAATTTGAAGTTTAGATTGCACTTTTTTTTTTGTTTTCTTCTCAAGCATATCGAAAAGAAAACAAGCAGAGAGTCATCCACCGAGTTCTGCACGGGTTGGAATAACGGGGACGAGATAATTCCCAAACGGCGAGTCGAATATTTTAAAATTGCCTGTGCAACAATCCTGCTGTGCTTGAGCCACTGCAAAGCACTTTGCCTGTTGAATCTTTAGATCGACATTACTCGGTTGAATTTCGACAGCCTAAAACATCCAAATGTGTGAGTTTACAACATAGCTGAATCAACCAACAGACGCAGCTACATACATATAATAAACTAATTGCAAGAACAAAACACTAACAAAAATACCATTGATTTCCTCACATGGGTCAAATTCACTTCTCTCTTCTCGGCTGGTACGACGCCGTGTGTGTAATAAGAAGGGCTGATCATATATAAACAGGGTTTCAGTAACGTATTGCAATTCGATAACACCATTGCTACAATCTCTTGCGGAAAAAAAATTCAAAAAAAAAAAGATATTGATGGGAAGAAGATCCCGAAAACATGAAACCAAAATTAATTACCTGGAAGAAGGTGCGGAATCGAGTTTCTTCCGCTTTGGTGGAGGTTTGAATTTCATCGAATTAGGGTTTTTTTTGTTCTTCGAAGATTCGAATCAGATCCTCTCACCAACTGATATTTGGGGGAAATACCATTTTACATTTGTACTTATTTTGTTCGGGTAATTTGCACTTTGCACCCTTGCATTATAGACTTTATCATTTTGCACCTTTAAATTGAAATAATAACACTTCGCATCCTTCAATTACAATTGTTTTGATTTGCACCCTTGAATTATAGACTTTATCACTTTGCACCTTTATATTCAAATAATAACACTTTGCATCCTTCAATTACAATTGTTTTGATTTGCACCTTTAAATTATAGACTTTATCACTTTACACCTTTAAATTGAAATAATAACATTTTTGTTCATACATATAGCAGATAAATTCATCAACCATTAGCATATGGAGATATTATATGACCCTTTAGAATCTATTAAAATGCTTAAGATGTTACTGATGTAATGATTTGGAAAATTTCACTTTTTAATCCCTCAAGTTTACCTCAATTTCACATTTAGTTCTGCTTATTCACGAAATACGTATTTAATCCCTACTGTTTCAACAACTTAGTATTTTGTCATTTACGTTAATTTTTCGTTAGTACTAACAGAATTAAACAAGTGCTTGTCACTATTTTTAAATGATAAACTAACAGTAAATTAACATAAGAAACTAAAAGTGTTAAATTGTTAAAGGGTACAATACATCCTCTACCACATCGTTGTTAACCACCAAAGTAGACACGGCCACGGGCCGGTTCGGGCCGGTTCGGACCGGTTCACGGTTCACATTTTCCGGAACCGGAACCGGCCCGTGGCGTGCACGGTTCACCGGGCCGGGTCGGCCCGCCGGTTCGGGCCGGTTCACGGGCCTATCCGGGCCGGTTCCGGGTCGGCCCAGAAATTTTGAATTTTTTTTTTTTGTTTTTTTGTTTTTTTTTGAAATATTTAATGAATAAGTAAATTAAAAGAAATACTTTTAAATAGATAAATGAAAAGGAAATCAATGAAAAGTCAATTTAGAAGCACAAGTTTGAAATATTTGATGAATAAGTAAATTATAGAAAAAATTGGGGTGTGAGGGTATTTATAGGGAAAATTGGGGGGGTTTGGGGGCAAAAAAAATTCAAAGAAAAAACAAAATTGAGGTGTGAGGGTATTTATAGGAAAAATTGGGGGAAAAAAAATTCAAAAAAAAATAAATAACGGCCGGTTCACCCGGGCCGGTTCGGGCCAGTTCACTAGCCGTTATTTGCTTTTTTTTTGAAGTTTTTTGAATATATATATATATTTTTATTTTAAATCCGGGTGAACCGCCGGGCCGGCCCGGCGGTTCACGGTTCACCAAATCTAAGAACCGGGCTCATCCCGAGTAGGACGGGCCGGTTCACACGGTCAACGGGCCGGTTGGGGCCGTCAACGGGCCGGTTCCGAGCCCAAAACCGGCCCGTGGCCGTGTCTACACCAAAGGATAAATTCTTTGTCTTATCCGCGCAGCGGCCACATAAAAAAGAAAAAAAGACATACAACGTAATGAAAACTACGACAAAAGCCATTTAATTCGTAAATCAAATCAAACATTCATGTTTTTTTCTTGTATATATCAAGAAATCCATTTTTTTTTCTGGAGGTACATAATTACATTTTTACATGTATATATGTGAGCTTATGTAAATATATAAAACAACCCCTATTGTAAAATGTATGAATTCTTTGAGATCTTTTTTTATATATATATATATATATATATATATATATATATATATATATATATATGAGATGCATAGAAAAGAACAAAAGGCTGAAAAAGAAAAATATATCATTTGGCATTTGATGATACCAAAAGGAATGAAGAGAAAAAAAGTGTTGTTAATGAAAAGGAATATAAGTAGAGCATATCTTCAGCTTTCAGACCATGCTCAGACAACATGTTTATTATGTATGGGAATATTTCATACTGTCCTCTCTCTCTCTCTCTCTACAGAGAAAAGGTTTTCTGATGAAAGGAACATGTAATTGAATTTTTTATGTTATATTATATAAACATAAATTAATATCTAATTTTTAGATTAAAAAAATATATTTATTAAATTAATTAATCTGACAGCATAAAATACAAGATCACTTTCTGTAAAAATCTTGTTTATCACTTTTTATTCTTTTTCAACAGTGTTCTTTTACGTACTCACTCAGCCTTTTCCACATATCTCAAACACCCTACTTTCTCTCTCTTCTCTCTCTCCTCTCTCTCTCCTACAAATTTAGGATTTCTCATTCTTGAAATTAAGTGGGAAAACAAAATGGGAAGAGCTACAAGGTGGTTGAAGGGCCTGTTTGGAGTGGAGACTAAAGAAAACGACAGAATGGAATATTCCGTTGTTCACCGGTGGAGCTCCGGCAATTCGGTACGGGGCCCCATTGTTTTGTGCCGGAATCCGGCGACGATACCGCCCAACATTACTCCCGCCGAGGCCGCTTGGCTCAGGTCTTTCTACTCCGAGCCCGACACGGAGCAGAGCAAGCACGCCAGGGCGGTGGCTGCCGCCACGGCCGCCGCGGCTGACGCCGCGGTTGCCGCAGCTCAAGCGGCCGCGGAGGTGGTTCGTCTCACTAGCCACGGCCGCGGCCGCGAAAAGTGGGCTGCTGCTGCCTTGATTCAGAGAGTGTTTCGCGGACACCTGGTAATTAATGAACTAATTTCTAGAAAGAAAAAAAATAACATTTTTTTTTAATGTTTGTAGTTTTTTTTCTTTTTTTTTTTTTGGGAAAATGGCAAAAACAGGCCCGAAAAGCACGGCGGGCTTTAAAGGGGCTGGTGAAGATTCAGGCGGTGGTGAGGGGGTTTCTGGTGCGTAAACGCGCCGCCGCTACTCTTCTCAGGATGGAAGCGCTCGTTAGGGCACAAGCTAGTGTACGGGCACTGAAAACTCGCCGGAAAATCAACGACGGCGGCGGAATTTTTCCTCCTCCGTTTCAGGCCCGCCGGAAAATCAACAGCGGCGAACAAAGCTTTCCTCCTCAATTACAAGCCCGAAAATCCTTGGTGAGTTTAACAATCATTCTAAAAAATGATCAATTACGGCTGAGAAATTACAAACCCTAACCTAATTTTATTTTTTTCAAACAATTGGCAGGAAAAATTCGACGAGAATGAATCAGTGGATAGCAGAAGGCTTTCGTCGTCGTACGACAGCCCGAAAATAGTGGAGGTGGATACGGGGTGCTGGCCGAAATCGAGATCCAGCAGGCGAGCCGCCAACAGCAACAACACGTGGATGTCGGATTCCGGCGACGAATCGCCGGCGAAAGTGACGTGTTCGCCTTTCCCGGTTCGAATACCAACACCCAGGACGAGCCAGAACACGGCGGAGCTAGAATGGGGAATCATCGGCGGCGGCGGCGGGGACGATTACAAGTACAAGTACAACGCCGCGGCGACGGCGCAAAGCACGCCTAGATTCGCCACCTATTCGGCCGTCGCCGGAGCAGCTACGCCGGCGAGGAGCGCCGGAGAAAGCCATTACATGGTGAAAACGCAGTCGTTTAAGGCGAAACAGAGGTCGCAGAGTGCTCCGAAACAGAGAACGGGCGAGCCCGGCCCGAATAGAAGGATTTCGCTCCATGAATTGATGGGGACGAGAAATCAGAAGCCGGGCCCACAAGCTGAAGAAGAAGAAGCCATTAATTTTAAGAACGCTGTAGTGGGGAAGATTGGCTTCTCTTCTGGCTTTGTTAGGCAATGAGACTTTTCACTAAAGATTTTGGTTTAACAATGTAAAAAAATCTATGGTTTTATTTAGGGATCTGATAAATGTTCGATCGAGCTTTAATAATATGGTTTCGATTATAAACACGATTTTTATTGTTTTGTATTCCAAATTTTGCGAAATTCGAAACATAGAACTTGTAGTTTTTTGAGGTAAACTTCTAATCCATGCAACTTTGATTTATTGAATTATTTAAAATTCATAATGTAACTCGTTCATGTATAACTTTGTCACACGACATTTCATCTAATTGATTTAAATTGGATCAGAAAGCTAATCCAAATGACTACAGTTTCGTGTTTCGAATTTTGCCAAAATCAAAATAGAAATATATCAAAATCGGGTTCGAAATTAAAACAATATTAATAAAATTTAAATAGCACAATTAATTATGTTGGATGATTTGAAAGCATTGTTCAATTGCAAAAACTTTTCTTAAATCCAAATCAGTTTATTCAAACGCAAGGTAGGTTCATTTTGATTAGGCTAAAATAAGGCCACCCTTCTTATGCAAGCTCAAATTACGAAAAAAATTCCATATTGTTTGATAATTATAATATCCCCTCAACTTTGTACAATGTTATGAAAAAAATCTTCATTCAGTAGGTAAATTTGACAACATAAGGATTGACTTGTAATACAGTATTACACAGTTGATGGTGATTATAATTACCCAAACATGAGAGATTTTTTTCGTAATTTAAGCATACATTTATATGATGATTGATATGAAACTCTTGTTTAAATTTAATTTTGGCCATGGAATATATTTGTTTTTATATTAAAATACAAGAGTGAGTTATATTTGGAATTACGTGTTACTGATCACTAGTACACTATACACTTGCATATAGTCACGAGAAAGGAAATTTACTTGATGGGCCCTAAATTTTTTAATTTCAACAATTTCTTATCCTATTTCCCTAAATAAAACCAATTTAATTAATTTTTTTTTTCTCACTAGTTTTTGTCTTTGTGATTCAAAAAGGAAACACCTGAATTTTGTGACAATAGTTTTAATATGTTCTAGAATTAGAATTCAACAGCAACTAGCTTGGAATGTCACTGTTTACACCCACGTGGCTTTCCATTTTTGGGCAAATATAAGATTTTTCAAATTTTTTTGTATTAATCAAAATAAGGTAATATTCAAACTTGACTGCAAATCTTCTGCTAAAAATAAACGGTACAGATATTTTCAGGGGTAAAGTTGGAAATTTAAATATAATTTTCTGAATTATTTCTGATTTTTCAAACGATGTTTTTCATTTCGGTCCAATCAAGTTTGAATAAATTTTAATTAGTAAATTCAACGAGCCTTTGTTAGGAGGCTTACAAATGTTGTTGGTAAACAAGACATACAATTATTTATTTTAAACTTTTTTTTTTATTTATTAAAGTTTTTTTAATTCTTCTGAATGATTGAGCACTTGGGCCAAATTTGGGTTCATTTTGAATTTGTGATCCCACTGTTCACCTGATAGTTTAAGCATGGTTCAGCCCAACAAGCCAATGGTTGGTTTATTTTGGAATTCTCCAGATTGCAATCCAAATATTTTTTCATTTCGATTTACGGAAATCCGGTATTCGATTTTTTTAGAGCGGAACTGGAATATCTATTAGATTCTTATTTCCGATCCGATTTTAATTGTCGAACATAATTCCAGAAATCTTGATTTTTTATGTTTCCTAATATCACACTTATAATATCAAGATTATAATATTATATATGTTATTACATTATATAGGTGACTAAAAGCTTGAAAATTCTGTATTCGACCGATTTTGATCCGAAAAATTATGATTTTAAAACAAGTTTTTTCATTTAAGTTTGCAGTTTCCCCAAAAGTGCTAATTTTGATTTGATCCATCCAATTTATACCCTTAAATCCCTAAGTGAGATTTTTTACTTCCACCGGTTTTATTTTGGGAGTTAGATGTCACACCTGGTTATTTGCGCCGGATGGATTCAAAGATCTATATAAATAACTATCCACTAAGCATACATACACATAAGTGTGTGTATGATTATGTAAAAATTCACGGGTCAAATCCACCCAGTGTAAATAACCAGATGTAGCATCTAATTTCCCGTTTTCTCTCATCCATCAATATTAATCACATCCAATTAAATCTCTCACACATATGCATAAATATATGTGTGTGTGTATATATATATTAAAAAAAAAAAAGATTGATACTTTACATCCCATAAATATGTATGTATGTATATATATAAACATCATAATAAATTCATACATTAATCCATTCAGAACCATCAATAAAAGTGAGTGAAATAAAAGGCTTAGCCTCTTGATCAGTAAGTTCTCTTGACCATGAAACTCTTCCTGCATAATTTGCTCCTGCCCCTGTGCACTTGTATTGCCCATAAAACACAGTCCTAAATTAAATTTGAAAAAAAAAAGTTAGGTATAGCTCATCACTTAATTAATTAATTAATTAAACCTTATAATATATATGAACCCTTTATTTATTTTTATTATTTGGTGGATATGGTTTTATAGGTATGCATTAGAGAGGTATATGACAAAAATGGACAGCATTTAGTGGATTAGTTGAGGTTTAAAATTTAGTTAATTTCGTTATCACATAACCGAAAGCGTTACAAATGAAACATCACGATTCTGTGGAAATAAAAAAAAAAAATCAAAAAGATTTGAAAATTGATATTGAAAAAGATTTGGTACATAATAAAATAAAATTTAATTATGCTTTGTAAAGTTCATATATTATTTTTCCAATTTTCAATCTATACATGAGTGGGGATTTTTATTTTGTTTGTGGATATATAAAGTAGGTATGGGTGTAAATGTTTTATGAATGGGGCAAAATTAAAATAGGTGACCGGCATACGCCAATTGGGAATATTAAGAACCTAAGGTCAACTAGAACAGATGCTACAGTAGAATCTCAATAAAAAAAATATTATAATTCGATAAAAGTGTACTAAATTATTAGCTCGATGAATTATATATATATAATATATACTTACATTTCACGAGAAGGATCACCCCAGTTATACCAGCCCTTGGGAATGATGATATTGTCCATGTATGTATAGGCGAAGACCACCCTTGAGAAAGGGCCCCACGCCCTCCCTAGGTACAGTGCGCCCGATCCGGTTACCTTACAGTTGACAAATGAAAACCCACTGTCGTCTAATATGCTGCTTCTCGCTTGTGCTGTTACCGCACCTATTATTGGTGCTATTGCATGCACTTGACAATTCTGCACCGTAGGGAAAAAAGGACGAGAAATACACTATTTCAAAAAAAAAAAAAAAGAAAAAGGACGAGAATTTTCAAGCTTATATACACCCATGTCAAATTTAATCGCAATCAAAGGCCGCAAGTCAGTCAGCAGTGTCGAATTCAGGATTTTATCAAAAGATAGTGTGTATATTTCTAGTATAGTAAGTTGGTTTTTTCTAATAAAATTTCAATTTAGACCTTCACAATTTTAAACATAACAATTTAACTTATAACAAATTAATATTGATATTTTATACAAAAAAGTCAAAGATGTGAGTGGACTTTTAATTTGTTTCATCTCTTGTTTCTATTGATGTTGTTTTATATGGTGTGCAATGACAATTGGGTATATCTCTATAACTAAAAAAAAAAAAGGCGAAATCCCTCGAGCATGCTTTTATTTTTTATTAATTGATTAATTGGAATTTGAATTACCTCAAACAAAGAGAGACCATTCCCGAAGATGAAGTCGACAGATCCTTCAATATAGCAATCTTTGTAGTAATGCCTACCCAAGTGATCATAGAGCGTGTCTTGTGCGCCCAAAAATTTACAACCCACAAATGCCGCCGTGTCGGCCGATATTCGGAATGCCACCGCTTGCTTCCCGACAGCTCCAGGTGGCGGCACCGGTGTCGTATTCTTCATCAAGAAAGAGATATTAATTATTCGTGCATTTCTTTTTTTTTGAAATTTCGACAAGTTTTTATTTTATATTTCTAGTAGCTAAGCTCGAGTACGAACTCTCAAACGCAACGTGCATTGCTCGATACAAATTAGTACCTTAAATGTAATGTTTCTGGCAATGAAATATGGAGAGTTGACTGCGAAAGTGGCGGAGCCATATGTGCCGAGGGGAATGCCTTTCGGCCCAAATTGTTTGGGCCGTATCACCAAATTGAACAACGGTTTTTTCTGCGCTTGCACCTTCTATTGTTATAAATGATTTCATTGTTGGTATTGTTACCTTTTCTCTGCAATATTTTAAATTTCAAATTAATTTCAATTTGTCACACTTAGTTTAAAAGGACAAATTTGTTTTTAAAAGAGACATAATTCACATGAGCCACTTGGCACTTGTTATTAGTCATATATAACTCACAAGAATCAAATGCCTAGAAAGGACAAATAGAAAACAACTCCCTTTAATTTGTCACCCCCTCCCATAAACATCAAATTGACCAACTCTGTACTTTACGAACACGTATTATATACGTCGAAATGTACGCCGGGCAAAAAAAAAATTATTCGTGTATGGATCATAAAAAAACAGACGTTGATCAGTGTATTTCACCCGGTTTAGCATCGTAAAATATCAAAAAAATACGAACACTTACGTGTAAACGCCTGCATGAATCTTGATGACGACTCTGACGAGATTGACGAGAGGGAGAGAGTCGATTGCGTCTTGAATTGAAGTGAAGTCTCCGAGCTGCGGATTTCTGTCGACGGTTAGAGTGTAAGAAGGGAAAACCTTATTCTTGGCCGTCTTAAAACGGGAGTGCTTTAGGCTGCCGACGAAATCGACCCATTTCAAGAATTGCTGCTCCGATTGCTCGACTTGTGTCGTATCCACGGATGAACTATTACCGCTCTTCCTCGGCCGCATGCCTTTCGTGCGGCATCTAACGCTTCCACTATTATTCATCAGTAGCAGCGTGACAAGAATTGTGACATGGAAAATGTGTTTGTAGTAAGAGGGCATTCTTGTATTTCTAGAGAGAGAAACAGAGGTAGAGAGAGAAAGGGGAATTTTGAGAAAGCAATGTTGATTTGGCAACTTGGGGATGAGTTTATATATATATATACAGAGATATGTATGGAAAGTTGGTTGTGTAATATTGAAGAAGAATGATGTATTGACATATGGAGTGAGAGATCACGGGTGATTCCACTAACATATATCAAATGTAGAGTTTTTGTGTGTGTGTGTTGTTGGAATTATTTCAATAATTATGTGGGCTCACATATGTGACGTAAATGTGTATGGCTATCTTAAAGAAAGTCCAAATTAATTGTGATCTAATAAAGGTTATTGGGTTGGACTTATGGGTATTAAACTATAATTATGGGCCTAATGTGTAGAGACAATTAGGGCTTAGTTGTGATTTATTGATGGGGCTGAATCACAATTATAATATAACTGGACTCTACAGTTATATAAAGGGTCGTGGTCCCCAAAGAAACGTAACTATTCCGTCTCTTCTAAAATCCATCGTTAGAGAGATAATTAAGGAAATGCGGATTCTTTGGAAGACATGTCCCAAATCCAGTGGAGATTCGAAGATTCGATTCAATGATGTAAGGTACGCTTCCGTGTTTATGTTTAGGTTTAATTCTCGTTGATTCAAGCATGTTGGTTCTTGGGAATTCGTATGTATGTACGATAAAATTTCTCACAAGTGGTATCAGAGCCACCATGTTTTTGGATCATCGGGAATTTATATTTTATTTAATTCTCTTCGGTTAAGTATGATTAATTGAAAATCTGCAATTTGGAATTAGATTTAAGTATCGTGAAATTAGTGGCTATAATCTGATGATTTTGTTTTGAATTAATTTTATTGTTCGATGTAAGATCAATTCAACCTAAAATTTTAATTAGGTTCTTCGGTTCAAACCCTTCGGATGAATAACTAAAGTCTAAAGCATGAATTTTATATTGAATTGAATATTATTATAGAATTATTCAGTTGTTCAGTTGTTCAGTTGTTGTCCTAATTCCGTACAGAATATTTCAGTTTTGGATTAAAGTTTTAAGGATTCATTCATTAAGAATAAGAATTAAGGTTAAAGGAATAAAATCTGAGAATTCCAAATCTGAAATTTGGGGCGGCGGCCATCAAGTCAAGCCCGCTGCACCGTCTTTCAGTACCACCAATTTCGGCCGTCGTCGACCATCAACCACCACCCCCTCACTTCTTTTCCGGCGTCCATTAGGTGATATGGGCGGATTGCGTGTGCTCATATTATTACTGATGTTGGGTGGCGTGATTGGCCTAAAGGGAAGCCGGAGCGCCGACGGTGGATTCCGACGGCGTTGATATTTGTGGGGTTGCGTGTTTCCGGCGGTGGTATGTGGTATTGGTGGTGGCGGTGGAGTTGGCTGAGGTATGACGGCTGCGGTCGATTTGCTAGAGAGGCAAAATTAGGTTGATAAAGTTCTAGCAAATTGCAACTTACTCCAATCAAGTTTTCTGAAATTACAAATTAACCCCATATTTGGGTAATTCCTGATTTTGGGCTGGGGTCAATTTATAATAAATAAAAATCTGATTTTGGGCCCAAAGCTTCCGAAAAATACATTTCAGTCCCCACTTTTAAGTTTCTCCCAAAACAGTCCTATATTTTTCGAAAATATATTATGAATCTCAAATTAAGTATTTCTAAATCTTAGGCCCCTTTTCACTCAAAAGGCATTTCTTTCAAAATTTCAATTCAGTCCTTTAAGTTGAAAGATTTTCTAGTTTTGGGGCAAGGGTAATTTTTAAGGAATATGAAGTTAATTTAAGTCTTGGGGCCGTTTAAAATATTTTGATTATTTTGAGGGACCGAACTAATATGTGAGTTCTTTTAAATTCATTTAAGGTTTTGTTTGGTCAATAAAGTAAAATTCATTTTGAATTTCAAATTCGGTTTTCTAAGGCTAATTTGGGGAATTTTCAGATGATAAAGATTATGCCGTTTAGACTTAAATTTTTGAGTAATGGGTCAAAATTAAGGATACAAATTAATTTTTAATAAGTTTTTGATCCATTGTCATTTCATCGTTATTGAGTCAAAATATGGATAGTGGTTATTATTAACCAAATAAGGATTGATTTTTTCAATATTTGACTCAAAACTTTTATTGAAGTCTAATTAAGTTTATTAATTTAGTTCCAATCCATATAATAAGGTTAGATTTATTGGTTAAAAATTTATTTTGGCCACTAAATCTAAATAAGGTTGAATTGTAAGCCCCACATAATCTTTAGCTCAAATTCAAAATAAAATTGGATTCGATGTTTTCAATTCATACTCATTTTTTTATGAATAACCATATTACTGAATTTGATTAGAAAACAATACAGTGAGGCAACCTTAGTGTTGGATACAGACTGTTAGCGCTCAGGTGATGTCTTTAGAGCCTTGGCGTTCAACAACGACTTTAAATTTCTAAATAATTTTTTGGGTACATCTAATAACTTGTTATTAAGTTGTCCGACTTTTAAGATAACTGATTGAAGCATGAAGCCACCAAAGTGACCTCTCTGTGGAGATTAGCTTATTGAGAATGTTAAGATGTTATGTATATGTGAATTCATGCGAATATTTAATTATACCCAAAGGTAGGTTGATATTTGGCCGAACCACATATGCAACTGTGGTAATAAGTGCGTGACAATTGTTAAGTTTCCATGTGAATAATAAGTGACATCCAAAGATGGGCTCATTATTTGACAGGATTTATCGTCAGCACTTGATTACTACAACGAGAGTGCCACTTACAGTTAATATTATTGTCCAAAGACATGATATTAATGTTGTGCTAGGCATCTTGAGATGTACTCCATAATTATTTAAAATTGAAAAGTCACATTTGGATTATAATGTGAGTATATTGGTTTTATTTACGTTCTCTATTTAATTTATTTATATGCTTACACATTATCTGCCTATAACACTTTGTGCTTAATTGCACAAATATTTTTATTATTACCTATTATGGTGCATAGATCTTGAATTTGTTTTTGGATAGAACAATAGAAGAACCTAGAGTATATTGTCGTTCTAATTATAAAATTTAAGATCATTATGTGCATCAAGTTTAATATTTTCTTTTGGGCATAAGGTTTGTTTAGGGGCTACGTACTAGAGGGTTCCTTAAGGATACGTTTTATTTAAAACAATAAAACTGAAATAAATGAAATTTTGACATTACTTGTTTTCAATTATGTATAAAGAAAATGAACATGAGTAAGCACATTAAGTAATAGTCTAATCTCATTTTTAACTATAGCACTTCAGTTAGTGTGGTTTCGCTGACTTGAAAGTGGATATGATTTATTTTTCTCTGTGAACGGTCAATATAAGGTTTGTTGTAAAGCATAAAGAATAAAACTTTGACCGTTCACACGAAGAATAAATAATTAAGGGAGAAACGACTAAGTGCTAATTTGACTAGTACATTTTAAGATCAATATTTATAATTGCAGTACATCTCAGGTACGTTGAATAACGTAATTATGTTTGTTTCTCACTTTAATTTGTTCTAAAATATATTTTGACTTTGTACCTAGACACATTTAGTGAATAGATCCTGGGTTACACTATTCACGTAAGTGTGTATATAAGGGTTAGTTACATAACCAATTTTCAATTGATGTTGAAAGATACATCTATAAAGGTTATGTAAGATATTTGGGATTGAGGCTATAAGGACTCTTAGGTTTTCCTTTGAATTTGAAATAGAATTTGGTACCATCATTAGATGGATTTAGATTTTCTCTTGAACAAATTCGGTTAGCTTGTTCATTTGAAAACATTAGGCTTGGCCTATTTCATAATTCAAAATTTAACCTATAATTTAAGTAAAAGTCTCTTACGTTAAAATCTTGCATAAGCAATTTAAATGGTACAAAATTTAAGAATAGAACATTCAAGGACATTCAAAGAAGTATGATAAGTCATTCTTCTTCACTAAGGTATATTTAGGAGAAACATAAGTGCTGCAATATATTATTTTTAAAAAGGGGAAATTTAAAATCTTTTAAGGATGTTGAGTTTGAGGGGAGAAATTTAGATTATAGACATTGTCTTTAAAGAGGAATCAATTCGATTCCTAATACTTCTTTTGACAATGTACATGTTTTTTATACTAGTCATTGTTTGAAAAGTAGATTTAGAGTTTTGATAAGACAATGTTGAACAATTCCCAATCAAGCTTTGGTAATAGTCACTTGAGAGCAAACTCAACAACCTTAAGAGGATAAGGCATTAAAGATGAGTTGAAATTTAGAATGACAAGACATTAGGATCTTATCGAAAAGCCATAAGCTGTGAATTTCTTTGGTTACAAATAATTGAGACCAAATGTAATTCAAATGGGCAATATTGAAAGATATATGGTACGTTTAGTCATTAAATATTTCACTCCTATCGACTCTATTAAGAGATTTATGGACACAAGGAATATGTTTCTCAAATAGTAATATTTTTGGAACAATAAAGTGCAACCATAAAATTTTAAAGATTTGAAGGATATTGATTGCAAACTAAAGTAGTCCATTAAGGAAATTAAAATTCCCGTTAATGATGTTACAATCCTAAGCTTATAATTATCTCATATGTACTTTGAGATAAATAAAGTTAATGATTGTACATACCCAAGGATCAGTGGGAGATAATCTCACAATAAATGAGGCTTGTTTAGTCTCATTTCAATGCCCAATAAATATTTTAAAGTAAAAGAATGTGCGCATTCGGTTAAGACGTGCATAAAGTTAGGCAGATATTTGAATAACCCTATAAAGTGGATCATTTAGCAAAGCAGCCAAATGGGTTATACAGTAATTATAGGGAATGTAAGTTATATACATATGCTCATTTATCAAAATCAGATATTTAGGGAGATCGTGTGGTTTATTCCTGATTTTTGATTTTTATGATGTGTATAAAGTATAGATCCATTTTGGTTAAAGTAGACCTAAGTGATTGAGCTATTTCGACATGGGTGTTAAGCAAACACTTTAAGCTCTTTTCACAATTGTTAAGAATTTATGGTAATTTTTGGCATCTTATTTTGGAATATAGCTATAAACATTTGTCACTAGGCTGCACATGTTTATTTGTATTAAAGTTATACGGTGACAATATTTAACAGCTATATTTTCGAACAACAACAAGAGCTTGTGAAAGTTCTTTGTTGTTAAAGGTACAAAGTGAATACATAGAGCATATTAAGACAAACTCCACAATTGCGGATCCGCTTACTAAAGGATTAACACATAAGGTATTCATGAGCATTGCTCATGTAGGTGTTATATCATTTAAGGATATTTTGGTTCAGTGGGAGTTATAAACACATTTTGGTAGCTCTATGATATGTTTTGGACACAATTTTGTGTATTAAGTTTTCTGCAGAAATAAAGTATTTGGTTGCGCTTTGTACAATTATGTTAAGGTTTGGTCTCAATAAAGTTTAAAGTAGGACCAGTTGGAAATAGGCATGTTAAGATCACATTATATGTAATTTCCATGCTACACACCATGATTTGATCTATGTCGTTTGGCTATATTGGTATACGTGATTACTGTTGGGTTTAGACACGCTCAATGTGACGAAAGCCTCTTAGTCCTATATTGTATGTCAATGACGGATGTAAGAACGTCGCAGCTAGTGTCTTTTTCTTGAGTCGTCCGACGCCTTTTTCTTTTTCTTTTTTTTCTTTTTTTCTTTCTTCTTC
>NW_012193677.1:1733428-1752032 GCF_000504015.1 Erythranthe guttata | reverse complement strand
AAACCCGCTCCAATTTTTTTCAACAGAAAAGTTCACGCTTCTTGGCGCGTCTTAATGTCACTCTGCTAAATGTACACCTGATGTATGGTCAAATTACGAAAAACCTCCTTTGGGTAATTACAACCACCCATCAACTATAAATTTTCTTACGCGATCACCATTGCGGTTCAAATTTAGTGAAAGCTTGGAGATTATATGGAGTATTCTCAATTTTATACCAGTTTTATTCCATTCGAGCTCCACATAGGGATGGCAATGGGTACGGGTTTGGCGGGTCTTGGACCCGGAAGGGACCCGTTTGGGGCGGGTCTGGGTCAGCTAAATGGTTCTGAGTCGGATAATGGGTCTAAGTTTCTAGAACCGGATGGTTCTAGGTCGGGTTACGGGTCTTATTGGAACCGACCCAGAACCAACCCGTATATATATATATATATATATATATATATATATATATATATATATAATTTCGAGTTTCATTTATCAAACTATCAATTTCCATCTTGTCTATTCTCATTTACCTATTTTCACTGTTTTATTTTTCGGTTCTCTTTTCTCGTGAGTAATATTTATGACTTGTCGACCACCGCTAATTGTGTTCCATTTTGAATTTTACTTATTATCGAAATTAAATATAATCAATTGTAATTTTATTGTTTATGTTATGACACTTAAAGAGATTTTTTTAAAATATTGTATTTTAGTATTGAGATTATTTCGTAAAAATATACAAGCAAAATGTTATGAAAGTTAAAAAATATTAAACTTTTTGTATGTTAATGGGCGTAGCGGGTCTGGCGGGTCGGAACCGTTTAGTTAGGGTTTGGGTTGGGGCGGGTCTAGGTCTAAGCTTAAGCGGGTTGGGGCGGGTCTTGGGTTTATATATTTTTCGTGGGTCGGGTCTTGGGTTTAGGCCAACCCGGCCCAGAACCGACCCGTTGCCATCCCTACCTCCACATTGGGGATCATAAGATATGTTTTTTGACTCGTAAAAATCAGATTGTGGTGCATCAGACACTGTATTTTTGCACATAACGAGTACAAACTAGATAACAACCCACATAATGTAGATGATTATGTTGAATTTAACACCAAAATAATAGAGATGTAAGTGATTCATAGTTGAGGAATATATGTAATTATTCAAATAAGAGAGTTTTTTCGTAATTTGACCATACTCACGGAATGGTTGTAATTTACCCTTAAATGTAATATCTTGAAATCAAGAACTATTCAAAAGTAGAAACAGCTAAACAAAGATTACAAAACCAAAGAACATCCAAATCTAAATATCCTTTTTTTTCCAGCCAAATGCAATAAACTACCACCACTTCAAAAGTCTAAATCAAACTATATTTCAAATCATCTGAAAGTATTTTTCTTTCACATAAATATGAAATTAAACTGTACAGTAATCCGGTAATCGGAAACAAACAAGTTCATCTATCTTCCTATAACTTTATGTACCGAGTTTTAAATAAAATATGTACAATAAATAGCAGTTCAGAAGATCACTACTTCCAAACCTTTATGGCGCCGTCTCTGCTGCTTGATATGAGAAGTCTCTGGTTCAATTTGACTGAAGCCAAAGAGAGTATAGAATCGTGGTGACACCCTGCAGAATCCGTGGCGGCAGCCGCCAGTATTGTTTTTCCGGTCAACCTCGTTGCTAGAGGTCGTCTTTTTGCTTCCTGTTTACATTCAGGAAAGTAAAAAAAAAAATTAAGCACCGAGTACAAAGATACGAGAATGTGATAATTTCCATCAGCTTAAAATAAATTGAATAATCACCACAACCCCGCATCACTCGTAAAATAATATACCTGCACGACTTGCACACCAAAGCTAGACTTGGTCTCGTAGAAATCATCGTTTCCGACGCCTTTAATAGATGGTCCGCATACACAGTAGCTCCTGTCCGGGCTGCACGCACGATCAAAAACGTCAATAAACGCAATTTTTTTTACGAAAGTAAAAAGAAGCAAAAAAATAAAAAATGAGTACCTGCAATGATCCCACCGACGTATTTTCAAGTCAGTTCCACCAGTCAACAGATCTCCACCAGGCAAAGGAAGCAATGCACGGATACCCGGTACGCGTGAAGAAGGTTCGTTGAGCTCATCAATTCTGTACTTGGAATTCATACTTCGCCTCGGGTCTGGTTTAGTGTTCGTCTTGCCAGATGGTCTGGTCAAAGCCCATGGTGACTCACTATTCTCCATATCAGAGTCATGGTTCGATGCCCTCAAAACCTGCAAATCGAGAAGAATTGTTTCACTAGAGAGTATGCCGTAAAAACATTTATGATTCACATACATGTAACACTATAGCAGAAATCTTGTATACCTGGTGACAGCTCCCATTTTCTGCATTCCAAAGAGAAACCTCGTTGCAGCCAGCTGCAACATAAACGAGCGGCCTTGTGGCAACAGACAAAGGAGTACCAGAAGGAGGAACAAAAAGGCACATATTTTCAATAGGGCAAGCAAGAGAATATTTCCACGAGTTGACGGGTATGCAGAATCTGAGATCCCATAGAGTAAGCACACCCCTTGACGATCCAGATACAAACCAATTACCACACGGGTCCGCCACCACGGAGGATATATACCCCTCCTCAGGAGAAACCTTGGTATTCCAACCAATCGAACTCGTCCTCGTATCCCAAAGATGAATCCCGCAGTTTTGTGTGCTATACAGTACCATTTTGCTAGTGCTACCATCAGCCGAATAATTCAAAAGACTGAGTATAGCACCTTCTCCAACACTAGTCTTTTTCACATCAGCAATACCGGAATAATTTTCAACAACATTTCCGAGCCCTCTAGAGATGTGGTCAACTGAAAACATATGAATCATCCCATCACTTGCCCCAGCGACAATTTGAGTCGAGCCTTGAAGCACCGTAACACACATTGCTCGACTCCCCCCAAGAGAGTAGGTTAGCCTAGACCGAAACGAGATGTCCTTCTCCAGCTTCTTGCAATCCCAAATCTTTACAGTTGAATCTTCAGAAGCACTGACGAAAAACTGCTGGTCCATTGAAATAGAAATGTCGTTTACAGCAGATCTGTGCTCTTGTAGATGAGCAACCAACACCCCGCGAGGCCTCCACCCTGAATCGGGAATGGTTGACGACCATGCTAATGACGACAATTCTGTTGCCTCAGCCGACGAGGAGGAGTGATCGCCCGTTGCGAGAGAGCTCCCTTTCATCCTGTCAGGCACTCCCATCTCGTGAAATTTGCTACTGATATAAGCTGTTTCGTCAGTTTCTCGATCTTCTACTTCATGCACAACTCTTCTCAATAGTGCAGGGCCATTACCAACAAAAAGTGACCCGGACACAAGCTTAGGGGATGGTATCGAACTTGCTAAACTGAACGATTTGTTTGCTGGATCCATCCAAGGCAAGGATGAAGTACTGAGACCTAAGGAATTATATGGTAAAGAAGAATCGGAAGCAGCTGCACCAGTGCCCGATATTCGCTTGTTGTCAACCTTAAAGTGGTACAAAGGAATGCTTTCTGATGATTTGTCGATAAAGCTGTTCATGCAACTCATTTGAGGCGACATGAATCCTGACAGTTGAGACTTTTCTGAGGCAATACGGTCACGGGCTTCCTCTTCACTCAAAGTATTTTGCGTTAAGTTTCTAATAGCTTTGAACTTGCTCTCATTACCATCGAAATTAGTTGAAACCGTTTGTTCCCCTGTGGTGTAGGAAAAGCTATGACGAATATCATTTTGTCTGTCGGACCAACAC
This sequence comes from Erythranthe guttata, assembly GCF_000504015.1. Next base: position 1,748,269 of record NW_012193677.1, on the reverse strand, counting down.
TTAATTGGATCCAACTCCCTGGCAGTTTTCTGAAGTAGGTCTCCAGCTTCAGATTTGTTAGACTCCGACGATATATTATACCATATCTTTCTCTGTCTCCCCACCATGTCTGAACTTTGGGCATTTTCTAGAACTTGATGATACAGTTCTTTGGAGACGGGTGGCTTCAGACATGCAAGAAGGGCTTTTTCTGAGGCTAATGATGCTGGCTGTCTACGTAACAATGGCCGTATAACTGGGACAAGAAATACATAAGAATCAACTGCACCTAAGTTCTCGCTACTAGCTGCAATAAATGCGACTGCCGACCTTCTTACCCAGTTACTGGGATAGCATAGCAAAGGAAAAGCACGCTCTATCATGTCAAGCAGGACCCTCTTCCGCAAGAAACCACTTCTGCACAGAATGGCCAAGCAATCTAATGATTTTACAATGACAGACTCGGTAATATCATGTAGAGCCTGCTCAATGTAAGGTAAGAGATATTCCTCTACGCTTCGTTGGCCCACAAAGAAACAGACAAATATTATTTGCCCATAGAATACAGCCCTGAGCTGTTCATCTCGATCATTTAGAAAAGCAGGAAGGATAGGCAGCAAAAAGTCATTGCTCTGCTTCTGCCCAAAAAACCAACAAAGGTTGCCAATATCCTGCAGGAGTGCTCTTCTTATGTTTGGTGTCTGCTTTGGACCCATTACAAGTTCTTGAATAACCTCTGCAATAGATTTTCTCAACTGAGCAAGCTGTGCATCATTGTTCGGTTTCTTGGGCTCTGCAGAAGTGTACGTGGCCTGTGTAGATGACTTCCGGGATAGATTTGTCTCGTTAAGTACCCCTGCCTCTGTCAAGCTTATTGAGTGAATTAAGAAACCATAAGCAGTTAGCGCCAGTTTAGATATATTGCTGGCGTAGCAAATCCGCACACTCTCCTCAGAATCATCAGGAAGCATGGAAAGCATTGGAAGGATGTACTCCGGAAAAATTTTGGCGTCACTCGGAGGAAAATCTCTGACTAGAGGAAGAATGTCACACAGAGTCTCTAACGCGGCGCATCGGACGATCGCAGCTGGGTCTGAAAGCACGGCTATCACATAAGGAAGGATGCGCTGCAGTCGATCTTCGTCGTCAATATACAAAGAGCACGATTTCAGCATAAGGACAGCAGCCCTCCTTATATAAGGGACCTTGACATTACGAATGCAGGAACAAAGAAGTGAAGCAATCAAAACCATACCCTCACAGCTTAAAATATCCTGAGGTAATGGTAAAAAAGGCATTCCAAATGTATCAGATTGATTGTTGTAATCCGATATCAATGAGCTCAAGTCGGTCATTGTAATCTTTTTTAAGAAAGGATGGTGACTTCGGTGGAATATATTTGAGATACTTTGAATCAGCTCACCAGGTGATTGCAGACCATAGTGCTGCTGATTTTGAGAATTTACAGTCTTGACCACACTATCTGGCACGGACTTAATACCAAAATGTGCATTGTTTTGTTTCACATCCCTAAGCAGGGTATTCACATCACCAAGAAGATCAAACCGATCGTGACTTGAGCTCTTGTTGGACTCTTTTCTTTCGCTCAAAGATTTATCTGCCCTATTAGAATCTTGCTTTGCACCCATTGCTTTTGGCATTTGAGCTCTATCGTCAAAAGTCGTTTCACAGATCATATCCTCACCGCTCATTTTGCCCGTCATTTGTCTAAGTATTTCTTGGAAAGAGGTCTCACATGCCAGAACCTGCAGAGAGATTACATAAATTAGAAGCACAATAACTAGGCGCCGAGGGGATTCTGGAGAGAGGGTTTTCCATGTTCCTTACCCTTGCATCCGAACTCAAAGGATTCAAGAAGGAGTAGAATTTATGAAGGAACGGTGAGAAATATATTGGAAACACAACCCCTGCATAGTTCTGCAGGTAGCTCTCAGCAGAGCATCTTGACTCCGGATCCAATTGAATCATGTGAAGAATCATCTTACGTATTCCTGAATCTGGGATCTGCAGTCATGCATGTGACAAAACAATCACTTAATTTAGAGGCCAATTGAAATGAAACTAGACTCTTGGAGTAAACTTTTACTGATTGATTGAGTTCTTATCAGATTAGACGTTATTCGCAGAATAACGGGTCACACTAAAAGCAATTGGAAAGTTTGTATGATTAAAAATCTTTTAGAAACAATCATCCTTGCACGAGAAGGTACCTTTTCCAGATGCTGGGTTGGATCATATTGTCCTCTGCGATATGCAAGCAGTTGAGAGAGTTCAAACAATGGTTGACCTTCAAGAAATAGCTCAGCAATAACACACCTGAAACAAAAAGTTGTGAAATTCAAGTGCTTCAATGCAAGATGGATAAAGCCCCACTGACAAAAGATATTACTATTGGCAAATCCAGAAGACATAATTAAGAGTGCATCCTCAAACTAAAGCTCCTTAGAAATAATTTAGGCGAGAAGAATTACTGCTATTAAAGTTTCCCATCCATGCTTCAAATGATTTTACCGTATTTTGCAGTCTAATAAAGACTCGCCATTTTTGAGTCAATTCTTCACATCAATATCTAAATAAGAATTCTGCAGGAATTATTGTCTGAAGTAAAAATAGCATCCGTGAGGAAGAAACTTACCCTACAGCAAAGATGTCCATAGAGGGCTTGAGAACTGCATCTTGTACCACTTGTGCCTCACCTCCATGCTCATAGAACCTCTGAAAATATAGCTCGTATTATTTGATAATCATCACACTGGAAATAGAAACCTCGCTCACACAATATAAAAACAACAGAGAAAACACACCTCTGGTGCAACATAACAGCGTCTTCTTCCTCCAGTATCAAAAAAGAACGAAAAATCAGAGGGATCGTCATACGGGATATATATAGGCTTAAATGATGCAAAATCAGCAAGGTAGAGCCAATTCCAGGAAGTAACCAACACATTCTCACATTTAATGTCGCCTGCAACAAATTACATATACTTTCAAATATTTAAAATAGAAAAAAGGAAGTAGAACACAGACAGAACTTGCAGGAACATGCAAACTAATTTAACTGTTCATCTCACCATGACATACCCCATGCTCATGGCTCTGCTTCACAGCATAAAGCAACTGCAAAATGCAGTAAGTGAGATTTCATTCCCTACTTTTTTTTGATACAATTTCCAATACTCGTTCCATGAACAAGATTAAACAAACAGAGGGAGAGAGGGACCTGAAAAGCCAGCCATTTCTTTTCAACGAGGCTGAGGAAAGGGCGAGTGCTCAATCGATCATGAAGATTGTTAAAGAAGTATTGCCTCAACAAATAAGCAGCTTTATCTGTTTCAAGCCAAAACTGCAAAATAAATCCGAAAATAAAAATTTAGTATGGAACTGTTTGGAAATGAGAACCTATTAGAGTGATGAAATTCAAAACAACTAAGACTTAAAAAACAAATCAGAACAGACAACTTACAGAAAATGAACAGTTTGCGAATGGAAGCTTTACTGTTTTCTTGATATCAAAAGCAATATACCAAATCTTTGTTCATTCTACTTTTTCAGAAGCAATTATTTTTTAAACTTTTGTAGCAAAGAACGATCATCTTCTTTCTTTTAAATAACAATTTTTGGATTTGCTTTCGGACTCTTGTGGCATTAGTGTATTGTCTAATCTATGGACTGAAGTAATCCCTAAAGATGCATTACAGTTTATTTACTAATTAATTGCAAGGCAACCATAAAAGAGACTCAGCAGCTATTCCACGATTTGTTTGCTTAGAGTTATTTGCTCACTAAGTATTCACTCCGCAGACAGTTTCAACTTACTAAAACCTCAAACATTTATATAGAGGAATCACTTCCACAAGCTTCTCAATGAGTGAACTGGAACAAAAACGGACTTGGGAAACAATGAATTAAACTAAAACTTGTTACCTATATTTGATGAGTTGTCTTCCAATTTCCGAGAATGATACTTTAATAGGTCAGTTCACAAACTCCCTATACGGTTATAAACCAAAAAATCGAAAAAAAGCTGAAATTTTCCACACGCACCTATCGACCTCTGGTAATAAATAGTCCCATAGAAATTGAAAAATACGTATCCACAAACTCGTCCCTAGAATTAAATTTCCCTTTTTTTCCACGAAAAGAACGTACTAAATCCAATATTTCTTCTCCCTCCAAATTACTTAACACAATTCGTACCAAATTCGAAAAAAGCTGAAATTGTCCACACGCACCTATCGACCTCTGGTAATAAATAGTCCCATAGAAATTGAAAAATACGTATCCAACAAACTCGTCCCCAGAATAAAATATCCCTTTTTTCCACGAAAAGAACGTACTAAATCCAATATTTCTTCTCCCTCCAAATTAATTAACACAATTTCTACCAAATTCGAAAAAAGCTGAAATTTTCCACACGCACCTATCGACCTCTGGTAATAAATATTCCCATAGAAATTGAAAAATACGTATCTACAAACTCGTCCCTAGAATCAAATTTCCCTTTTTTTCCATGAAAAGAACGTACTAAATCCAATATTTCTTCTCCCTCCAAATTACATAACACAATTCGTACCACCAGAGCATTAAAAATTGAAACTTCAATCACCTCAAATTAAACTAATAAAATTCGAGACAATAAACGAAAAGAGATGACTAACCTGGAAGGGCCAGACATGGGGGTGTTCGAGTTTGGAGAAGATGTCCCTAATGCGCGTGAGGCAGCGCTCGTACTCGCGCAAATCAACAGAGTCGCCGCGCTTGAAGTAGACCTTGACGAGCACCAAACCCTCGTCGTGCTTGCAGAGTATGGATTTGAGGAATCGGTCCCTCCCCAGGACTTCCTTCAGCACCAAGTTGTACGACGACGGCAAATCGTGCAGATAGTACTCCGTCGCCGACGCCTGCGTCGTCCGGGCGATCTTGTTCCCCATCACCCCTCAATTTTATTTTTCTCCGGCGAATTTTGATTTAAATTTAAATAGCAGTCATTAATTTAAGGAATTTGGGGGTTTAGGGGTTGGGGTGTGAGAATTAATGGAGAGGAGCTGCTGCCATGGAATTGGGGATTGGGGATTGTCTTCGTTTTTACTATTGGTTCCGTGTATATGAATCTATTGGAGTACAATTATCTATGCAGCGCGTACTAACGAACAAATTTCGGGGGGATTGAATTATAATTTAGAGCAGGACATGGGCCGGGCCGGGCCGGTCCGGGCCGGATCAAGTAAAACTATTATCAACCCGACCAACCCTACTATTGTAGCTCGGGTTTGTAAAAGAAAAAAATCAGCCCAACTCAATAGAAGCGGGTTATTAGTAAATTAGCAAACTGCACCTGCTCGATTACACTCCCTAAGTGTGCGGTTCGGGTGTTGCGGGTGAAGTGGATTGAACAACTTTCTCCGAGTGTTTTTATTTTTCTACTATTGTCAATGCCTATAACTCGCCCAATCAAACATATATGTAGTATAAAATCATAAAATGTCTATCGTATTCTTGAATTCTCTCGACTCTGCACATTTTTACTTTATTTTATAAACTCTCACATGGTTTCTGTAGGAACTCTTCATCACTAGAACCGCATCTGAAAGAATTTATGGTCCCGAATTCGTTTAATACAGAGGTGTTGTTGAAGGTGTTATGACACTTGAACAAACAAGCAGCGGAAATATAAAGACAAAAGAACAATACTCAGAATTAAAAATGTTCACAAGTAAAGACTTGTGAACTTGCCCTTTACAGGACGGAAAATATATTAAAATCAGTATTCCAAGAATACAAACAGAAGAGTGTGAAAACTTCTTCCTTATGAGTGAATCTTTTTCAAGGTCACTCTTACAACCAAATCTAGATACTAAAAGAAAGATATCAAAAATTCTAGATTTCAAAGAATGTACTTATAAATAGTACGTACAACAGATCCTAGAAAACACACTAAAATTCTCGAGATTAAAACTTCAGCTCTCTATTTTGTTTTCTCGAAATCTGTCATAATCTTGAGTCTTGAGTTTGATATTTATAGACTTGCCAAGCTTCCACTCTTCAGCCCATGATCTGCAAGAAAACCAACCACAAGAGCACTCAAGATAATGGGTTAGTGGGTTAGTTAGGAAGTTAAGATAAATCCCATAATTAAATCCACTAAGCACTACTTAACCCTACTAAGCCCACTAACTAAGATTTAGTTTAGAAGTTAAGAAAAGTTAAAAACACATTGTGAAATTAATTCACGTGTTTCAAACTCCCCCTTTTTAACTTTCTGATCAAAACTAAATCTTAGTCAAAGACTCCCCCTGAGATATTGCTTGAACTCCCCCTGAATTTGATACCATTTGAAAAACATAGAAACAATAAATTAAAACCAAATTCAGCAAGATAGTCCAACAAAAGAAATAATCAAAGTGCAGTCCTAAACAAAAGTTCAGAGGGAAAATAAACAAAACACAAAAATATTGTTCATGAAAACAATCTAAAGTAAAATATCCAAAGTCTCCAAGGTCTCCTCAGTTTCAGCTGCTGCTCCTCCTCCATCACTAGATCCACTGCTTTCTTCTTGAGCTTCCCCCTCTTTCTTTGCCTCCTCTTCATTGACTCCTTGCTCTCTGCCTCTAGCATCCAAGGGATGAGATGTTCCTGCTTCAGTTTCATGATCTTTTTCTCCCCCTTTTTGATCAGAAAGAGCCTTCTGAATCATCTCCACCATGGACTGATGATAGGTAATCTGAGCTAGAGAATGAGTAAGCTGCTGCAATAGAAGATCTCTAGGAACAGACACAAGAAGGTTAGAAGTGTTGTCAACATGAGGTGCAACACCCTCAGTACCAATGTTATTTTGACCTGATTCAGTTGAGAGAAAATCATCTCCATTCCAAGGAAGATCTTGAACATGAGGAGCCCTCAGAAAATTTTGAGACACAGTGATCATGCCTTGTGGGGTGTGAAGATATTCTGAGGCATCTTGGCCCAAGTTTTGAGAGAGTAAGATGGAATATATGAGAGAAGGATAGGGGAGGTGAGTGGAGGGTGAAATTTTCTGGGCAAGATGACCAATAGTATCAAAGAACAGTTTGCCAAAATCCACTGGTAAACCCATCCCCAATTTGTACATGAGTACAGCATGAGGCTTAGTTACCACAGAGACATTTTTGGATGGAATCCAATTAGCCACTGTGAGTCTAAACAGGACAGAGTAGAAAGCAGTGAGTAGAGAGACTTGAAATTTTCTTGGGTGTGCAGGCCAATTTCTTAAACGGTTTCCAGAAATAACTTTGCAAATCTCAGTAAAATCACCATAATTATCCTCATCAATCACAGTAGGAGTTTGTAAATGAGAGTTGATAACTTTGGGAGAAAAAGAATAAATGGCATTGCGCACAAAAACTTTGCCAGAGTTTGGAGAGTTTTTCTTTAAAAAGGAGGTTTGCAAATTGGCATAAAACTCTTTCACAACCAAGGGATCATAAGAGCAGGCAATCTCAACTAGGTTAAGGATTTTTCTTTGGTGAAGAAAAGCTGTTATCCTATGCCTATCAAATTCTTCCTTAGAAATTTTCTTTTCCTCAATGAAATGACAATTCATGACTTGAGGACTCAACAATGAATCAGACTCAAAATAGAAATTAGGACTGAAGGCATTTGTTACCTCAAAAGGGATTGACAAGTTCTTCCCATCCAGGTCTGGTTCTTCTTCTTCTGCGGAATCATCATCTTCTGAATCTTCAAGCTCATCAGGGACATATGCTGGTTCAGGTGATGCAGCACGTGGGGCAACACCTTCTTCCTGCTGAGAAGAGTCTTCAGAGGATTCACTGTCGGAATCAGAAGAGGACAAGTTTTTGCGAAAAGTAGCTAGTGGAACCTCCCAACTGTCTTCACTTTTCTCTGATTCTTCAGCCTGAGGAGGAATTGTATCTGCTTGAGCTGCTGCTTCTGCCAGGGTTTCCAGAGGATCTCCCTGAGGTGCTGATGGAGTTTCTTCTGTAGTGGTGAACTCCTGAGCATCGACAAATGGAATGTCTACATGCTCTGCTGATGACATTCCAGAGAAATCAGGCATTTCTTCATCCTGATAAGGGGCAGCATCCTCAGCAGCATTCTGAGGAACATTCGCTGAACCAGTAGGTGCAGCAGCATCTTCTGGAGCATGTGCAGCAACACCTTCAGAGACAGGTGCAGCAACACCTTCTGAGCCAGGTGCAGCAACACTTTCTGAAACAGGTGCAGCAACACCTTCTGAAACAGGTGCAGCAACACCTTCAGGAACAGAATGTTGAGAGGCTGCTGTTGCCATGCTGGGCTGCGACGTCTCCCCCTGAGTTGATGCTGGGGAAGGTGAGTTGTTGGATGAAGACTCAGAGGAGCTGGAAGACAAGGCTTGAGCCTGTGGTGCAGCAAAGGTAGGATCCCCTGCTTCGTCATCAGTTTCTTCATCTACCAGATGAAGACCTCTTCGTGGGTTTGACTGGACTGGAGTACGGCCACCTCTGCTTCCTCTTCTTCCACCTCTGCTTCCTCTCCGGGGAGAGTTTTCTCCTCTTCGGCGTTGTGGCACCGCAGTGTTCAGATCTGGAAAAGGGTTCGTGCGCTTTGACCGGCGCGTTGGAAATCTTCCGGCGGTGGAAGAGGGACCCACAAAATCAAAGTTGTCTGGGTCAATCGGGTTCAGCTCGTCGCCGGGCTCAATGTAGCTGATAGGAACAGCTTCAAAGTTGATTGGATGAACGATGATGGCCAGATTTGGGTCTGCTGGTACAGGTGCTGCAGCATCGTTGTGGACATCACCATCGACGGCTGGAGGAGGATTTCTAGGTGGGGATGCCATGATACAGTAGATAAAGTAAAATTGCTTCTTTGTGCTTTTGATTTTTGAGTGTGAATTTTGTGAGAAGAAGCACGAAATTTATAAGCCCTAATTTTTTGCTGAAGAAGAAAGAAAAAAATTGAAGTGGAGAAGGTGAAGAAGTGGTGTCCGTTTTTCTTGGGGAGAGTGTGATTAAGGAGAATAAAATTTCCTTGGCAGTTTAAAATAAAAACGTGACACATGGCACAATAAGGAGTGGACTTAGTGGAAAATAAGGAATTAACCCATGTACCCATGACCCATATAAATAGGGATAATTAAAATGAAAAGAGAAAAAACAATAAAACCGTAGCACTCAAGAAATATTCACAAATAATAGAAAAAAAACATTTATTAATGATTAATAGTGAGAAAAATTTGCTGACAGGCATAGATACTATTATATATTTATATATTTATTATTATACATATATATATATATATATATATATATTTTTTATTTTATTTTATTTTATTTTTTTTTTTTTTTTTTTTTTTTATAATAATATATATATATATAAACTCTTATTTTCAAGTCAAACAATTCACATGGAACATGATCAAGTGTTCAGTTTGAAGGTTCCTCAGTTACTAAGATATGACTATCAAAATAGAGGAGTTTGACTTATGTGAGTGTAATTATTTGTCTAAATGTTTACATGAAGCATGATCACGTTTCAAGGTGAAAGACTTCCAGTTACTGATTTAGAAAATAATACATCACAGTGAAGTCATTATTTAATGAAGCTAATGCTTCAGTAAATTGTGTTGCAGCTTAAGATATTTGATGAGGTGCTGCAACACGTTTCAGGACATGTTTATTGAGTACACATCCCGAGAGATTTTCTGAGTTTTGAAAACCTCTCATAATCTAATGCCTTTGTAAAGATGTCAGCCAGCTGATCTTCTGTAGGAATGTACTTTAAGCACACTATATTTTTCTCAACTATATCACGAATAAAATGATGTTTAATATCTATGTGTTTAGTTCGTGAGTGTTGAACGGGATTTTTTGAAATGTCAATAGCACTTGAATTATCACAATATATGGTCAGGGTATCACTGGTTAACCCATAATCTCCCAACATTTGTTTCATCCAAATTAGTTGACCACAACACCCTCCAGCAGCTACATATTCTGATTCAGCTGTTGAAAGAGATACACAGTTTTGCTTTCTACTAAACCAAGAAACTAGATTATTCCCCAAAAAGAAACATGCACCTGATGTGCTTTTTCTGTCACTAATATCCCCAGCCCAATCAGAATCACTAAAGCCTATCAAGTTTGTATTTGTGTCTTTGAAAAACTGAATCCCTAAGTCTACTGTACCTGCAACATACCTAATAATCCTCTTCACAGCTTTAAGATGGGTGACCTTGGGATTTGCTTGATATCTGGCACACACACAAACACTAAACATAATGTCAGGCCTGCTTGCTGTTAGATACAGAAGACTTCCAATCATGCTTCTGTAGAGAGTGCTGTCAACATCTTCTGCAACATCATCCTTGGACAGTTTTTGGCTGGATCCCATTGGAGTTTTCATGTGCTTGGCTGATTCCAACTCAAACCTTTTAACCAGATTGAGAGCATACTTCTTCTGATTAACAAACATTCCTTCACTTGTCTGTTTGATTTGGAGTCCTAAGAAGTAATTCAACTCCCCTACCATACTCATTTCAAAAGTGTGAGACATTGAATCTACAAAAGACTGTAAAAGGTTAGCACAAGTAGAGCCAAAAACAATGTCATCAACATATATCTGAACAATAATGATATGATTATTAGTTCTTCTAACAAATAGGGTTCTGTCTGCCTCCCCTCTATTGAACTGTATTTCAAGTAAGAAGTCAGTGAGTCTTTGATACCATGCTCTAGGAGCTTGTTTAAGACCATACAGTGCCTTCTTAAGCTTGAAAACATGATTAGGCTTGGCAGAATCTTCAAAACCCTTTGGCTGTTCAACATATGCTTCCTCATTTAAAACCCCATTCAGAAATGCACTTTTGATATCCATCTGATACAGTTTGATTTTAAGAAAGCAGGCTATAGCAAGAAGTAATCTAATTGATTCAATTCTAGCTACTGGAGCAAAAGTCTCATCAAAGTCTATACCCTCAATTTGAGTGTATCCTTGTGCTACTAACCTAGCCTTATTTCTAACAACTGTACCTTTTTCATCAGTTTTGTTTTTGAAGATCCACTTAGTCCCTATCACATTTACATGGCTTGGTCTGGGAACTAAGTACCACACATCATTTCTGATGAATTGATTCAACTCTTCATGCATTGCATTTACCCAGAATTCATCCTTCAGAGCTTCTGCAATATTCCTGGGTTCCACTGAAGACACAAAACAAGTGGTTCCAGTTAGTGCACATTCAGAAGATAAATTAGCAAATCTTACCATATCTCTGTAGTTCACTCTCTCTTTTCTTCTGGTTCTTATTCCACCAAAGATATCACCCACTACTTGAGTTGATGGGTGATTTTTCTGGATTCTGCTTGATGGTTCCTTTCTGCAGACATCTAGGGTTGGTTGCAACTCAGTCTCTGTAGGATGTGTTGAGTCAGATGTGGTGACACTTGGCTCAGCACCTTCTTCTCTTAAGACTGGACTGTTTGTGTCTGGGCTTTCTGTGCAGAAGTGTCTTCTTCTGTTGTTTCCCTTTCAGCAATCAAGTCATCAACTTCATCTTCAGCTGTTTTACTGCGGAGATCAGCAAAGTCATCAAATACCACATTTACAGATTCAATAATGGTTCGAGTTCTTAGATTGTATACTCTATAAGCATGACTGTTATTAGAGTATCCCATAAACAAGCTCAAATCACTTTTTGAATCAAATTTAGCTAGATGATCTCTATCATTTAGAACATAGCAGACACACCCAAACACATGCATGTATTCTAGATTAGGTTTCTTACCATAAAGAATTTCATATGAAGTCATCATAGATCCTAATCTTAGATACACACGGTTTGAGATGTGACAGGCTGTGTTGACAGCCTCAGCCCAAAACCTTTTAGACAAATTTTTTGCACTCATCATCACCCTAGCCATTTCCTGAATAGTTCTGTTTTTCCTTTCAGCAATGCCATTTTGCCGAGGAGTTTTTGGAGCAGAAAATTCATGCTTTATTCCCTTTTTATTACAAAAAGCAAAAAATAAAGCATTCTCAAATTCTTTTCCATGATCAGATCTTATCCTACGAACAGAAACTTGAAATTGAGTTCTAACAAACCTGTACAAATTTTTGAAAACTTCAAAGGTGTCTGATTTTTCTCTCAAAAAATACACCCAAGTATATCTTGAAAAATCATCAACACATACAAAGACATATTTTTTACCACCTAGACTTTCTACCTCTATAGGACCCATAAGATCCATATGTACAAGTTCAAAACAAATAGTGGTACCAACGTGTTGCAACACTTTGTGTGGTACTCTGGTTTGCTTTCCCTTCTGGCACATTCCACATATAGGAATATCCTTGATCTTGAGATCTGGTACTCCTCTTATGGCATTGTACTTGTTGAGAAGCTTCAGATTCTTGAAGTTTGTATGTCCTAGTTTCTGGTGCCACAGCTCTACTTCACTTACTCTTGAACTCTTGCATGAGATGGTGTCACCTGTTTGATAGCAATTATCCATTGATCTGGAACCTGTAAGTACACAATGATTTTGATTATCAAACACAGAACAACAGTATTTATCAAATTCTACACGTAGATCATCATCACACAATTGACTGATACTAATGAGATTTGACCCCAATCCTTCAACATGTAAAACATTTGAGAGTTTTGGAAGCCCCTCAATACTGAGTGTTCCACATCCAACCACTTTGCCTTTAGCTCCTCCTCCATAGGTTACACGTCCTCCATTAAGTGTGTGGTAGTTTGATAGATATTCCTTTGTTCCAGTCATGTGCCTGGAGCATCCACTATCAAAGTACCATGAACCTGAAATGTTAGCATTTAAAGAGGTGTACACTGCTTTGCACAAAAATTTACCTTTGGGAGTCCATATTTTACACTCCTTTTTGGTAGATTCTACCTTTTTCTTTGACATGTTCCTTGAAGTGTTGTGGCTTATTTTATACAACATTTGTCACTGCTAAGTTTTTCACAAAATGGACGAATGTGTCCTGGTGAGAAACAGTAATGACAAACATAACCTTTTATTCTGGAATCTGGAGTGGTGACTGTGGACTTCCTGCAATCCTTTCTGTTTGCACCCTTCTCTTTTACAAAGACAATTTCTTTCTTCTTAACTGGCTTCATTTGTTTTTTGAACCCTAGCCCTTCATGTTTGTAGTGCTTCTCCATTGACACAATCTCTTCGAGCTTAGTTGTGCCAGTGTTCATCCTCTTGATTGCTAGAGTTGCCTTTTTGAGTTCTTCTTTCACTTTTGCCAGTTCAAGATCCTTCTTGGTGATTCCAACCTCCAAATGTGTGATTGTTTCTTTGAGGGAGGAATTTTCTTTGTTGGCTGCATCTAGAGCTTGAGTCTTATTCTCCAAGTTTCTGATCAGCTTTTTATACATTTCTTCATCATCACTGACTGCTTCATTACTGGATTCTGCTGCATTCACAGAAATAGAGTTTAAACATGTATATTGATCAGTATTTAACTCACAAATTGAAAGTGTTTCAGAAAGTGTTGCAGCATCCAGGGAGACTCTTTGGGATTCTGTTTCAGTGGAACTTCCGGTAAGATATCTGACAGAAAGAGCTTGTTTAGAGGATTGCTGTTCCTCTGTCTGTTCAGGTTGTTCTTCCTCCTCATCACTGACAGCACAAATCAAACTCATTCCTCTCCTTCTCAAGGTATTTGCACATTCATTAGCATAATGTCCAAATCCTGAACAGGCCCTGCATTTAATATGATCCAAGTTAGGTGGTTCAGAATTTGAACGAATAAAAGAAGAATTTTTTAAATTGTTTTGAGAAGGTGTTTGAGGAAATGTTCTCTGTGGAATAGATCTGTTCCGGGGCTGAGTTTGTCGATTTTGTGGAGACCCTTCTGAGTATAACTGCCTGGGCTTGATTCCACTTCGTCTGAACGCCCTATTGAATTTCTGAATCTGAAATGCCACATTATTGAGGCATTCTTCTGCATCATCATCATATTCCGGAGCAACATCTTCCTTCTCTAATTCTGCCTGGAGTGCATTTGAGATAGCCTTTCCTTTCTCCTTTCTTTGATCTTCGAAGTTCATCTCTCTGGACTTGAGACTTCCTATTAATTCGTCCAGCCGTAGAGATGATGTATCTTTAGCCTCCTCAATAGCAGTAACCGTCATGCTGAACCTTTCTGGAAGAGTTCTCAATACCTTATTCACTAGTGTCTCGTTGCTCAAAGGACCACCTAAGGATTGAAATTCATTAGCCAAGTCAATCAGCTTCTCATTGTACTGAGAAATTGTTTCAGTTTCCTCCATTCTCAGTCTCTCAAATTTGGAAGAGAGTAATCTGAGCTTGGTTCTTTTGACACTATCTGATCCCTCACAATGTAGCTGAAGAATTTCCCAAGCATCCTTTGCAGAAGTGCATACAGAGATTAATTTAAACATTGTTAAATCTACTGAATTGAAAATTGCATTTAACGCCTTTGAGTTTTGATTAGCATTTGATAGATCGTCTGGTGTCCACCGTAATTCTGGAGTTGGAAACACATCTCCGTCCACATCTGTGATAGTTGGTGGCTTCCATCCAGTGAGAATAGATCTCCATGCTCTCTCATCAATGGCTTTGATGTACGCCCTCATCTTGACTTTCCAGTAGGTGTAGTTCGTGCCATCAAGTACAGGAGGTCGCATAGAAGCAGTCATCTGAGTATCCATCACGAATTCGTTTCTGTAAGAAAAATAGGAACAAACACTTAGTATACGTCAAGTGTTGGCTCTGATACCAATTGAAAGAATTTATGGTCCCGAATTCGTTTAATACAGAGGTGTTGTGAAGGTGTCCGCCCTAAATCGTTACCGCACTTATG
>NW_012193677.1:1715419-1726814 GCF_000504015.1 Erythranthe guttata | reverse complement strand
TAGTTGGTTGGATGGGTTGGGTTGATTTTATGGCTAGTTTTTAACCAACCCAACCAGCGCACAACCCTATCTGTATCTTTTTAACTTCAATTTAAATCATATATATATATATATATATATATATATATATATATATATATGCGCGGTTGAGAGACTACAACTCTAGTTACACACCTTTTCCGTAAGAAATGAAACAATTAAAAATAAACTAAAGGAAATATATATCACGATTTCCGTAAGATATGAAACAATTAAAAATAAACTAAAGGGAATATATATCACGATTCGGGTAAATTTGATCAAATATATCAATATATATATGTTTCACTCGATTACTTTTGAATCTTTGATACTCAGTTGTTCCAAAGTGAACACAATACACATCACCAATTCAATTTCAAACACAATTTGTTCCCCACCGTCACATGTCCGTTCACATCTAACGGAAAACACTACTTTATGACCGAAATTGAATTCAACTTTCGTCATCTCAAAAAACCTAAGATGGCTAACAAAGAAAGCTTGGAATCCAAGCAAAACAAACCGACAAAAGCCCCCCATTAGAGACTAAAAAAATATATATATACATATAGTTGTAATATATATATATATAGAAAGATTAATTGTTTTGTAGGATCAACTAACCAACATTAGTGTAGAAGCTGGTTTAGCAGATAGAGAAGGTGAAAATGGTGTTTTAGGAGTAGTAGCAGCAGACCTCTTTGCAATAGTTGCCTTGGGGCAAAACAGTAATTTCCTTCTGTGATTATTATTTAACAAATTTCCGCCATAGCCACCACTACTTTTGCATGATGAAGAAGATTTCATCCTTCGGCTGTACGACGTCGTTTGGGGATCCTTCTTCCCGAGATCGTCAACGCTCTCCACACTCGCCAGCGATCCAAACGTCTGCGATTTTCCATGGTAATACTTCGATAAACCCCTCCTGCAAATTTTTTTAATCATCACCACAATTAATTTCACACATTTACACACACAAACACGTGTAAACATATATATATATATATATATATATATATATATAGAGAGAGAGAGAGAGAGACACACACACACAGAGAAATTACTTACTTAATGGGGAGTTGAGACATGAGCTCAGCCAAATGGAAGAGAGGGCCGCCGCCGCAAGAATTACTATGATCAGATGAAGATGAAGAAGATGATGACGTGTCATCTGTTGATTCGTCTGCTGCTGAGGATGAAGAATATTCCATATCTGATTCGCAATTTTCTTCATCTTTCTTGATAATCCCCCACGTATAATTATTAATGGATCCCATTTAATTTCTTGGAATAAATAAATAAATCAAACTTGATAATAAGTTTCAGAGAGCTTGAAAAATGTAATGAGTCGTCTCTTTATAAAAATGGAGCATATATATATGTATATATGTATGTGTATTTTGTATGTATAGGTGGAGGGGAGCTAGATATATGTGGATGTTAATGAAGGGTTTATGATGATGATCAATTTATTTTACACGTTTTTAATATTATTTTCCAAGATGTGTTTGTTTGTTATTATCCTTATAGAAGTAGCTAGGTTTGGTCATTTTCAATTTCACATAATATATCTATTATTTTTAATTTTATTTTTTAAAGTGAAAAGTACATGCAAGAGGATAAGACCTATATATATAATTATATATATATATATATATATTTGAAGAGATTTATCCAAATCCGAGTCATCACTTTTGCACTTTAGGGAATTTTTAAGGTGGATTGGATCATACAATATCTACTATGAATATCTATTATGGCATTCTTTGTCCCCACAAAGTAATGACTGGGCTTTCATGGTGTGCTTTTTGATCTAGCGTTTTCAATTATTTTGTAGGTTAACGAGCGGATATGCATTCTTGCGGGTTTAGATATCCGAGAGTCCTTCAATCGACATTCGAACATCAACGAGTGGAGTAGCCTTGTAAACTACCTCATACACGGAGAAATAATCAACTGTTTTGTTTAATGAATGAATCTCTTCACTAACGGGCTCAATCAACTATAGGTTAACGAGCGGATCTTTATTCGTGCGGGTTCAAATACTCTTGAGTTTTCCAATCGACATTTGGATATCAACAAGTAGAGTCGTCCTTTAGACTACCTCATACACATAGAAACAATCAACTCTTTTGTAGGTTAATGAATGGATCTCTTCTCTTGCGGGCTAATTAATTGATCTATTCTCTTGCGGGCTCAAATACTCTCGAATTGCTTAACTGACATTAAGAAACAATGAGTGGATCCTTCCTCTCGACTACGTAGTAGTTACATATTTTCGAAAACCTCTACTCTTGCGGCCTCAAATACTCTTGAGTTACTTAATTGACATTTGAGAAATAATAAGAGGATCCATCCTCTCGACTAATCAGATACGTAGTTGTTACGAGCTCAAAATACTCTTGGGCTGAGATTGGGCAGCAGCAGCGAGCGGAGCCATCCCATGCGACTACTTCGGACACATCGTAGTAGTTCTCGACATTCTCTACTTTGCTGACTTGAAAGATTTTTTGATTGCCAAATTAACATTTGAAGAGCATCAACTAAAAATCCCAATATTTTATTTTTATTTTTCCACCAAATATTGTTGTAATAAAAAATTTATTGAGCCGAGCTGAGATATCTGATAATGGCTATTTCTTCTAATATCTTAAATTAATCATTTGAACAATTGTATGAATTTTTAAATAAATTAGTTTCAAATAATATTTAGAAGTTCAAAGTCCATCTAGATTGGAAAAGGCCCAAATTGTGAAGATCAAACCCATTTAATCTTTCTTGAATTCTACTAAATGGGCTTTGTGATTTAACATTAAAAGGTCAACACGTGTATTGTATGTACCTATTTTTACATACCCATATAAAATAAAACTATTATAAAAATTAATATAATATATTTGGTTAAACTATTGGAATATTTTATTCATTATTCGTAAGAAGATAAAATAAATTTGAAGATATAAATTGAAATAAAGGTAAAAGTAGAAGGGCTTGAAAATAAATTGACGGTGACCGTTGATATTTGAGGAGCATGCGAACTCGAGATATGGGGAAGCAGAAACAGTGGATTTTATGTGGGGAATCGAGTTTACAGACATGCCAACAATATCCCACCATACAACTTTATAAAATAAATTAAAAATTATCTAATAAATAAATAATCTTTTCTCCGGAATCAAGAAACATTTTCTTAGCTGGATTTAATAAATTTATTTCAAGTCCGTATTACATCAAACAAACTGACAAACATCACCTTGCTGACACAGCAACACACACACACACACACTGCCCGACACATGCACACAGAGTACAAGCTAGCACACTTCTCTCTCTCTCTCCCTCTCTCTCTTGTTTCTCTCTCTAGAACGGAGCTCGAAGAGAGGGCCCTTTTTTTCTGTGTTGTCACTGTACTTCGTAAGAGAGACGTTGTAGAAAAAAAGAGTACCGTTGAAAAAGATTCCATCTTTAACAAAAATTGAATTTGAATCAAACAAATTAAGTTATAGCTAGCAAGCATTGAGCAAAAAAAAAAAGAAGAAAAAAAAACTAAGTGTGGGAGTTTTTTTTTTTTTTTTTAATCGATCTCTTACATCAACTGTGGATCGAGCAAATGGGGAGTGGCGGATTTGTGCAGCTTGTCTTCATTTGTTTTCAGCTCTTCTTGTTTCTTGGTAAGTGTGTCTGTGTGTGTGTGTGTGTGTGTGTGTGTGTGGGGTGTAAATTTGAGCTCTTTTTGAACATTTTTGACAATGCCTATTGTACAATGGTAGTATTAATTAGTTTATTTCTGTCTCTAGATTTTGGGGCACCCTTCAAACTAATTAGGTGTGTAAACGAGCCGAGTCTCGAGTTCGAGTTCGAGCTTTTGTCGAGCCGGCTCAGCTCATTTCATTTACACAGCTGAAATTGATTCATTGCCAAAGTAGTGGTTTTATTTCTGATTGCTTCCTTAACTTCATTAAGGGCAGTTGTGTAATTTTTGGGACTTTGGATAATGATTAATACTTGTCGGTGGCTAATTAAATTGCTTAATTAGGTTTTTAGGATGAGTATTTTTTTGGGTGGAGGGTTTCAACTCTCAAGTGTTGGGCTTTTATTTCATTTTTAATTACCACATTGTAAATGCTTTCTAAGTTTCTTTGTAGCAGCAAATTCTTATTCCTACATTAATCGTGTCCTAAAATAATGATTAGTGTGGAAATTTATCCAAGTAGGGAAACATTAGGGTATCAAAAAATGGTTTCGAAATGTGGATATATAATCAATGTGACATGTTCATTTTTACTATACATGTTGGCTGTGTTATTACATGATTTGTTGTTTGATTGAAGCCATGATTTCATTGTTCGATTTGAAAAAAAATAAATCAAGTAGAAATACTAGATAACCTACTCATGAACATTTCAAATATACATATGTTAGAATTCTTTCTTCTCTTTCTTGAATAACAACTTGTTACGTAGTCATTCTTGATGTCTTATTAGTTATTACCAAGATTCAATCTTGCGCTTTCTCGAATAACAACTTCTTACATAGTCATTCTTTTATGTCGTACCAAGATTCAATCTTGCGCTTTCTTGAATTACAACTTCTTACATAATCATTTCTGAGATTTGATTATCAAGAATCAATCTTTAAAAAAAAATTCAATCTTTTTTTATCTCATAGGCACATGTAGAGGCGGTAAAATCGGGATATGCTACGGCCGAAATGCCGACGACCTCCCACCACCCGAAAAGGCCGTCCAGCTCATCCAACTCCACAACATCAAATACGTACGTATCTACGATTCCAACATCCAACTCCTCAAAGCCTTTGCCAACACAAACATCGAACTCATAATCGCAATCCCAAACTCCGACCTACTCCCCTTCTCCCAGTTCCAAACAAACGCCGACACCTGGCTCAAGAACACCCTCCTCCCTTACTACCCCGCCACCAAAGTCACCCACATCACCGTCGGAGCCGAAGTCACCGAAGCCCCCAACAACGTCTCCTCCCTAGTGGTCCCCGCCATGCAGAACATATTCACCGCCCTTAGAAAAGCCGCACTTCATCGAAAAATCAAAGTCTCGAGCACACACTCACTAGGTGTGATGTCGCGCTCTTTCCCTCCTTCCGCTGGTGCCTTCGACAGCAAGCACGCGTTTTTCCTCAAACCGATGCTCGAGTTTCTCGCGGAGCATAATTCACCGTTCATGGTCAACTTATACCCTTATTACGCTTATCGAGATTCCACTTCAAATGTTTCTCTAGACTACGCTTTATTCGAATCATCTTCGGAAGTGATTGATCCTAATACCGGTTTGTTATACACCAACATGTTCGACGCGCAAATAGACGCGATTAATTTCGCACTCACCGCTCTCAATTTCCGAACTGTCGAGATTATGGTGACAGAAACAGGGTGGCCCACAAAGGGTTCGCCGAAAGAGACTGCAGCTACACCAGATAATGCGCAAACGTACAATACGAATTTAATTCGACATGTGATAAATAACACGGGCACACCCGCGAAGCCAGGTGAAGAAATAGATACGTACATATTCTCTTTGTTCAACGAGAACCGGAAGCCCGGATTGGAATCGGAGAGGAATTGGGGGTTGTTTTTTCCCGACCAGACGAGCGTGTACAATCTTGATTTCACGGGGAGGAGCGGGGGTGGTGCAGTGGACACTACTGCGGGGGGGAATTTCACCGGGGGGTTGAATAATGGGACTTGGTGTGTTGCTTCGAATAATGCTTCGGAAAGTGATTTGAGGAACGGGCTTGATTGGGCTTGTGGGCCCGGAAATGTGGACTGTTCGGCTATTCAGCCGAGCCAGCCTTGCTTCGAGCCGGATAGCTTGGCTTCGCATGCTTCGTATGCATTTAATAGCTATTACCAGCAAAATGGAGCTACTGATATTGCTTGCACTTTTGGTGGTGCAGGTTTTAGAACAAACAAGAATCCAAGTAAGTCTCATGTATATATATATCATTTCAACTACCTTTGATTTAATGAAAATTGACCTATCTTAATGTTCTGTTGATTTATGTAGGTTATGACAACTGCATGTATATGGTTTTCGGGTATGCGTAAATATTGTTTAATAGTTTGTTTATATTTTTATATATTTTATAGCAAGAGCTCGTTGATTTTCCTAGAACTAATTTTTTTTTTCTGTGATTTAAATTTCGTCAGCACAAACAAGACTGCAGCAGCTAATGCAACAATTAGTCCTTCGAAATCTTCATCGTGCGTAAAGGCAATCTCCATATGGATTGCCGTTGGTTGCTTGTTGATTGGTTCATCGGCGTTTCTGTAAGATTCGGTTCATATGAAGAAAAAACGAGCAGGGAGTTATCCAACTATATGTGTATGTATAGCAGCTAGCTAGCTATCTCTATTCAACCCAATTTTTGACCAAAAAAAAAAACACCAAGGAATTATTATGTATGATAGCTTTAGTTAGACAAACCTTTTTTTCTAGGATGATAGAGCATACATAAGAACTAATTGTATGCTCGAGATTTTAATTTGTATTCGTTGCAATGGGATTGAAAAAATTGAACTTCCGAGTTGCGACTTGCGATATAAGCTGCAAACCCGTGCTAAATTAGCTTAAAGGCTTTGCTTATCGAAATGGCGTTATTGTAGTTTTTTGACAAATGTTATGTATGGTGGAATAGATGCTTAAGAATTAGATAAAGGGTGGAGAATCGTGTGTGTACATGTTTCGAACGTGATTTATGAGAGGATGGAAATCGATATATTTTCGATTTAAAGCTCGATCATTAATAATTTTACTCATATTTTGTTTCGATAATCTAAACAAACTTTGTTCGAGCTCGTCTTATGAGAATAAAAATATGTGGAGAAAAAAAAATCAAGTTTCGTTACCACTTGTCGTTATGATTAAAATTCGTAGGAGCTCGATTTGGCTAATAATCAAGGCAGAGCTCGATTAGGCTAACCATGATGGACAAGCTGCGCTTCGTTGCATAGTAGTTATAAGGATAACATGTCAAAATCAATCAAAGTTTATAATAGGTGCAATTGAAAAGGTCAGCTAAACTCTGTCACACTTCAATTAAATGTTAATATATGTGTAATTTTGAAACTAAAAAATGAAGATGTCCAAGCTACAGCCAACCCATGATTGACAACAAGTGGTTATGATGATAAATTAATGAGGTAAACAAATGTCTTTAAAATATTATATTGGCAAATGGGAATAGTTTTAGTTTTGTTTAGCAATGATCAAGAGTTATCTTTTGGCCAGAAATTAAAAATTAATTTATTATCTGTCAATGGACTTTCTAGACAGATGATAGATAAACTTCACTAAATAATGAGAACCTAATAAGTGGATTTGTTACAAGAATTCCAAATGAGAAAGGTTACTTGTCAATTTTACTAATACTATTTTGACTTTGAACGTAATTTTGACAATTTTCTAGTTTGATCTTGGTAAAACCAAAACACATAAATTGCGGTTCTTTTATGTTAGCTTTCTAATCCAACTTGAATCAGTCAAATTGAATGTCGATAATAAACTTACGCGTGAACGAGTTACGTTTTGAATTCTACAAAACTCAAAACATAAAAAATGAAGGCACTCAATCTTAGTGATTCACGCAATATCTTTCTAAACCGACATTCAATCTTAGTGATTCAAGCTAGATTACAAAACTAATTCAAGGAATTACGAATCCAGCACTTTGGGTTTTACGAAATTCAGACTAGAAAATGATCAAAACTGCGTTTGAAAGTCCAAACAGTATTATTTTATGTGAACCGACATTTTTCATATCCCAGTTCGTCAAAATAGGAGAGCAGACCATAACCCAATAAACGTGCAAGTCGAAATTCAATGTATCGTTTTACTTCACTAGTTCGTGTACCCAATCCACTCAAATTGGTTAGCTGGCATGAAAATGGTGTACCATATCTTTGTATGGTTTGTAATGCCAGAAGAAGATAAGTAGTTTGGGTATATCTTAGTGCAAGTTTCATTTAAAATAATAATGAATTTGAAGCCACAATAATAATAATAAATAAAATAGAAAAAAGAAGGGCATAAAACATAAGACAACATTGTCCACAAAAAATGGTGAGGAAGCACAAATTAAGTATCAAAGCCAATTCTGTATTTGCAAAAAGATGTCTATAAAATTAGAAAACCCATCCAAAGAACCACCCAAAAATACATAATTTACTCACATGGAATCATAATAACAGTTTTTTTTCAATAACCGGAAAACGCAAAAGAGAGACCGAATCTATCACTTTTGAAACACCAAACTTTCGTCATAACCAAGAACCCACAACTTCAAATACCGTATAGTAGAGCACAATCGCTGCAAAGTGAAGTCAAAACAAAGCCCTAGGTTAACGGCCGGAAAATCTTATTACGATTCAAATTAAATACCATGAAAGCGAAACAACTTACCAAACACTTAAAGACCTTGTTCAACAAGATAGTCACCAATCTTCTCGACAACCATGTTGCACTGACCTCCAGTCATTGGCTCATTGTAGATGCCAAAGATCAAGGCCAAATTCGTCTTTTTTATCGTAACACCACCAGTTCCCTATACCAAAAATATATATTCATTTTAAAAAAATAAGTTAACATAAGTTTTCATATAACTAATTGACAAACACACCATTATCTTGATTCTTGCCCTTTGCTACTAGAAGCCATTAGCAAAACTAATACAGAATTAACAAGAAATTAAGTAAATTAGAAAGAGATTAGATCGAAATACCATCTTCCCTCTAATGACTGCTCCAGGTTCACCTTGAATCACCATGTACTTGGCTCCCCCAATGTACAATCCAGTCGGAGCTAACGAGCCGGGAGTATCAAAGTCAGTCATGATACCTGTTACCTCCTCGGGCTTCAACTGCACCAGCATTGAATTCATACGTAAACAGGACAATAAAATCAATCAAATAGTACATTATTGAAATTAGGGAGCAATTACACGAAAAGATCATCTACGACTTTTTAATTATTTATTTTAAAAGGTTTGTTTTTATTCAAACATTTTTTATTTTTTTATTTATTTTATTTTAGCAGATATTTTATGTGCATCAAAGAATAAACTGATAACCCTAATCAAAGAATTTAAGAGAGGAATATGATCTAATATCAAGCAATAAACGGCTTTTCGACCCTACCAAACGCATATAAACAAAATCAAAAACTTCTAATTTATCAAACAACGAATATAACCGATCAAAACAACAGAAAAGAAAAATCAACCAATAGCTGGATCCAACTACAACGAATACTAAGAACTTAAAAACCAAAATACAACAAAAATCGAAACCATCAGCTACAAACTAAACGGATCTCACAAGTCAAATCAAGTTCAAAACGGCACAAAATCAAGGTAAACTAAATATTCATCAACCAGATCGGGCAAATTCAAACAGCAACGAATATACCCAAGCAAAAGCAACTACAAAAATTCAAATTACAGTTGGATCTAACAACTCCGAGCACTAAATCAAACCACAGAATCAATCAAATCGAATAAATCTATCTCCAATCAGATCAATCTCAATTCTCAAACGGAGTACAATCAAGTTAAAAGGCAAGCATCCGTCAATCAATCAGATCCGCAAATTCAATCGATTTAAAAAAAAGTAGGAAGAGAGAAAAAAATAAAACCTGAGGGAAGGCGGCGCTCTGAGCCCAAACGCTGCCGTCGTGGCCGAGGATGGCGGAGGAGGTGAGGTGGTTGCCGTCGACTTCGGCCATCAAGTGGTCGTCTATGTACGATTGCCACGACATCGTTTCGTTATTGGTGGAAGAGAGAGAAAGAGAGAAGAGAGAGAGAGAGAGAAGAAAAGGAATCGAAAAAACGCGAAGTGCTGGGTGTGTAGAATGAGAGAGAGGAATGGTGCGGTGGACTGATTATGTACTGCAATCATCACATTTTATGCTTGCGGTCCAAGAGCATCTTTCTGTGTGAAAAGTCTATTTTGCCCCTCTAATAATGTACTCGTTTATTCCCCTAATTAACATATCAAATGAATTGGCACTTTATGGGTATACACAACTAATACAAGGAAATAAAGAAAAGGAAAATAAAGAAATAAAAGGTCAAAATTACAAATAATCTTAATTCCACTTTGCACCCTATAAATATGGTATTTTGGCAATTTGCACTTTTTTGAAAAAAATTGATTGCACTATGCACTCCTAAATACAATAAATCATTCACAATTACACTTTGTGAAAGAAAAAAGAAAAACAGAAAAGAAATAAAAGGTCAAAATTACAATTATTGATACAGAGATAAAACATAAAACCATAAATTGGAATGGTTTACTTCTGTGAGTTCATCAAATTGTGTATTCGAATTATATTAATTAGGGTAAATTACAAACACCCCCCTGAGGTATGGTCAAATTACAAAAACACCCCTCTTGTTTGGATAATTACAACCACCCCCTCAGTTCTTCAAATTTAGTGGAATCTTCGAGCTTATATGAAATATTATCACTTTTGTACCCGTTTTATACCATTCAAATTCTACATTATGAAGTAAGATGATCATAATATGTGATTTTTAGCTTGTGTATATCAGTTTGTAGTGCATCAGAAACTGTATTTTTACACAAAACGAATACAAACTAGAGCACATTACACGGAATCTAGATGATTATATTGAATTTGGCACAATAAGGGTGGAGGTGTAAGAAAAAATCATAGTTGAGGGGGGTATATGTAATTATCCAAACAAGAGGGGTTTTTTTGTAATTTGACCATACCTCAGGGGGTTTTTTGTAATTTACCCTATTAATTATTGAAACAAATATATTAATAAGTGAAAAAAGGGAAAATAATACAAATGCCAGGGAGAAATGGAAAGGAAAAAAGAAGAAAAGCAAAAGAAAGAGGGAGAAAGCTAAAGGAAGAAAGTTGCTCGATAAAAAAGACGTAGAAACAATGACATTAGTTAGGAAAAATGATTAAAAAATTTATACAGTGCATTTATATGGTTGGCTGCACGTTTCTTCATTATCGAAGAAAAAAAAAATAACTAGCAGGAGAAGTAGAACAGGAAATAAAAGGGGAAAAAACAAATATCACCAATTTTTTTGTTGAGAACTTTGTTTTGTTTCCAATTATTTGTTATTTTAGAATTTAATAAAATATTAATTGTACTTTTTTGCTTTTTGAATTTTCGCTTATTACTCTCGGTTAATGGAGATAATATATATATATAGACACACACAATTAATGAACTTGATATTTTAGTTATTTGATGTATTTAACTATTTTCCTATAATCCAATAATATATTATTTTTTTCTACCCAACAATATAAAAATTTAACACTAACACATAAATTTGAGGATACGCCCCTCGAAT
>NW_012193677.1:1565040-1696445 GCF_000504015.1 Erythranthe guttata | reverse complement strand
CTAGAAGACGTAGATGTATCCGTAGACAAGCATTTTCTACGGATGACCGGTTGTTATCCCATAGCCCGATGGTATTTACCGGGCCTAGATACTCCGTTGTTGTTTGCATTCGTGGAGCGGTGGCAGCCGGAGACGAACAGCTTCCATATGCCGTGGGGAGAGATGACTATCACTCTCCACGATGTCCAGATGATTCTAGGTGCCAATGTGGAGGGACGGGTGGTCGCGCCTAGGTACGACGAGGTCATCGAGCGGACAAACTGCGTGTATTTGCTGTCCGAGGTATTAAACCTCGAGTTTGAGGAGATTGACGAGTCATGGAAGCGTGGGGGCCCCACATGGAGGATGATACAGGGACAGTTGTTGATGCCCGACACGCCCATGAGACACCGAGTTCAGATATATCTGGTGTTTCTCCTCGGATCTATTTTATTCCCCGACAAGACATGTGATCGGGTGAAGCCGTGGTATATGCACGTGCTCGAGGATTCAGTGCTTGATCAGGTCGGCACGTATTCGTGGGGTTCGGCCTGTTTGGCCAATCTATACAGAGAGTTGGGTATATGCAGCCGAGCACAGTCGAGGGGCTTGGCGGGTTGCACCACCCTTCAGGTAAATTTTAATATATTTTGAACTTATTTTCTTCATTTTAATAAATTTTAATATATTTTGTAAATTTTAATATATTTTAATAAATTTTAATATCTTTAAATAAAATATTGCAGTGCTGGATATACGAGTATTTCCCGAGATTCCAGCCGCCGGAGGAGAGCGAGCGCTACCGCGAGTTTCAGCCTCGATGCAAGAGATGGAACGCGCCGCCAAAAGCGGGCACGCTCGAGCATATTCGAGGTTTACTCGACAATATGACAGCGGATGATGTAAGTCTTTTATATTTATGTATTTATATTTTTTTAAATATGAATTTTTCGGTTTATGTTTGTAGTTTGTTTAAATATGAATTTTTTGATTTATGTATTTATATTGTTTTCTGTTTAGGTCGAGTGGCTACCGAATGGTCGGGATATACACGAGAGTATCCCTCGTACGTTGTATCATGGCACGATCCAGTACATGTGGGTCGTAGAGGCGTATATGCCTGATCGTTGCGTCCGACAGTTCGGGTGGGTTCAGGATATACCGCGCGGCTTGATTTCATCGATGGAGCCATGTTCACGCGGTCCCAAAGGAGGTACATCGTACAAAGTCAACTATCCATTTCCGGGTGGGATGTGGGACATGGTCCAGGCTCATTCCATTCGTGCCAACGCATACAAGACGGCACGACAACGGGGGGAAGTCGACGAGCACTACATGGAGTGGTACACCGATCGGACTCATCCGAAGATCAACAACCCAGTCGTAGGCCCGACTCCAGTGCATCGAGAGAATGTGAGGCCACCAGATCAGCCGGCTTATTACCAGATAGTACGTGCACTGTACCCGATCATGAGGAGCACTGGACAGGACTGGATGCAGCAATTTGCCGATCTACGTACCGATCTTGGAGATATTATGCAGCCCGCCGCCCGATATATTGGCATCGACCATGACAACGACAACGACGACGACGATCATGAGGTGCAGCCGCCGAGGAGAGCGAGGCGGTAGTTTATCGGTTTTTTTTGCCAGTTATGTATTTTTATGAACTATTTAATTTTAAAATTTATTTTATTATTATTAGGACTATGCATTTTTATTATTGTTAGGAACTATTTAATTTAATAATTTATTTTTATTTTTATTAGGAACTAATTATTTTACTAATTTTGTTTATTATTATTACGAACTATTTAATTTACTAGTTTGTTGTTTTGTATTTTAATTCACTAGTTTTATGATTTGAATTTAGAAACTACGTACAACTGAAGCAATTAAAGTACATATTTAAACAACCTTACAAACAACCATACAAATTTAATCATTCCAAAAACATAGGTTAAACATATAAAATGCAAAACACAACGCTACAAATTTAAATATTCCAAAACATAAGTTTGAATGCAAAATTAAAACAAATACAAATTTAAACATAAGTTAAACTTTCAAATACCCAGCAGATGGTCATGATTACCATTAATCACACTCAATCGCCATAATCCATCCTCCGTTGATTTTTTGCCAATTAACCTGAACGGACAAGAACGTTTCTTTAATAGTACGTGTCGTCCAGATTGATATCTTGCACACGTTAAAACATGATATTTTTCTGATTTACAATGATTAATCAGTCGATGATTATGACTAATTGCTGTGTCTTTTGCCCACATAATTAACGCTTCTCTACTATCACACACAATACCACGTTCAAAGAAGTGACTATGATCGTGAGATTGTTCTCTTAGTTCCTGCATAAATATTTAAAATTAAAAGACAATATTTAAGGGATTTCGTAGAAAAACATACGAAATGTAAGCTACATTTCGTGTAAACACACACGAAATAAGAGCTTTCATTTCGTAGGTTTTACCACGAAATGTAAGCTTCAATTTCGTATGATTGTCTACGAAACAAACAACAAACGATTTTAAGACATAATTCGTATAGTGTTACACGAAATGAAAGCATAGATTTCGTGTGTTATAACACGAAATGTCTAAAAACGTTGGAAATGAACAAAAAACGTGTATTTTCACCTCAAAATCGAAGCCGTTATCATCCATGTCGATAATACTTGTGCTCTAACTGATATTGGTCGAAAAATTACTAAAATTGAAAAATTTCAAGAATAAAAGGTTGAGAGTGTTTGAGAGGGGATTTGGATAAGATTTGGAAAAGAAAAAAAAAAGAATTATTTTGCACTGCGAGTGGTAAAAACCGCATTAATAATAGCAAACCCTTTTTATTTGAAGGCATTATATTCGTACCAATTTTTAATTAGTGAAACATAGATAATGGTCAATGGATCATGTGACAATAAACTTCAAAACGTAAAGGATATATGAATATACGCTCTTGTCTAGTTGTGTTCAGGCTCATGCGACCTATGGCCCAACTCACCCAACCAGATTGGATTACATATATTTGCTACACGGGCGGCCCAACCTTTGGCCCATGACAGAGTGTCTGAAGTAGGGGTGTAAACAAGCCGAACTCGAGCTCGCATCCATTTTGATGAGCTCGAGCTCTTCGAGTATTATTTTGTTTGAGCTCGAGCTTGAGTCTAAGCCATTTTATTTAATTTTTTTATTAATATGATTAGAAATTTATTATCATAAATTATAATAAAAAAATTCGAAATAAAAAATGACCTGTAATTTTTTTTTTAATTATTTATTTTATAACAATTATATTTTAAATAAAAATAAATTAAAATTATAAAAGAAAAACTCGCGATATCGCGAACAACTTAAAATAAGCTCGGGCTCGACTCGTAAGCGAGTTCGAGCTTTAAATGCGTCAATTTTACATATAAAGCAAGCATACAAGAATTTTGGTATAAAAAATGTGAACAAAATACACGGGATTGAATAGTTCTTTCATAGTGAATATCAACAAAATACCATTCGCTCCTTTTTGTTTTCTTCTTTGCCCATAAACGTTGAAGTATTAAAAAATCATATATATGATATATCATAGAAACGCACAAAAAGAAACAAAAGCATATTCGAGCATGTGCAGTTTCTGGACGTTGGACGATTTCTATTGATTAGCGGTGCGGTCGCCTTATCCAATTAATATATGGATAACCAAACTAGTTCTTGTTTTAGTGTGTCATCATTATATTATTGAACATCTAACTATTAACTAATTAATCATAATAACAGTTACGAAGCCAGCATAGGATCAGAAGTAAGATCAGGGGGATATGGCCCCCCATATAAGATTTTCTTTTAATACATTCGATTCTTCGAACTTAAACTTCAGACTCCGCAAGTTGATGATAATGACGACTAGCAAAGGAGATGATTGGTAAACTTATTAAGAAATTCATAGTTTTTAAACCATTCCACAAGTTAACATCAAATGGCATTTAATTATAATCAATGTATTGATACAAAACAATGACACATAACGCATAGAGACATCAATTATTTTTTTATTTTTTTAGGGAAACTTATTAAGAAGTTCATAATTATCTTTTATAATAATTAATAAAGACCATATTCAGCTTAGGTCAATTTAGTTTAATGAAATGCCATCACCATAGATAATGAAAATCATTAGAATAATAATAATCATTGCGTATCTTACAAGTGATCCCACTTAAATTTACATAAGCATAGATTATAAAATTACATGCTTACCCCTCAGATCCCACTCCCACCATTTCTATATTATACAAATTTCTGAAAATAAAAAAAAAAACAAAATAATAATAAATAAATAAAAGTAACGGATAAAGCAATAATTCAATTATCGGTGCGGTCGGAGAAATCGGAGGCGAGCCTGGTAGCAATGGCGGAGTGGTACATGAGATCGTGAAACGACGCCGCTTCGTTCGTCATCCTCCGCATCTGCCTTGCTTTCTTCTCCGTGAAGGATCCCGGGCTGAACCGGATTTTCGCCGGCTTCGGATCTTCGTCCGCCGCCGCCGACGGCGGCGGCGGCTTGCTCTTCCTGTCGTCGTCCGGGCTGATGTAGTCCGGATCGGAAGAGAATCCGAAGAGTGGGGACCACCAATTCGGAGATGAATTCATTTTGCCGTAGTCTGCTCTGCTGCCGTCGGAGGCGGTGGTGCGGCTGGCTCGCACCACCGCGGGAGGCCGAAAAGTTAACATGCCGGTCGACGCCATTTTTGCTGGATGGTTGTAATAATTAAAACGGATATATATATGTATGTGGTTTTGCGTAGTAGTCGGAGAAGTGTGTTTATTTGTGTGTAGTGTGTGAAATTAAAGAGGAAAAGGATTCGCCGGAGTGGGAGGAGGAGAAATCGAATATTCGATGGAGTGATTGTGTGTGTTCTGTGTGTGTGTGTGTGTGTTTGGGTTTAAGGCTTTTTAATGAGGTAGAAGTAGAATAGTGGGTTACATTCCAATTATTATGTTAATTTATATTTTAGGCCAAAATTATAAACCACCCCTGAGATAAAATAAAATTACGAAAACACCCCTCTGATTTGCATAATTACAAGCACCCCTCAACTATGTATTATCTTACGAAAAAATCCGCAGGTTGATAAATATAGGGGCGTTCATTCGGTAAAATTATACATAAATTGCAGTACGTTAAAATTTCATACTGTTTAGCATTTGGTTTGACAAAATAACCTAATTACCAATATTTTATTAAAAATATTTATTTATTTATTTATTTATTTTTTAATTAATTTTAGTTTAAATACTAATATTGCATATATAAAATAAAATAAACTGAATATCACAATCAACATGTATGAATTTTCATTCGATTCGATCGGTTTACTGACCGGATGAACACTTCTAGGTAATTGGAAGGGTATATGTGTAAAATAATACATAATTGAGGGGTGGTTGTAATTATACAAACAAGAGGGGCTTATATTTTATAAAAATGGAAAAATGAAAATGGTGAACAGTCGTCACGTGGGCTACAACATTTTGACTGCATATATGGGAGACTGGAAGATGGCTTGGCCGGTTCAAATTTCGTTTTTCTTTTTGAGGAAAATATATATATATATATATATATATATATATATATATATATATATATATATATATATATATATATATATATATATATATTGACACTTTGTACCTTAAAATTTTTTTTATAGCACTTTGCACCCTCGAAAGACAATGATCAGGCATAATATACCTCGAATGAATTTTTAAAGATCATGAAAGTAATATAATATTTGTAGTCCTATTTTATGGGATGGTCAAATTAATTTTTTTTTGTTTATCTATCATTTCAAAAGTACAAAGTGCAAAAATAAATCAACATATTCGTTTTCTTTTTACAAAAAAAAAAAAGAACAAAAAATATTCTTAAGCTATTTAGTATCAAATTATTTGAAAATTATATTTTCTTTTAAAGACTTCTACCAAATATTTTCCTAATTATTAAACAAAAAATCATCGGTCAGAATAATTTTTTTGTAAGAAAATATTTCTTTTCATTAATTCATTGTGATTTTTGTTTTTTCACATTTTGTAAGCTCGAAATTATAGTGGGAGTGAAAGAAAATAATAATTTAATTTCTGATTTTGCACCATTGAAATAAAGAAAACCAATAAAAAAAAAAGAAATTACCCTTATTAAGTTTTAAATATTTATTTTCAGTGCGTTGTGAATGATTTATTATGACTCGCAAAGTGCCAAAATTCCACATTTTAAGGGTGCATAATGGAATTATGCCATGTTCTATGTGGAAGATTGAAGAAAAAAATTCAAAGAATTGCACTTTTGCTTATGAGTCTTTTACGCGTAAAATATATTTCTACCTCTTTTAAAAGTGTGAGCAATGCTCGAGGGGAAAATGATGTTTTACCGAATTATTTATATTGGGTGATTGTTAACAGTAAATTTGAACATAATCAAACACAATCGTGTATAGGGGTGAGCAAAAAAACCGAAAAACCGAAAAACCGAACCGAAAACTGAAAAAACTGAGCCGATATGTACCGTCCCGACTTAAAACCGCATACACGGTAAATTTTTTTTGAAAAACCGAAAATATCGGTTTGTGTATGGAGAATTTAAAAATCACCGAACCGATTTCCCGAACCGAACCGATTTATACAAAATGATGTATTTTTGATATATATTATAAATACTTTCCCTAGCGTGCCTCTATCTTTCGAGCGCCTCCATGTGACATCGTTTTCTATTAATTAATTTTGGTTGTGACGTGTTTTTTATTAGTTAATTTTCGGTTGTTATTTGTTAATTTTCTCAAAATATAATGAAAGTCCAAATATATGGGTTTTATGCCGAACCGGTTCGAACAAATAGACGAAATCGAAACCGAAAATAAACCGAATTGATACCGAAACCGTTAACCGAAAACCGAAAAACCGATTCACACCGAACCAAAAAAAACCGACATATTCGGTTTTTAAAATATGAGAAACCGATATTATCGGTACGTGTTTGGTTTATTGGAAAAACCGAGCCGTACCGACCCGTGCACACCCCTAATCGTGTATATATATGTTTAGCATATGACTATTTAATATTATCTACAGTTAACAAATACTCGTTGTAAATAAGTAGAAATTTATAATTTTGAGTGAAGTTACGAATACTCGTTTATTTCTAAAAGTTAGAATGTCTGTAACTGTCATAAAAATTATCTTCAAGTAGCTAATTTATAAGTTGATGTATTTGCAAAAGAAATTGATCTTCACAACTTATTTAGATATATAAATTGGACTTGGATAATATTAATAAGGATATAAATGACCAATACAACTTTAAGTTAAAAAGAGGAATTTCCATGGTTGCTTCCTAAATTAGAATTAAAACAACTTATTTTAAGAGAAACAAGATTAAAAGTTGCATTATCAAACATTCAAAAATAGGTATCTTATAATATAGTGGCAAATAATCACAAGTATTTGCAAATAATAGATATGTTAAAGAAACTAAAATAATAATAATTTACTTTTTATAGCTACATCAAACATCCTTAAATCAATTACAAAAGTAAAAATATTTTTTAATTAAATAATACATTTGCATAATTAATTATTGTGCTGATTAAGTACTAACTACGATTAACACCCATATTGCCAGATATGCTGCAGCTGCCCACAGTCAATCACAGCCCAGCCAAAAATTCTTCTCGAATTATCTCCGATCTGAAAAACACAGAAATTCCCCCTTTTTT
Source organism: Erythranthe guttata (assembly GCF_000504015.1). Next base: position 1,688,686 of record NW_012193677.1, on the reverse strand, counting down.
CTCCGGCGAGATCTCATCGGATTTTCCGGCATGGAATTGATCCGATGGGGCATCATCTCTCTCCTCCTAATCCTCACTATCGAGACCACTTCATCGTCTCCGTCAGTGATCAAAATGGTGCCGGATAAGGAGACTCCAATTGCCGCCGATGGAGACTCCGGCCGCCGGAGGGGACTCGACTTGTACTGCGAGGGCTGGAGGTTCACGGTAGAGACGAACGACGCCGGCAGTTGGACTCAGGTCCCGGAGAAGTGTGTGGATTTCGTGAAGGAGTACCTGGCCGGCGATTGGTACCGGTTGGAGTCGGAGGCCGTCGCCGACAGCGCGGTGGCGTTCGCCAAGACGGCGGTGGGAGTTTCCGGCAACGGAAAGAATGCCTGGGTTTTTGACATTGACGAGACGCTGCTTTCCAATGTTCCGTACTACGCCGACCATGGATTCGGGTAATTAAACTCCCCAATTTTTTGTTTTTATAATTGCTGTAGATATTTTGATTTAATTTTGTTTGCCTGATTAATTAGGAATTAACTGTGTGTAAAGTGTATGCATATGTTCTCTAATATCACTCCAATAAATTAGCTCTCTAACATTGGTTTATTCGAGAATTTGTGTGTTCGACCTTATGCTGTCAAACAATAAGTTAACTCGAATCACCTCAAATAATTCCGGAACCTGCAATAAATATTCAAGAACCGAAATAATCCTTCAATAATCTTCTTCAATTGGTAGAAACGGGGCGTAGAAAAAAAAAAACGCACGTTAGGGCGCCAGAGCTTGGTTCAGGCGAAAACCCTCCGATGCTTAAGTCAGTCCACGTCATAGAGAAAAATATGGAGAGAATGTAAGCAAAATATTCTTACTTGTAATTGGATTTTCAAACACTTTATATCTTGGCTAATCGTATCTTGGCAACCAAATAGTACTCGTAAAACGTGTTCATTATTTTCAAAAACAGATTTATATCTTTTTATAAACGACTCACCATAAGGTTGCTAAGAACAAGGCCTGCCAACTAAATATCAATCGAAGTGTGTTTCGAAGATTCTTGTTTAAGATTTTCTTACTATCCAAGAATCAGGCTCCATGTTCATAAATGAAAGGGAATATTTGTGCGTGCACGATAAGGAATTGCTATATCAGGCTCTTGACCTGAAATTTGCATTTACGGAATCTGAAGGAATTAGTTGCTAATAAAATGCTGGAAACGGATAATTCGGTGCTGTTCAAGTACCCTTACACTGGTGGGATTTTAGAACCACTGCTCCCAGTATTATAATTATGGAGGTGACTATCCTTAGGCTTCGTTTGGTTGCCAAGATAAAATTAAATAATCTGATGAAACCCAATTATATTAATGGACCTTGGAAGATCCAATAAACAAACGTGCCTAAAAGGGAAGATAAGACATGATAACATAATATTTGCGGGTCAACCAGACAAGTTATTGGGGATACAAACATCAAACAAAGTCCCATTATTTAGTTAATCATGGCCAATCTCCCCAACCAAACAAGGCCTTAAAGTAGTTTTTGTTTGATTTTATTTGTTTAAATTGCTTGTAAGTTGTAATGAATATCTTCACTGAGTGAAACTCATTCTGAACAATGGTCAGCTGGAATATGAGGCTGTTGGCGTTGGATTAACTCTTGCTGGGACCTTACGTCGTATATTTTTTTTGTCAAGACATCTATATACCTAATATTGGATAAATAATTTAATAACTAGCTCAACATACAAAAACTATCCTTGAAGTTTGGTCGATTTCTTGGAGAAAAAAATTCTAGTTGAGTTTGTAAATTACAAATACCTTCTCGATATTTGTTTCAATAATAGAAATTGTACCTACTCGAGGGGGAGTGTTGTAAAAGAAAAACAATTCCTCCTTAAGGCATTTGTAATTTTGAAAATTTGCTGAAGTTGTATTAATAAATGCCCAACTATATGAACCTTTTCCTTGATTTCAACCAATGCTTTTTAGCTTTTTCCATGCATGCAACTCACGTGTTCTTCTGGATACAGATCAGAGGTTTTTGATGAACTTTCTTTCGATAGTTGGGTCGACTTAGCTGTGGGTCCTGCTTTATCAGCCAGCTTGAGATTGTTCAATGAGTTGCAGGATCTTGGATTCACAGTATTTTTATTGACTGGTCGGAGCGAATTTCAAAGGAATGTTACAGAAATTAACCTCCGTTTCGCTGGATTCAACAACTGGGAAAGACTTATCTTGAGGTAAATGAGCTATAGTAACTGTTTTGGATTATCGCGTTCCATGTGGGCTTACATTCGTACTAAATATCCCTTATGCTCTGATTGGATCACGGATTTTAAAACGAGGAAAATGAAAATGCAAAAGAGCATAAAATCCCAAGTATGTTTTGGTTCCTACGAAAAACCTGGTGAAAATAATTTTGTGGAAATTAACATTCTTTGGTTTTCTTGTGTTTTGTTGTTAAAATATATATTCACTTTTTATCCCAACAAATTACTTAAACTTGCAATTTACCCGAATTAAATTTGGCATTTTCAGTATTTTGCTCACTATTTTCTTTAATCCAAAATTATTTATTACGACAATAAATCGACAAAGATGAACTACTTAATGACTAAGATTTTATGTGTATGAAATAGGGGAGATGGTGATCAAGGTAAGCTTGCTTCAGTCTATAAATCCGAGAAGAGAAAGGAGATAGAAGACGAAGGGTACATAATTCGGGGGAATTCTGGCGATCAATGGAGTGATTTGACGGGATTTGCTGTGGCGGAACGGTCTTTCAAACTGCCTAACCCCTTGTATTACATTGCTTAGAGGAGGGTAATTGTTATTCGTTGATCATTCGGTGCAAATATTTTTCGGTTTTTCTTCTTTTTTTTTTCAGTAGCATTTTCATGACTCAGCATTTAGCAGGCTCTACAACGTTGAGGTCATGAAGTACTTGTTGGTGTAAACTTTGTACGCAACTAAAAGGTCGAAAAGTGCTATGTGTTGGCAAATGCCAAAACATTAATTATGAGATGTCTTATTAATTTGATAGTTGAAGACATAAAAAGAAAACAAAAAAACAAAAGCACCAGCACCATAAATTAAATTCAAAGCAGAACATCTTGGTCACCTACACCCTCATCTTTTGAATCAGAACCATCTTCGGCTTTGTTTGTTCCGGTGTCTATATCAATCACCCACTTTCCTTCCACTTCCTAGAGAGCGCCATTCTTAATTTGCTAATACAAGAAAAATTTAGAGAGAAATTCATTAATTGTGAGAAAAACTTAATAGGCCAACCAACATGATTTCACAATTTGAAACTTGTAAATTAATCTCCTCTTTTTATTGTTTAGTTTATACAATATCAAGTTATTCCCTTTTATCGCATAAAATAATTAGACGAACATGATTAGTTGAATTAGATAAGATAACTCTTAGCATATTTAGGAAAAGTGGTGATCATTTGTCACAAATTTTCGCTCTGATATACCAAACCTACGAGATGTATTATGTTTAAAAGTTTGTTTGGTTGATTTATAAATAAAATTGTAATCCTTTTTATAGTACTCCACCTCCTTAGTTAATGGTGAGATTGCTTTTAATACTACGGCTGATAATGACTGTATATCATATATTTTCTGAAAAAGTAACTCTATATCATATTTTAATTACATTCTAAAAAGTAGAAAATAAGTATGATCAATAAATTTTTAGGAATGTTTTAGAGCAACTTCAGTGGAAAGGTGTCGAAATGGATCATCAAATGGTCATTTGATACTTGTTATATTATTTTGATATCACTTTAAAAATAATTTACTCTAATCATAATCATCAAATATATTTTTAAATGTCACGTATCAATTCATGTTAAGTTGATTGAACGGTTAAATTTTTGATACATCAGTTCCGATTTTCATTTTTGCACTGAAGAATAGTAGTTTTTTTATCATTTTTGCACTGGAGAATAGTAATTATCACTTTGATACATCAACTAGAGAATGATCTTTGAGTTTCTTGTATCAAAATAGTAGTTTTATCACTTGATACTTCAGTTGATTTCAGTATTATGATAACAAATATGAAATTCAACTTGCGGAGAGAAATTTTATTTTTATCCAAAATAAAAAAAAAAAAAATTATAACAAGAACCTCAAAATTTCAAAGATATAACTTTTGTAAATGGATAGTGGGAAACAAGATTAAGAGCATATAATAAGGCCTCTTAGCTAATAATATTCAACTAATTAACCGACAAATCTTAGATCCTAGCACGTGTAATGTAATCTATGGTTTATCACCATTTTTCAATGCACTAGCTTTTATCTTTTTCCTCAAACAGAAGCTTCCACTTAAATCACATCCCACATTATATTACTGCAAAAATTCATCCTTAAAATACATTTAACTACTCAACACAACTAGTATGAATTGTCAAGTCTGAGAAGGGTGTAAATCATACAGATCGAAATTAGTCATTTTCGAAAAAAATCAATTTTTTTGCGGAAGTGAAAAAATAGTTTCAATTTCGTTCCAAAAAAGAAATCGAAATCAGAATTTCGAAAATTAGAATGTAAAAACTTGTTCCAAGATTGGAAAATTTCGGGTCCAAAACTGCGTACTTCGTAAATTTCCAATTTTTGGTTACCTAAAATATAAGATATATAACAATATCGGTATTTTAAGTGTAACATATAGAAAAAAAATGGAATTTGAAATCGAATCGGATATCAGAATCTCATATATATTTCAATTTCGATCCAAATAATTTCTATTGAAATCGAAACTCGGAATTGCAAAATTCGGATTGAATAATATTCTTCCAAAATCGGAAAATTTTGAATCGAAATCAGCAGAAATCGAAAATTCCGTTCCAATTTCCACCACTACGTCCGACACACAAAAAATCATACAAAATAGCCACATACTAATACCTGGTTGAATATAATCAAAGGTAATCCTAACACATCATGTTACTTGAATTATCGGGTCTGGGAAGGGGCGTAAATCAGACGGATCAGAATCAACTCTTTCGGAAAAACACTATTTTTTTCTGGAAGTGAAAAAACTAGTTTCAATTTCGTTTCACAAAAGAAATTGAAATTGGAATGTAAAAAACTTGTTCCAAAATTGAAAATTTTCGGATCAAAATTTACAGAATCCAATTTTTTTTTTTTTGGTTACCTAAAATATACGATACATAATGATATTGGTATTCTAAGTGCAATTTAAAAAAAAAAAAAATCGAACTTTTCGGATTACCTTCGAAACTTAAATAATTTCGTAAAAATCAGAACTCGGAATTTCGGAATTCGGATTGAAAGCATCAAAATCATGAATTGGAGTTAATAATGAAAAGACAGCCAAAACAAATAAAACCTGTGCCTCGTAAGAAAACACTGGTCATAAATAAAGACTAGTCCCTCTCCCCACCCACCCCCATTAAGTAGGATTATGGAGGTGGACTTACGGCGGCTTCCGCCCCCACCACCATTGTCCCACAAACAAAAGGCTTCATCATTCTCAGGCAGCTCAGTCCGCCGCCTGGAACCGCCGCGCAGTCCGGCTGAGGCCTCTGCATCTCCCTCCCGGGAATACAATTGAACGAGAAATCAAACCCTCCTCCGACGGCCAACCTATCGCAACCGTGGCTCAGCCCGGAGAAAAAATTCCCAGACACCGTCAAATTCACCAAGCTCCGCAACGAACAGACCAAATCCGGCAACACGCCGGAGAGCATATTCCGGCCGAAATTCAGAACCTCGATACCGCTCAAGCAAGATAAAGAATCCGGCAAATGACCCGTTAAAGAATTCGAGCTCACGTCGAGAACCTGCAACCCGGCCCACATTCCGACGCCGTCGGGTATGCAGCCGGTGAGCTGGTTGTTCAAGAACAGGATTTCCTTTATCCCCATGTAGCTCAAGCTGAAAGGGATCGCCCCGGTGAATCTGTTGTTGGCCAGATTCACCACCGACGCCGGCGAATTTCCAAGATTCTCGGGGATCTCGCCGTCGAACAGATTGTTGTTGAGGAATATCGCGTCGAGGTTCCTGTCGAAAAGCTCGTCGGGGATTTCGCCGGTATACGAGTTGTATCTGATGTCCAAGTACCGGAGATTCGGGATGTATAAAATCTGCGACGGAAATTGGCCGGAGAAATTGTTGTTGCTGAGGTCTAGTTCGGTTAACGACGAGAGGTATTTCAGTGACGACGGAATTTCGTCGCTGAATCTGTTGCTGTTGAGGTGGAGGAGCGACAAATCTGTGAGGAGGGAGAGTTCTTTCACCAGGGTTCCTTTTAAGTTGGCGTGGTTCAGATCTATGGCGGCAACAATTTTGCCGGTGGGGTTTCCGGTGTAGTCCAGAGAATCTGAACAGAATATTCCTTTGTAAGAACAGACGTTCGACCCGACCCATGAGTTCAAGATCCCTAACGGGTCGTCTGAGATTGCAGATTTCCATGCCTGGAGAGCTGTGTACGCTTTGGTGAGCTTTGAAGCTGATGATGGAGTAGTGTTCGGAGGGTTCATTCCTCCACCAATCCACACACTTCCGCCACCACCGCCGCCGCCGCCGACTTGAATGGCTCCGCCGCTGCCGCCGCCACCAACAAAGAATGCAGCTTCTGTGGCAATTATTATTGCAGGGAGGAGAAATGGGAGGAGCCAGCTACTCTCCATGTTCTTTGTAATGATTTGCCAAGCCTTTCGGTTATTTCATATATATTTATTTTTGGGTAAATTACGGCCACTTTCAAATTACGGAAATATCCCTCACCCTTCAACTGTGAATTTTCTTACATGTTCACTTTTAAGGTGTCAAATTCAACAGAATTTTCTACATTTTGTGGAATGTTCTCTATTTTGTACTCGTTTAGTGCAAAAATGCAGTTTCTGATGCACCACAATCTGATATATAGAAGCTAAAAAAAACAAATCTTATGACATCTTACTTCAAAATGTGGAACACGATTAGGGTAAAACGGATACAAATTGGAGAATATTCCACATAATTTATAAGATTTCACTAAATTTGACATCGCAAGGATGGACGTAAGAATATTCATGGTCGTAACTATCCAAACATGGGGGATTTTTTCGTAATTTAACATTACTTCAGGGTAGTGGCCGTAATTTACACTTTATTTTTTTATTAGGGTAAATTACAAACACCCTCTTGAGGTATGGTCAAATTACAAAAATACCCCTCTTGTTTGGATAATTACAACCACCCCCTCAACTCATCAAATTTAGTGGAATCTTCGAGATTATATGGAATATTATCACTTTTGTACCCGTTTTATCCCATTCAAACTCCACATTTTGAAGCAAGATGATCATAATATGTGATTTTTAGCTTGTATATATCAGTTTGTGGTGCATCGGAAACTGTATTTTTTATACAAAAAGAGTACAAACTAGAGCACATTTCATGGAATCTAGATGACTATGTTGAATTTGGCACCATAAAGGTGGAGGTCTAAGAAAAAATCATAGTTGAGGGGTAGATGTAATTATCCAAACAAGAGGGGTTTTTTTGTAATTTGACCATACCCTAGGGGGGTGTTTGTAATTTACCCTTTTATATTATAAGCTTGGTCACAATGGGGTTCATGCATTGATGGCAAAAGGGTGGTTTAGTGATTAATTGGTTTTTAATGTGATTTATGGTTTTGTAGAGATGACTAGTGCTAAAATAAAAGCATCAAAAAGTGAATTCCACAAATGTGGAGGCAGGCAGGTGTAGCACAATTAGAGGAGTTAATGAATCGAGTCAACTCGAATGCATATTTGTATTGTGTTTTGTCGAACTTTTAATATTGTGTTTCAGTTTCATTTGATATGTATTTCACTCAAGTTTTAATCGACCTTGGGTAGTTTGATTTTTAGCATATTATTATTATTATTATTATTATTATTATTATTATTATTATTATTATTATTATTATTATTGTTGTTGTTGTTGTTTTAGGGTATGGTAAATAACATTAATTTTACGACCTGTACTTCGCCCCTTTTTTTTGCACATTACCACCTTAAGAAAAACTATTTGCATGGGCACGCCCAAACTTGTTATTTTGACCCAATTAACAACCTCCGTCTAAATTTCAGGTGAATATTGACACAACTCAGCGCACGCGCACGATGCATACGGCAACGAGTTTTTTCGTTTTTTTATGTGAAGATATCATATTGGGTGAAATTGAAACTTCCAAGGATTCAATTGAACTTATCGAAATAACAAAAAGTGCTCAATTGAGGCGTAGTTGAATACTAGTGAGGTAGTATAATTACAATTTCCATTTATCATAAAATTTTATAAGATACTTTAACTTTGTACATTATATTTCAATAACTTAAAAAAAAAAAAGAGAGAGAGAGAGAAATTCAAAACGAATGCATGCCTTTGGTCAACGAATTAGCTGTAAACTAAACCCATAAAGAATGGAGCATGCAAAAATATTTCATGCGTGAATATCCAAGTGCTTTAATAATGAGTTTTGTGATGATTATATTTATTTCTTCGCATTATATGTACATCGCGGATTATACACACAACACGTACGTAGTGATCGTCCAATGATATTATGCCAAGTGTACTGCCATATCTATCATCAGCCTCGATCCAATAATAAAAATTTAAATAACATTTCTCTAATCCAATAATCATTAATCAACACTATTGAAATTTGAATGACGGAAATTCGGGCCACAAATATTTCAATTGGGCCTGACAAATAAATCTTTCGCATGTACCAGCCCATCGAAGCTAAACTAAGTATATATATATATTTATTTATTTATTGAGGAAATTATGATCACCCCTTAGTTAAGATAAAATTACGAAAAACCCCTCTTATTTGTGTCAAATTTACTTGTGGAATAAGGAGTTTTTTTGTTAAGACAATATATAGTTTATGTGGGTGGCTGTAATTACTCAAACAAGAGGGTTTCTTTGGTAATTTGATATACCTCATAATGATAGTCGTAATATGTCCTTATTTATTTGACCAATGAATCTGTAACCTGCAATCGAAGTGTATTGAGTAAACTCTCGTCGTAGTGCAATATCCCGTTTGGTTGTATAATTCGTGTTAGTGCAAATCGGGCTCCGAATTGTTTGATCTTCTCTTATTCAGTAATCAAAATGGGCTGTGATTTTCCTTGCATATTCTGGGATTGCAAATAGCAAAAGAATATATACTGCATTTGTGGCTTGTATAGTGAGAAAATAGAATATAAGAATATACCAAAAATATGCCTATTTTCTAATAAAAGATGAAATTTCTCGCCCTCAGGGCCCCCATCAATCCAACAAGTATATGAATTATTTCAATTCAGATTACGAGTCTAAAACCTTACATGACTAAATATTGAATTGATTACGGGTCTAAAAATTGCATAAAGTGGCGACCGTTTTAATGTACTGATCAATTTTATTAATATTGTCTTAACTTCAAACGTGATTTTAATCCATTTTAAATCTGATTTTAGCAAAACACAGAACACAGACATTGTAGTCCTTCTAGTTGGCTTTCTAATCTAACCTGAATGAGATAGATTGGATGTCGGATGACAAATTTACCCATAAATAAGTTACATTTTAAACTTTAAACAACTCAAAACATCAAAGTTATAGGCAATGCTCATTGATTCATTCATATCTTTCTCATCGAAGCAATCAATCTTGGTAACTTAAATCGAATCAAAAAGCTAACTCAAATAACTACAAATTCATCGTTTAAAGTTTTGCATAAATCAGCTTTAAAAAACGATCAGACTCACATTTAAAGTCGAACGAGGATTATTGAAACTGAAACAACATTTATCGAAAGAGTCTTGTGGGCCATGGTAATCCAAATGGTAATTAATAAATGTAATATAATAATAATAGATAATAGTAGGGCCCACCACATATCCCAAACCCTCACTCTTTCTTCCCCATTTGACTTTTATTCCTTTTTCTCTCTCTCTAAATCCATCATCGATCTCTCTCTCTCTCTCATGCTCCTTCCACCCACAGTCACACACTCCTCGATCCCCCCGAATTTCCAGATTATTCGCCTCCCAATCTTCCAATTATCCTTATTCCAACCTTTTTTCTCGAATCGCAACGCTTAATTTTGCTTCAATTTTTTTTGTTGTTGTATGATTACCCGCGTCTGGTTAACTGATGCCGATGGATTGAATTTCTTCCGATTGATCGATCATTTCTATTAATTAGGGTTTCCGATTCGTGTATTTTTCTCCCCAATTATTCGGTATCTCAGTGGGTATTGTTAATTGTTAACTGTTGTTGTTGATTGTTGATCGAGATGAAGATCGAGGAGCTGGATGATTCTTCTGCGGCGGAGAGTGTTTACGAGAGCAGGCGCTGCGTTGACTCTGCTGATAAGGAAAGAAGGATGGTCGCCGTTCGGGTTGATGCGAAGAGGGCTTTAGTCGGAGCCGGGGCTCGGATCCTGTTCTACCCGACCCTTTTTTACAACGTTTTCCGGAACAAGATTCAGGCTGAGTTCCGATGGTGGGATCAAATCGAACAGGTATATATCGTCGACTAGTGCGATGTCGTATTTTGGTGTTTGTTTTCTCTTTCAACAGTTGACTATATCTAGGAGCTAATTAACTTGTTTACTTCTTAAGATCGGTTGCTTTTTTTTTTTTTGGATTTATTTTCATTTTAAAATAAAATGATGAACTACTTCTGACTTAATTTTTCTGATATGCATATTTGGAGGGGGTGGGGGTGGGGGGGTGGTGTCTTTCTTTGATCAGTATTTGGTGATGATGCTTTTTCAAGTTGTGGTGAAGAGGCTGCATTTTCTAAGTGAAATACTTTCTTATCATGGCTCCGAGTTTGTTTCTTCGCACGCCGTTTTTTACGAGATTATGTAGAATTTATATGCTAAGTTATTTTCTTTTGTGATGAATATTTAGTTTCTTCTGTTGGGAGCTGTTCCGTTTCCAAAGGATGTACCTCGGTTGAAGCAGCTTGGAGTTGGTGGTGTAATTACTCTAAACGAGCCTTATGAAACACTCGTGCCCACATCGTTGTACTATGTGAGTTGTTTATTAGATGCAAATTTTCGTTTATCAGATTTTCGATATATCTGCCACTCACATTTTCTTCTCTAATTCTAATACGGGCCTCTGCCAACTGCCAAGTTGAATGAGTTTTTCTTGAAATGGTTTAGCCGCATGGATTTAAAGGCTGGTTTGAATTTTCTTGTTTATGCAATTCTTCTTGTAATTGTTGGGAACGTTGAAAATCTGACTATGATAATTTTGATTCCCATAGTACTCTTCTTTAAATTAGATAAAGGAATTGGATAATTACTCTTTCTTTAAATTAGAAAATTCGGTATTTTGGACAGTTGAGACCTTCGATCCAGTTAAAAGATGATAGTAATTCATTCTGCAAATGGATTAAACGATTAACTTTGTATCTTTAGTTGTTTTGTTTCTTCTAAGTAGCTTCAATTGCATTGTCATTTTCCAGGCACATGGGATCGACCATCTCGTTATTCCTACTAGGGATTATCTCTTTGCTCCTTCATTTGGGGATATCAACCGAGCTGTGGATTTTATTCACAGTACGTGGTTTTGCTTTAGTTTTAGTCTCCCTTATGTTTGTGTAGTGCATGATTTATGACCTTACAATCTTTATCGAATAGTTGCATTTAAATATCATCGGCTGCTGATCATTTTCTTTGTCACAGGAAACGCTTGTAACGGCCAAACAACATACGTCCACTGCAAAGCAGGGAGAGGAAGGAGCACTACCGTTGTTCTTTGTTATCTGGTGCTGTTCTTTTTTCCACACACACACACACACACACATATATATGTGTATATATATAGATATATAATTTTAAAATGGTCAATTTTCAGGTGGAATACAAGCATATGAGCCCTGCTGATGCATTCGAGTACGTTCGATCAATAAGACCGAGAGTGCTATTGGCTCCATCACAATGGAAGGTATACAAAATCGCGTTCCAAATTCACGAAAACTTCTCCCTCTTCCCCTCAAAATAAATTTCTGTTTATTTCGATTTCTAAATCGAGACCCAAGTTCTTTTGCGGAATTATTTTAAAGTACTATATCTTCCCTTAGCCATGATTTAACAACTTCATTAAAAAAAAAAAGATGTGTTCAATTGTTCATTAAAAAAACAAACAGGTCGTCCCAACTTTAATTCTTGAATCCTCGTCACAAAATACACCTTTCCGAATTTTTCAGGCCGTTCAAGAATATAAGCAGCAGAGAATGGCTTCGAAAGTAGTATGTACATCTGGAGACGCTGTGTTAATTACGAAAGCCGATCTCGAAGGATACCACAGCCCAAGTGCCGGTAAGGAGCTGAAAATTGTTCCGAGAATGACGAGGACGAGTCCTATGATGGCTAGATTGTCGTGTCTCTTTGCTTCTCTTAAAGTTTCGGGTAACTGTGGAACTACTACAATGAGGCAGCTAACCGATGCTCGTGCTTGCTAATTCTCGAGAATTGTCTGCGCGGTGATAATAAGCTTGTGCTTGTACAGAGAGAACGAATGCACCCCACCGCAAGGTAAAAAAAGCAAGTGTTGAGAAATTTTCTAGTCTTTGTGTTGTATGGGTAAATGAAGAATAAAGAAGCAAAAAAAAAGACATAAATGACCTTGAGGGCTACTCAAGATTGTATGTAGTATGGTGTTATATATATAAGCTGTAGTTCTATCTGTATATCAGTATATGTATTTTGCTTGAAATTTTTCTTTTCATACTGAGTGTGTTTGCCCCCCCACCCCCACCCCTACTGCCACACACAGCCCCGTATAGACGTATTCATGGTTCGTTTCCCGGGTTGAAAATCGACACGTCTGTTCATGGTTACGACTCGCAGGTTCCACTGCCAATTTATAGTATTTCACTATTATTATTATTAGGGCAAATTACGGTCACCCCTGAGTTATGGTCAAATTACGACCCGTCTGTTCATGGTTACGACTCGCAGGTTCCACTGCCAATTTATAGTATTTCACTATTATTATTATTAGGGCAAATTACGGTCACCCTGAGTTATGGTCAAATTACGAAAATAACCTCTCTTGTTTATGTAATTACAGTCACCCCTCCTTTTAAATATTTTTACGTAAAATTTATGTAATTCGGTTATTTACTGAACTAAATCGTATATTTAGTTCGGTAAACATCATGAAATGTTGGCGTATCGGAATTTCGGTTCAGTTTTATCGATTTAACATCCCTAAATTTGCCTCTGGAGGGGTTTTTTCGTAAGGTAATACATAAGGGTTGACTGTAATTATCCAAACAAGATGGTGGTTTTCGTAATTTGACCATAACTCAGGGGTGGTCGTAATTTGCCCTTGTTGTTATTTAGAACAAAATCAAAAAGTAGATAGGAAACCAAAGCCCGTAAACTCACTCGAAAACCCGAAACCGGCCCGGTTATGCAATCCTACCGGTAGGTTTTAGAATAGGAGATGATATATATTATTCGACATCCCACTAAACATAAAAATTCCTTGTGCAACTTCTTTGTTGAACCGAATCTTACAAAAAATACAACTTCTACTTTTAAGAACATCGAAAATCTTCCATAAAGCCAAAGAAACTAATATCAGCTTTATAGAATGAACATGACATTTCATTCTTCCTTTGTTTCTCTCTCCTCTCTCTCTCTCTTTTTTTTTTATTTCTTTTTTAATTTTTAAAATTGCATGTGGAAAGCGACATCTATCTGCCCACTCTCTCCTACAAATACGCCTTCCCATACGGGGGATTATTCCTTTTTTCCTTTTTCCTTTTTTTTTTTTAATTTTATTTATTATTAATTTATTTTTTCTGGACAAAAAATTGAGGTAAAAAAAAATACCTTACCAAGCAAAAAATATATATTGTATCTCTGTCACATAGGAGAATATATTCAGTCTTAAGACATGCAATAATGGAAGTTCTATGTATAATGCATTGGATCCCCTCACTATTTCGGAGCTAGTCTTACCGTAATTAATCGTGTTTAATTTGAATTTAAAAAAATAATAATAATAAACGAAATGATATACTCTATTCCGATCACTTGTATTTTTATCTTGTTATATCAAAATGATCAATAATAATAATACACATAGCGCAATATTGTAAACATCTAAATAAGCTCGTACATTTGATAAGATGTTTTTGGATGAACTGGTGATATGATATAATTAGACGTTCGATCTTATTTTCTGGTCGTAAAATGTATATAATATATATATTTTTTTTATAACTTTTGGTTAAATATATGAATTCAAATATGATATGCAAAATAAAATTGAAAGTCTGATGGTGGGATTGGAATATATAATATGCATGGGATGCTACTTTAGTATATATGTGTGTGTGTGTGTGTGTGTGTGTGTGTGTGTGTGTGTGTGTGTGTTATTCGATTTCCAGTACGGGTAGTTCGAAGCAAATCTGTCATATGATAGATAATTGAGGAACCGATTATTGAATTGGATCGAAGAATCGAACAAGATTTAGCAGCGTATTCCTTTGAGTCGGGAGATTCTGCTCATGATCGAAAAGCTTTTAATCAATACTACTTGTCCTTATTAATTAAATTATTTTGTTAATTAGTTAATTAATAATTTAATCATGTAATAAACTACGATTAAGCAATTGCATGTTGATTTGCCTTTTGATACATGCAATAATAATACACTAATAAAATATGCATGCACCGTCTCTCTCTCTCTCTCTCTCTCTCTCTCTCTCTCTCTCTCTCTCTCTCTCTCTCTCGTTAAGTAAAGCATAACTACAGACAATTGTTGGCAGGAAAAAAGCTCGAATCTGGAATATTAGAATAACTAAAGCAGTTTTAGAGAGCACAAATATATATTTAATTTAACAATATATATAAAATAAACCTCAAAATATATTGTTTTGTCACTACTTTGCCTGTGCAACCAGTCGTCCTAAAACCAATTAGTCGTATACTCGTATAAAAAAAATCAAAAATCAAAAGATGCTACTCACAAAATTAAAGTATCACTGTGCTTTCTTGTAAAAACAATGGAACAAAAATTATACAAGAAACAAAAGTAAAAAAAATGAAAATTAAATAAATAATAAATAATAAACATTTCTATATATATATGTATAAATATAAAAAAAAAAAAAAAAAAAAGGATGATATAGTAATCATGATGGTGATGATTTTCATGCAGAGAAGAACTTTGCTTTGTGGGGGTTAGGTTATTTCTTGATTCCCTCAGATTAGAGCAGCAGCTTTTTCTTTCTTTCTTTTTTTCCTTAGCTTCTTTTTTCTGTGCTTTTCCAACTTGGGTTTTTGGAATTTGAACAGTGTTTTGAGCCACCATAGCTCACCTGGAATTCAGACATAAAGATATATGGACCAGAAAAAAAAAAAAAAAAAACAAAAAACGAAAAAATATATTTGATGATCAAATGGTCCCCTCAGCACTTAGTTTTTTTTTTGGAGAAGAAAACAAGTTGAGCAAAGGCTTCTTGAACTGGGCAATGATTAAAAAAGGTAGTGTTGATTTTTGTGTGTGTGGAAGTACTGTCTGAATAATCTGATCTTGTGCTGTACAGTACGGTTTGTGTTTGCTATCCATGATGATCCGGGTTGTCCGGGTCGGGCCAGAAATTCGAGTACTTCAACCATTCTGCTTCCTGAGGGTTTCCCGCCATTGATGATTCCTGCAATTCATTTTTCTTTTAGTTCGTGTTTTGTGTGTGTGAAGAAGAGATTCGATCTTATTCGTCGAAATCCAAGTCTCTTAAATTATACGACATGCGCAAAATTCAAGAAAAAAACTAGACTATAACACTCGAAGGACTCGTTTGGTTGGGAGGATTAGTCATGGTTAACTAAATCACTGGACTTTGTTCGATGTTTGGTAAACACGATAATTTCACGTGTCGACCCGAAAATAAATGGGTTTTCATTCGATTATTTAATCTTATCTTAACTGATCTTATAAACAAACAAAACCTAATTATATTGACATTGGCCAAATAATATGGAATGACAAGAATGAGTTAGGGAATTAAGTAGGGATGGCCATGGGACGGGTAACAAACGAGCTTCGGAAAATCCCCCCCGGCCCGTACCCGTTCATGGTTTGATTTTATTAAACTTGCTCCCGTCCCGTATAAAACCCGCCCCGTATTAATAATTATATATAAATGGGCTGGATACGGGGCAGGTAAGAGTGAATATGTTCAAAACCCGTACCCGCCCCATTAACTAACGGGGCGGGGATTACCCGATAAATCCAGGGCGGGTCAAATTGCCATCCCTGGAATTAAGTGTTGATCATAACTGAAAAAACTGTCTCTTTCGTCAGTTCTTTCTTTTCCTAGGATGCCAAAGGGAAAAAGAAGTTATGGGGTTATTACATACATATCTTTATTTTTATTTTTTATATCTTTTTCTATTTTCCTCATGAGATTTTTTCATTCTTTAATTTTAATTATTCTAAAGTACATCTGGGGATATAGCTTTCCTCAATCTTTATAATATTCTTTGGTACTAATTGTTTGATTTCTACGCGTTTTATTAGCAACTAAAATTTAATTTTTAATTTTTTTAAAAAAAAAAAAAAAAACAGCCTTAAAAAAGGTAATATCTACATTTGAACACTTTTATTTGTTCAAAAGTAGAGGAAAGGAGTATTCTTGCTTCAGCTTCCACCATCCAAGGCTTTTTTTGGTTTTACACTGTTATGATTTCTTTCGGGTTTTGGCCAACATGCAATATTCGATAAAGTTTCGCCATTTTTTTTAAAATAATAAAAAAAATTAAATAGGGAACCTTTTTTAATTTTTTTTGACATAATCTGTTAATCTGGTAATTGACAGTACTTATCGGTATTTTTTTTCCTCGGTAACTCAAGTGTTCGGGTGAAACGAGACATATATAAACCTTAGGTACGCAATTTTGAGATTATAAAATACGAAAAATTGTGAATATAAATATGTACTTACTTCTTTGATATCATTATTTGATGTGCATCCCATGATTAGTTCTTCCAATCCAGACGCAGATCTTCCTCCGAGTTTATGATGTTGTTGCTGCTGATGTTGTTGCTGCATGCATTCGCCGAAAGAATTAAAGATAATAATATTTATTCAATTATTACAGTAATTTAAAAAAAAATAAAAAAACATAATCATTTATATATGATCATGTATTGTCTGCAAAAAGATGGCAGTTCTTACAAAAGTGTAAAGAGTTTATGATTACTTGTAAGAAACTATAGCTGGCTCTGAATTTTTTGTCATAATTTCCAGGTCTACCAAAATTAACATGGAACATACTAACTATACACATATAATGCATGTAGCTACACTTGGTAAAATAAAAAAATAAAAATAAAAATTCAAGAAAATATTTTTTGTTACATAGGCTTTATTTTGGAATTAATTAAAAACTACCCTCGATACAAAATTAACTCAACGTTAATTAGTGATACTGTCTTATTCTCGTGTGATACTCCATCCATTTCAAATTAACTGATGGATTTTTTATTATTTTTTTTGGGTTTCGTATTATCTGTCACTCTATAATACAGATGTTGCATTAATATTTTCTTTCATGCGTGTCCTTACTACTCATAAAAACTACCGAACATTAATTTTCACAAACGTAAATGATAATTAATAAAAATAATTATTCATACGACGTAATTTTTTACAAAAAATCAATGCACATTACATTTCTCAGTACAAAGTGTCAAAATCTTAAACGAGAGTTACTTTAAAATATATATAGTGAAAATATGATAAAAAAAAAAAAAATAAGTACTTCAAAATTGGACCTCTAAAATAACAAATACTATAGTGGATTTTGTTTGACACTAAAGATAGAAATAAATTGACACTAATTGTGTATATTAGTCATCAATTAAGTAAAGATTTTTTTTTTGGTATTAATTAATTAATTAAAATAAAAGATTGATAATGTACCTGGAAATTTTCATTAGGGAGCATAATAGTGGGTCCCACATTGAAGGAGTGATCTTGGTCAAGAATATTAATGGAGGATGTGTGGTGGTGTAGTGGTGGCGCTATTATGGCGGAGATCGAGTGCGACGGTCTGCTTATGTGATACGCCGCTGCTGCTGCAATTTGATGATGGTGGTGCTGGTGCTGGTGATGCTGACGTGGATCGTGGGTCACGTGATGCTGTCCCATTTCATGCTCACTCGTCACGTGATGCTGTCCCATCTCACGCTCTTCGCACGTGCCCCCTCCTCCCACCACTTCCCTTGCTATTGAAGCCTCCCCAATATTCCCCCCCGCCTGCATTAAAATAAACAATTAATTAATTAATGTTAGTTAATTACTCTGGAGGTGTGGGTTAACTACTAATTAAGTTTTGATTAGCAGGCTCACTGTTATTATCAGGAAAAGTGTGCTATGGTTTTCATGCTTTCCCCACAAGCAATTACAAATGTTGGAAAAATTAATTCATAATTTAATTAAATTTAAAATGGATTAATTATTTTTCTTAATAATTACCTCATCGAATGATTTTCTGAAGGGAAGAAAGCTGAACTGATCAGCTTTCAGTTGGCGGATATCAATACCGCCGAAACCCTGAATGGCCGCCGGACCACCACCAATATTGACGGCGGCGGCGGCGGCCGAGAAATCATCTCTCTGTGCGATGACAATTTCCTTAGAATTAGAACCGCCGCCGGTGTCCCTAGGACGGTCGGTGCTATTTCCCTCTCCGGCGGCGGAGGCGGCGGCGGCGCCGCGGTCGGAGGAGGACCAGTTGCACTGGCGGGGCTGGGTCTGGTAGAAGATTTTGGAGACGACGAGCTCGCCTTCTCTCTCCTCTTCGTGCTGGCCGAGGTGGTACTGGTGCATAACCCAATTGGTTTTTTCGGGTTTTCGATTTTTGCCGAAGTTGGTGTAGAGGACGAGGATTTTCTTGCAGCCTTTCTGCTTGCCGTTGACCATCACCGGCCTGGTTTTTCCGGTCTTGTGCCACCGTGTCTCGCCGCCTTGGAGGTCGCATTCCGTCTGGATTTTTCTCCGCTTCCTTGTGCCGGTGGTGTATGCTTTCGACGGCCGGTGGAAAAAATGCCTGCTCAATCCATCCCTCGTTACTCCTGAAAATTAAAATTAAAATTAATATAAATAAATAAATTCAAAGTTAGGTTAACTTAGGTGTAACAAATTTTGAAATATTTATTAGAAAACCCTAGATTTCTTTCCGACATGAAATTTGTTGGTTCTATCTTCCAAAGAAAAAAATGGCCAAATAGTAAAACCAAACATCTTGAATTATGGTACAAGCAATACACAAAAACAACACACAGTTGTGATAATTAATTGAAATGGTGGGAAAAATGGAATTAAATTAAGTTTAATTTTAGGACCTGGGAGTTTTTCAGGATGAGTGTAGCAAATCCCATCTTCACCTTCAATGGTGGGGATGAATTCATCGATCAACGGATGAGATTTCGATTTCGATTCTTTGCCTTCGACTTTCGCTTCTAGGTGCTCTATCAACTCTTGGTCCGTCGGATCGAATTTCACTCCCGCCGGTAAACCTACCCAATCCTGTCAATCAATCAATCAATCAATCCAATCAATATTGTGAAATGAGGTTAATAAGAAAAGACTATGAATTCTTAACTTATATATTTGAATTCTTGATCATTTTTTTTCCGATAATCTTGCAAATATTATATGCGAAAAAAAAAAAAAAAAAAAAATCGAGTACATATATACCGGTTTTCCTTCGAGTTTGTGACCGCAACCAGGGCAGTGTTTGGATCCGCATAATTGATGCTCTTCAAGCTTTGCATCTATGAGATCAGAACTGCTCACAGATCCCAGCTGATTACTCTTATTCATTTCTCGAACAAATTATTAATAAACTCCTTTTTTTCTTCCTTCGTATGTACGCCTCTATATGTATATATATATCGATCGCCGCCGCATAAAAAAAACAAAAGATTAATTAAGGATGCAAAGAAAACCTTAATCCCAGATTCTTGTTGTCCTAATTTCAAATTCTCATCTATATACACCAAGAAGCCAAACAGGCCCTTGATCAATCATCTAGGTATATATATTATATATATGTACACACACTTTCTGGAATTAATAAAATGATCAAAAAATAAATAATTTGTGTATCATATGTAGTTGGGATCGGAAAGCATAAAATTAAAGAAGAAGACCAAAATCAAGATTCGGCAGTACTGATATGCAAATATAGTATACAGTGCATGATCGATCAAGAAAAAGAAATTCTTGGAATAAATTAAATATACAGTAAAACCCTCAAATAAAAATTCAATCTTTTAAATAACCCAGAATTTATTTCTTTAAAAGAATCACACAAATAGATAATCTTCAAGAACTATAGAGAGAGAGAGAGAGAGAGAGAGAGAGAGAGAGAGAGAGAGAGAGAGAGAGAGGGGTATAAATAAAACCTGCTTTAACCATGGAAAAAAACAGAAGGAATTCCGGTAGCTTTAACTGAAGGGGGAGTAGTGAGATAAAGGAAAAGGGGTACCCTATATATCCCTACCTTTAATTCTTTGGCTAATTTAAGCACACCATGTACACAGTTTTTCTCTGTGTGTGTGTTTTTGTGTGTGAGAGAGAGAGGAGAGAGAAAGAGATGAGGAGAGAGAGAGAGAGTTCTTGATCAGTATGTACTAGTTTTGATTCTTCTGTGTATAAGGGGTAGCTTTCTTTGTATTATGTTCTTGACTGTTAAAAGCAAATTAATTACAAAAAAGCTATTGAACGCCCTTAATTATATTTCTCTTGTTTACTAACACACTCTAAACCTTTTAACAAACCCCAACTCTAGTTAACTTTTTTTTTTTCACTTCATTTTTCTTAATTAACCACAATATTCTATAATATATATATATATATATATATATATATATATATATATATATATATATATATATATATATATATTATGTCTGCGTAGACTCGTGTACAGTGGCGAAATCAAAATTTAATACGAGGGTGGATTAAAAGTTTACGGGCGTTTGGAGACAACACGCTCACTTTATTCTTTTTAGTGTAATATACAATTTTTAAGGTATATATTATAAATAAATAAATAAAAACTATAGATTAAATATAGATGAGATAGATTATATTGGGTGGATTAAGTATATTATTTTAAGGTTTTTTTTAAATATTTCGGTAAATGAAGAAATATTATAAGTATACGCATAGTTAAAATGTAATTAAAAAGGTGTAAATTAATAGTTAATTTATTTACAATTTATATTTAATAACTTTCTTTTTTTGCCCAAATTAGAAATAAATAATTATACCAAGGAGAAAAGGTACGTATGTGAACTACCTATTGAGAAAAAAATAAAGGAAAAAGAAAAAGGTAAATAGAAAAAATAAAAAAAAAAAAAAATAAGAAAAAAAAAAGACAGAAAAACAGGAAAAGAATGGGGAAAAAATGATAGGAAGTCACATGGGTTTTGAGCTGGGAGTGCTGATCATGATTCTTTTGCTATGAATGTAGTATGTTTTAGAGAGAGAAAGTGATGAGAGAGAGAGAGAGGTATACAACATTTGCTTGATATGCAAGGCAACTGAGCTTCTGCCGCAGCATACTTGATGGACCACCACCATCCCCCTTCTATATTTATTTTTTAATTTATTTATTTATTATTATTATTAAATTCCGACTAATATATTAATTATTGTTTTTTCTCTCAATCAATTAAACACTTTTTTTTTGAGTAATCAATTAATTAAACACTACTTACCATATACTCCGTATTTAACAAGACTTCAACCCTAAGCACCCCTATAACCCTATTAATATTTTAATCCATCTAATTATAACCTTATTCATTAGGACAAACCACAAATTAACTCCCTCTAAAAGGGGGCTGTTTTTTTTTTTTTTTTTTCTGAATTTTTGGGATAATTTTGGTCCACTTGAGAGAGATTTTCATGTGCCCATAGGCCAAAGGGTCAATCCCCATCAAATCAAATTAATTTAAAAAAAAAAATAACGTTATTTAATTTTCTTTAAATGGTCAAGAAATAAATGATGAAAAAACAGGGCAATGTTTGCTGAGAACATATTGCTATGATTGTATTTTTCATGTGTCTGATTTAGTTTTTTATCTCATGCAGGCCATTTTCAAGAAGAGAATAATTAATTCTATCCAAGAACAATATATATATTAATTAAGTCCACTTTATGCTTTTTAGTTTTAATTATTGATTTGGGCTTCAATTATGCAATTTGAGTGTTCAAATACTGATTACATTTAATTTTTAACTCTTGTTTGAATATCTGTAAAATATAGTCAACTATACAATCTTTTTTTTGGTTTGAATAACCCTACATATATCTCTCAATGTTTTAAAAGTGACTAATTAATATATTATCTTTGCTTAAAATATTGATTGAACAATTTAATAATCATAATATGGGGTACAAGGTACTTTCATTTTTGTACAAATTTAACAAAATGTGTAATGTGATAATAGATGGTTTATAATAAAAATGGGAAATCTTCAATTAGTAAATGCATCTAAAAGTTACGGTCTATGAGTTACTGAGTTACTGCACCCGATGAAACACACAGGCCACACAGGTTGATTTTAAACCATATATCTATACACATAACTATTTACTAAGCACACACATATATATACATGGGGGTGTATTATTATGTGTAGATCTATAGGTTTAAAATCTCCCGATTATTTTATCGAGTTCCCTCATTTCCACAATATCTGTCTTTTTTGAGAATTTCTTTCATATTACATGCCACTTTACAATTCAAATGCTGTATTGATTACATATTAACTCTACAACATTCTTTTTGTATTAATTAGTAAACATGGACATTTTGGTCTATCAATATTTACTTTCCTAAAGCCAGCGTAAATCACGGCACATGTTTAAGAACGAAGAGAGTACTAAAATAATCGATTTTGTAGACATTCATCAAGTATATAGTTCATCAAGTAACATTTTGTCATGCAATTACATGATAAATATAATACACATATGAATATTATATATATATATATATATATATATATATATATATATATATATATATATATATATATATATGTTGGGATATTATTCGATGTAATTGGACAAGATTTTAATTAGGTATCTCTTTTGTGAAAAGGAAATAAATAGAAGAAAGAGTAGTAGCCACAGAGTTGAATGTTGACTAATCCAGAAATGTGGGCCCCACATATCTTAAGATTGTTCCTCTAGTAGTCTATTTTGATACTCCACATGCCCCAATAATCAATCATCTTGGCATTCTGTGCATGCCAATTATATATATCTATATTTTATATATATATCTATATATTATATGTATAGTAGTGTGTGAGTGTGTGAGAGAGAAAGAGAGAAATGTGGTGTACCAACCAAAGACAATGGACAAACAATCTTTTTAACAAGAAATTCAGCTTTTCCTCATATGCTGTCTTTCAAGATTGATTTTTTATTATTATTATTATTTTTTTGTTTTCCTCAAATGCCTCGCATATTATTTTAAGAAATTATTTTATATACGTGAGGATTAAAAACAAATTAATTATATATTTATATAAGAAGATATAAGACTAAATATTCTAATGTGAAAAATACAAAAAAAAGAAAAGGTCGATTTTATTAGGTCAAACGTGGTTTGATCCATTTTTTACTCTGGTCGAATTCGGGTGTACCCTGCTTTTGAGAGTTCATTCAATTTGTTTACTTTTTCGATTTTATGAACCGAACTTTCGGTTTGAGAAAAAAAAAATTCCATATCGAGTTAGGAAAATTCACAAAATGTAAAAGGAACGATACCGATTACCGACCGATTTCAAAGATTAAAATTAAGTAATACAGATACTATTATGGTCTTTCAACGTGTTGACCCATGTCATAAAAAGAGAGAGGAAATATTTTCTTGAATTTTAGGGTTTGCTTTAATAATAATGAGTACTAATGACAGAAAATGAAGAGATAATTAGAGAGAGAGAGAGAGAGAGAGAGAGAGAGAGAGAGAGAGAGAGAGAGAGAGAGAAGTGCCACACCTGACATTCTCAAATCTATTTGTCGAACGCAAATTAAATGACGTAAGAAAGGATAATCAAACTGTTTTATGAAGGTGGTGATGATTGCAAGAGCTTTTAGAAATTTATTATCAGCTTCATTTATTATTATTTTATTATTTATCAATAATTTAGTTTTTAATGTTTGCATATCAATAGCTTTTCCTTCTATTTCTTACAATTGCAAATCCAATTGAAAAAAAACATTGTTATAACTAATTAAAAAATACATTTGACACTAACATCCTCATTTATCTTTATCCAAATTTCATTTGTATTAGAACAATTTAGACATTTCACAAAAGATAAGCTAAAATTAGATAAAGTATGAAGAATAATTAAAAACTAATAATCAATTTATTATTTATTCATTTTTTAATTTTATTTCAAGATTTAATAGAGTAAGAGCCAGACAGGGACAAAAAAAAAAAAGAGGGCATGAAACTAGGGAAAAAGTGAAGTTGTGTTAGAGATATGTGTGCACATTTTATGTTGTGTTGTGTCCTTAGCTAATTGTTGTTAATTTGGTTATGATTAGGCATGCTAACCACCTCATTATTACCCCTAAAAGTTCACATGGAAACCATGCTCTCCCACAATATTTTGTTTGGCTTTTTCCTCCTTTTTTATTTTATTTTTTTCTATTTTACAGTCATTTAAAACTTATTATATAAATGCATATTTCATTTGCTATCAAATCCTTTTTAATTCGGATTTTCGTTTATATGTTTTTTTTTTCAAAAAGATTAAAATTATAATAGTAAGAAGTTAAATTTGGTGTAGTACACAAGACGCAACAATGGTAATTATAAAATTGTTTGTCTGCAAACGAAATTTTATAAGATAGGGGCCTCGATTTTTAATCTCGCCTACGGCCCCAGAAACCCTAGAGTCGCCTCTAGTTAGGACCATATGGATATGATCCACGATTTTTTTAATTAAGTGATTTATTTATTTTCTTGAAAAATATGTAGCAATGAATATATAAAATATGTAAACGAGAAATATAAAATTATGTTGTGTAGTTATTTATTGAGATTTAAAAAATAAAAAAATAAAAATAAAAATAAAAAATAAATAAAATAAAAAGATATTGTTGATGAATTTGGGAATGACTTTTAGGCCCAAATCCATAGAAGTTAGGTTCATCTAAATGTTGAAACTCCTCTTCACTCCAATCGCTGCAAATAAACATTTTATTTTATTTTAGTTACCAAAATCCAAAAATATTTCATATTTACCCATTAAAATCAATGCATTAGCATTCATAAATTAAGATTTTTCAAGTAAAGTATAATCTTGGACTCTGCCAACAGCAACAATAAAATTATGGCGGGAAATTATTATTCGACCCGGATAATTGACGACTGAAAAACGACCACTTCATCGAACCGGTCTTGATAGCCACAAAATCCGGGCATGCTTAATTAGAAAAAGAAAAAATTAGGCATCAAAGTGCTTATTTTTTACAAGAAGCTCGTCGTTTATTATTTCATGTCAAAAAATCAAACATACCGTATTTCCAATAAATATCGGTGGGAGAAGGCAGCTCAGATTTTTAAAATTGTCGCCCAAAATAAAGACACAGCAGAGGCTCTTTTAATGGAACAGCCTGCTTACTGAATCATAGCTTGGCAGATGAAGCACTGAAAAATGAAATGGAAAAATAAAATAAAACAAAATAAATAAATGGGAGATAGTTAATATGCTGATAATTCATATGCTAATATTGAATAATAATATATGGCTAATTCGGAAAAAAAATAAAATGTATTTATACCATCGCCGTAAGATGCCATTGTGAGGGGAGATGATAAAAGCTTTTGCACTGTTTTAGCAATATCTTGAGCTGTAATTTCTTCAACAATCTTCAAGTAATGATCCACGGGTTTCCTAAAGATTGCAAAACCAAGTTTAATATCAAAAGTATTGTGCATATCTAGCGGTAGAAATTGGAACGGAATTTTCGATACAAAATTTTCCAATTTTGAAAGAAAAAAATTCATTCAGAATTCCGAAATTCTGATTTTCATTTTTCTTTTCCAAATTATTTAGATCGGAATTGGAATATATATGAGATTCCGATTTCTGATCCGATCTTAAGATCCAAATATTCCGATTTTTTTCCGAATATTAAACTTAAAATGTCATTATTATTAGGTATTTCATATTTTAGGTGACCAAAAATTAGAAATTCCTGATTTCAGCTGATTCTGATACGAAATTTTCCAATTTTGGAACAAATTTTCCGTTCCAAATTTCCGATTTTTTATATTTTTCGGAACGGAATTGGAATTAGGTTTTCACTTCCAATTCCGATCCGATACTTCTGATTTACACTCATAAGCATATCACTAACAAGAAATTTATTGTGTAAAACAATTATAATTTAACGTACCTCTCTCCCTGTGTCAAAATCTGTTTACCAATGTCCTCTGACACAACCATCTGCAGTGATATAATCCACAAAGTGTAATATTATTTACAAGCATATTGAAAAAAAAAGGTCATTCACTTTTAGCGAAAGGGAAAAGAAAACCCGAGTAATGGCAGAAAAAGCATACTCTGGATTCTAGATTCATCAAAAAGGCAGTCTTCGTCGACTGTTTAGCACGATCTAGTTGTACCTTGTCAACTGCAAGGGAAAATAAGAGCGGGAGAAAACAATTTGTAAAAGCATATTCTTTTATTAAAAAGGATTCTCTATTTCCATCTCGAATAACATGGAGGTTCTTGATTAATTTAACTTGACGAAGAAAATAATTTTGAGGTTCAAGAACAAACCTTGTCCAGGAGTTGCAACAGCCATGAGTTCTCGTACAGCGATATCAATGGCATTTATAGCAAAATCAGATGCCTGAATTATCGAAAGATGAATTTTATCACTTCCAATTCAAAATTGAAAGGGAAAAAATATCCCATAAAGTGGGGAGTAAAACACCCACCTCGAAAAACCGGCTGATATACTCTAATTTCTCATTATTACTTGTAAAAATATATTTTACATATTATGCACCCACATACATCATAACGACTAACTTATCGCAAAACACCCATCTTTGAATAACCAAATATGTTAGTAATACGGCAATTTGACACACATTACTTGGAATAACTATGCCAAAAATCACCATAATATCATGCTAAAATCCTAACTATTTAAAGATAACATTGAAGTCAATTAGTCGAAAAGCTCAACTGAAATAGCACAAAGTCGTTACTGAAGGCATTACACATAAACATATAATCCCACAAAAGACCTCTTAATGCAGAGATTTTGTGCAAAACTGAAACCACTTACGGTAGTAGCTTGAATTCCAAATAATCCAGTATGATTGGATACGCTGCTGAATGCAGAAAAAGACTGAATCTGGGGGTTCTCGTTCAGGACATTAAGATCTGTTTACCAATCAACAATGTAAATATATCATAGTCAACGTGTCGGATAAAAACATGAATTATGTGTAAAAATACTTATTTGCATGAACATTCAGAAGCATCATTTTAACAGGTACGATAAAAATTATTTCAACTTACATAATCTTGAGTACATCCCCTTCCCGGGACCACCGGCTGAGAAAGATCCACCTCCTCCCATGAGCATCTATAAGATGGATACCATCAGATTTTTCTTATAAGACGAAATTCGAACAGATATCGTTCAAACTAGACTGCGCTACAGAGAAGTAAACAAGTGCACAAGAATGAAAAGCAAAAATCGAGAAATGGTCAAAATTAAACGAGTGAATGAGTGACCTGGAGAACAGTCAAAGTCATGGCATCCTTTTCCTTGACCCAACCACCAGGAAGTTCAAAGGCCAGTGCAAAGTGGGTTGCCTAACATTGAAAAAAAAAAAAATATTGTCGATATTCCAAACCAACATTCACAGAATATCAATAATACAGCAATACAAACAGGGATTTTTTTAATACACACCCCTGAGTCACCTTGCCGGCGATAATCGCCCCCTGTATAAACGGCCTTTGGCACCGAAGGAGGAGAAACATTGGGTAGGTCAGAAAGAAGTGGTTCTGCATACTCCAACAGCTTATCGTGGTCAACACCTGATGCTGCAAGGACCATCCTAGAAGCAGTGTAGTTTTGCTAAAACAAAATATCGTAAGCAATTAGCAAAATCGATACTGCTCAAGTAAATAAACATGAAACGACTTTCAAGACTTACAGCAACAAAATTCTCCAAAACGCCACTGTTCAAATGTGTAAGAGCAGATTCCGATGCTAAAAGAGCGTTGGCATAGGGACCAGAGTAACCGGTTGAATGAATGGCCTCCGAAAGCAAGTGTAGAGGGTTTTTGGAGGCTTCGCTGATATCATCGCTCATCTTACGAAGCTGCAAAAGACACCACAAAAACCGTACCGCAAGATCAGTAATACAGCAAGGAAACAACCGAGTATCAAATTTTCAAGATGCAAAAAGACAACAGCAGTATACCTGTTCGCTAACTTCCCAATCCAAAAAGGCAGGGTTTCTAACACAGTCGACAAGGAGCTCCACCATTCGAGGGACGTAGGTTTTAAGCCCATCGTACGTATAGCTCATATGCTCCCTCGAGCCCGACGCAGTTATATTGCCGCCAATCGCCTCAACTTCACGCACAACACGCAAGTGGCTCCTGTTAGTGGTACTTTTGAATGCCATACGCTCCAAGAGATGTGTTGCTCCGTACGATGCTGGTGTTTCGTATATCGAGCCACAGTTAACATACAGGCCGATCGAAGCTGCAGGGTTCTGAATTAACAAGCCCAAATTATTTACCGCTTCGCCAAAAGAGATCAAAACAGTGATTCTTGAATTTTGGAGATGAAGTAATACAAGTAGAATCGCGAATCGTCTAATATCTTACCGCTGATGTTTCGGAGGCGATTTTCAGACCGTTTGCAAGAGTGGTTACCCTAGTCTTTCCCGGCTCAACGTAGTCGGGCAATGGAGGGGGGAGAGTGACATTTTCCAGTGGGAGGCCTAGTGGTGTAAGTGACGACGACTTCTCACCCGTTAACCAACTAAAGAAACCTGCAGATGCTGGTTTAGTCGAAACGGGGCTAACAGTCGCATATCTGGCACATCCCTTATAGCCCGTTCGGCCCTGTCGGGAGAGAAATTGAAGTTCAGTCCAAATGATTTTTATTCATTAACACAGAATGTGAAGTATTAACATCGCTAAGAGAGAAAAAGCAATAACATTTTTACTATGAAATAAAATTATTACACAGGCAACATGCATCCCGAAATTCCTAATTTCTAACAGAAACTAGAGAAACTCGGGTTTCCCAACCAATAGGCAATAAAATTCAATTCTTTTATAATTAGAGAATACTATATAACCAAAGTAAAAGATAAATGCGCATATAAGAAATTAATCATTTCTGTTAGCTGATTCCTAATGCTAAGCCAATATTGATTCTTTTTTTTTTGTCATAAGTTCATCATAAACACACACACACACACACACACACACACACACACACACACACACATTTTGACAAACGAAATGAAGATACATAAACACACACACACAGAGTCAATGTGCCGAGTGTGTGTGGGGCGAGTCGAGAAAAGAGAAGCGCGAGTGGTTGAGGCGTACCTTGAGAGACCTAGCACGAGACGTCGCCGTTCTGAACATTCTGAAAATCCGATGATTGATCGGTCAATTATGGCTGATGATTCGTGTCTATGTGTGTGTGTGTGTGTGTTTTGAGGGTTTGGTTTGGGGAAGACAACGGCAAATGAGGATCCAAACAGGTAATTTTCACACGTGCGAGATGGATCCAAATTCAACTTAAGCGGCCCATTTGCTCGAAAATTATGGCCCAATTTGATTTTAATTATTTAAAATTATTATTAATCATCAGTTTTATCCAATTTTAGAGTTCATAAATGAAATAAAACTTTAAATTTTTAACAAATACTTGTTACAAACTATAAATAAGATATTTGATCCGGAGAAAAAAATAAATGTTGCAATGAAATTTGCAATTTATATTTACTATTTGTTTGTGATTTTTAAAGGCCTGGAAAAAGTTATTTTCTCCTAATAAATACAAAGGAAAAACCAATAATATAAGGTACGTAATCCATATCTCCCAAACATAGGGGTAGAAATCGGAATGGAACTTTTGAATTCCGCCAATTTCGATCCGAAAATGATCGAATTTGGAACCATATTTTATATTATGATTTAAGTTTTGGTTTTTGATTTTTCCGAATTTATTTGGAATGGAATCGGAATTGTACATAAAATTATCGGAAATTTTGATTTTCGATTTTCGATCCGGTTTTAGTTCCGAATACTTCGATTGTTTTTTGAGATATATAATATAATTTTATGATATATTTTGTAATTCAATAATATAACTTATGTTATATTTTATATGAAATATATAATACCGAAGGGTTGAGTAAATTAAAATCTTAGAAAATATTAATTAGTTTCAAAAACTTTATGTTGCATTTTCCTTGTCAGAAAATCTCTACATCAATTTGCCGTTCCTACATTTGGTTCTATTTATTGTGTTTTGTCGAACTCTCTTTTGGATTTTCTTGGTGAAAATTCCCATTATGACCGAATTTTGAACAAAAGATTATAAACTAATGTCATTTCCAAAATTCCGCCGATTTCAATGTATTTTGAAATGGGAATGAATTTTCGCATTCCAATTGGAACCCATTTTTTACTTTCAAAAAAAATTGAAACTTTTTTGGAGAAAACATTTTCGATCCATTCCATACGATTTCCACACCTACCCAACCATATTCTATTGTATATATAGAGTTGATTTCTACGTCATGTATTCTAAAAAGAATCAGAATTTCATATGAAGAAGATTGTGGGAGTTAATAAGGAGGGAATAATGGATGGTACATATATGGATGGATTGATTCATTACAAAGAATAAGAATAGTTCCATACCTCCATGGATGAAACCTTGGATTCTTTTAGCATGAGAACATTTGTTATTCTTCACAATTTGCATCAATTCTAATTGGAACCAAGCATTCAGCATTCCAATTGGTCACTTGCAGCTACGATTCGCTGAGATCACAAGAATATTAATTACACTACACGAGCTTGCCGATATAAAACAAAGCTTGTGCGTACTATTCAAAACAAAGCTTGTGCGTACTATTCGGAACATCAAAAAAACAGAATGGAATTTGCTTATCAACAAAATCTTTTTTTTTTCTTTTCTTTTTTTGATTAAAATCTATTTGCTCCTACTTGACATGCATGATACTATTCTCTTTAAAAAAAAAAATAGCCAACTTTTTATCCCACAAATCAAGAAGTCCCATTTGAGCTATGGTTATATATTTCAATTGAACTCAAACATGAAACATCTCTAAATTATTTAAATAAATAAAATCAGACAAATAAAATGGCATCAAAATTACTTTTTTGCCAACTTCCAGTTCCCTTAGTTCATATTAGTCCTTGGCAAACCCCAAGAATCAAATGGACCAAGAACAGCAGTGAGTAAATAAACCATTTTAATTTACCTATATTTCAAAAAATAAATATTTGAATTTTTTGGCTTCTTAATTAGTGTTATTTTCTTGAAACATTCGTATCATCAGATATTTCCTCAAATCATAGTTTCGTGGAGACGCCCGATTCAATCAAGGCGGCCCTGAATCGAGGTCGACGTTTCGACCACGTCAACTGTGTGCAAAATAATGGAGTAGTTCAAGTTATGTTTACACCGCCGAGTGTGTGCGTGGAGTCACTAAACGGATCGGAGGACGAATACAATGGAATCGTTATCGATCCAACGAGCTTACCCTCTAGCGCTAACGCCTTTGCGTCACTACTTAAAACTTCCTTATCCACCTGGAAATCAAAGGTGTAATTTTATTTCATTTTTATTTTCTTTTGAAGTATACTCAATCTAATTAAATTCAATCAAATTATTCACACATATATATATATACTACTCCATTAGGCCAATTTAGATTAAACAAACTATTTTTTTTTCATTAATGTAATCATATAAATAAAAAAATGCAGGGTAAGAAGGGAATATGGCTAAAGATATTTGAAGAGCAAGCACACCTTGTTCCCATAGCCATTCAGGTTTTTTTTAATTATTGTTAATACTAAAATCAGTGTCGGGGGCGTAATATTGTCGGTTAAATACGTATTAGTGGGCCCCACAATACTACGCAATTCGATAAATATTAAATAACGAATCGAAATTATATCGTGGTTTGTAGGAAGGTTTTGTTTACCATCATGCTGAAGATGGATATGTTATGCTAACACATTGGATACCCGACGAACCCTGCTCGTTGCCATGTGGGCCACGGCATCAAATAGGCGTCGCCGGATTTGTGATCAACCACAATAAAGAGGTATCGAATACATAACAAATCGATTCGAGGGCCTATATATAAATAAAATTTTTTTCTAATATATTATAAAAAAAAAATATATGTTTAGTATATAATTTTGTTAACATTTACTAATCAGATTCTTGTAGTGAAAGAGAAGTGCTCCTATAGTTGCTGTGGAGTGTGGAAGTTGCCAACTGGTTATATTGATAAGGTACCATACAAAATTTGCAGTGTGTATTAATTAATTAATTAATTAATTAACTAAATTAATTAATTAATTAATTGAGTAATTAATTAGTGCTAAATATTAGTTTATTTAGTTCGTTAATATTGTACAGTCTGAAGAATTGTTCTCAGGAGCTGTAAGAGAGGTGAAAGAAGAAACTGGAGTGAGAAGAATATTCCCCCCTTATTATGAATTTATTTATACATTAAACAATATTGCTAAATAATTAATTAATATATATTTATTTGTTAATTATATTATACCGTATGTACAGATTGATACAACATTCTTGGAGCTGGTAGCTTTCAGGTCAGTCCCATGCAATAATTATAATTTTCAAAAAACAAAAATTGCTTAACTATTTTGCTCTTAATTAATTATACATGTAATTATTATTATTAATTTTTTAATTTATTTCAAATTGTGATAAATAAATAAAAATTGTCAGGCATATACACAAGGTGGCGTTTGAGAAATCGGACTTGTTGTTTGTTTGCATGCTGAAACCATTATCCCTGGAAATCAAGATTGATCAAAACGAAATTCAGGATGCAAAGGTTTAATTATATATTAATTATTAAAAAAAAAAAAAAAAGGAAAATCGGACGATAATTATATATATAAAACACAAATTTATGTTAATTTGCAATAGTAACTTAATAGTTTTTTTTTTTTCTTTTTAAATAATGGTCACAGTGGATGAGTCTGGATGAACTGGTGAGCCAGGAATTTTACGAAGAAGATGAAATGTCGAAAAGGGTCATCGAAATTTGTAGGGCAACTTACGAGAAAAATTACAGTGGATTCGTTGCACATCAAGTTGTATCAAAATTTGATGGGAAGCTATCTTCATACTTGTATTACAAGGATGTCGACAATGTTAGTTAATTTATTCGGGTGTTTTCGAAATCTATTTAATGGAAATTATGCTTTATATATAATTATGTATAATTTCAGTTTAATATTTGAAGGATTCCGTATGTTTTACTCACCCCAAAATCATTTTCATTGAAAATAATATAGTCTTGACATTTTCTCATTTTTACATGAATTTAATTTAAACGGTGTATTCATTTGCGGCGAAAACATCTAATCAACGAGATTAAATTATCGAATTATTTCATATCATACTTGTGCATATACAGATCTATACGACATATTTTAACCATGTATCCGTATGTAAATTTGTACATTATAAATTGATCGAAAACTAGCTCTGTATTTCACCATGTGTGACATGTACTTACCCGATCAATTCAATTATTTCCCCCTTGTAAACTATAGATTTATTTAATATTTCTGGTCCAAGCCCTAATAAATATTATTCAAATGTTGATTTGTATATCTAGAGCCTTTGAACTTTGAATTTTCAATTTCAACGTGGAGCACGCGAAGTTGAAAGCATGTGCCATGTAATAATATGTAAGTTTGGGATTTCAAATTGGATTATATATATAGTACAAAATAATAATTTTGAACACTTAATTCAAAATTAGATGTATTTCAAATCAATGATCATAATGATTATGTAGAGTAGGAATTGGAACGAAATTTTCGATTTCCGTCGATTTCGATTAAAATTTTGAATATTTTTTTTTTTCGTTTCTAATTCTGGAAATTTGGATTTCCTATTTCTCCGATTTATACCAAGAGGAATTGAATAGTAAATATATAATTCCAGAAGGGGCAAATGCAAATTTGAGGAAATCTACTCTCGCGTGAACATTGATGTGTCTATGTAATAGGTTTTTCTGCTCGAGTTTTTGGTCAATTTTCAAGTGCGTGTCATTAAATCAACATGGGTTATGCTATGCCACCTAAAAATCCTTTTCATGCCTTTAAATATTCTCTAGTTGACTTATTTCTATGCTCACTACTAATATAAATAATTGGTTGCTAAATATGCGTCGTTTTTCACCTTAGTATAAGTTTTAATATATTTTTTAATTAATATATCTTGATTTTATGAAAATAGATATTAATAGACTGAAGTACCTTTGTTTACTAATTAATTAATAAATAATATTGGAAAGTTAATAAGGTAATAATTGAAAAATATATAATTAATGCAGCGTTGAAATTGTAAAGTGCCAGATGATATGGAACAAAAAATATTATTAAAAGATACAGATATTGTGGAACTGAGACAGTACAAAGTTCGACCTGAATGTATGAAATTGCGAAATATAATCGGTTATCGAACGTTGTTTTGAACTCAAATTATTTTAATAATCAAATTAAAAAAAACAGTGTTTTAACTCCTTAAACTTTCAGAAGCCACAATTATGATTTTATAAGAATATTTACACATGCGCGATACACACACAAGTTTGTGATTATGAGATGTATACAAAATGGAAGTTATGAACTTATATTATATACTATAAATAAAAATATCATTATTTGAAGATATAAAGATCATCACATATTCAAGTGATGATTAGACTCGTAAAAGCTTACAAGGCCATTCTTTTTTAAATTTCTATTTTTTTTATACTTCATATAAGAAAAGAAGTGGACATACACCAATTTGAATTAAAAATAGCAATTATAATAATAATAATAATTATTATTATTATTATAATAATAGCAGCCAATGATTCATATAAAATAGTATTTAAATTTTGTGATTATGTAGGCTGCGCCACATCGTACGTCACATATCATGTTTGGACTTAAATTTTGTTTAACCACTAATATCAATAACGTCTTATCCATGAGTTCTACGAACAATTAGTCACTCGTAAGTTTGAATTATCTTATTAACGGCCGTAGATCGAATTTATCAAATATGGTTAGCCTAATATGATTTATGTCTTTCGTATTTCAATTAGGGGTTCTTTCATTATAAAAAAAAATAAGAGGGTGAATCATAACCACCGTCTGAGGTATGGTCAAATTACGAAAAAAAATCCTCATGTTTGGGTAATTGCAACTGCCCCTTCAACTATAAATATTCTTACACGTCCACCATTGTGGTGTCAAATTTAGTGAAATCTTCTAGATTATATTTCATATTCTCCAATTTTGTAACCGTTTTATACCATTCGAGCTCCACATTTTGAAGCAAGATGATCATAAGATGTGTTTTTTAGCGTGTATATATCAGATTGGGGTGCATCAGAAACTGCATCTTTGCACAAAACAAGTACAAAGTAGAGAACATTCCACGGAATCTAGAATATTATGTTGAATTTGATACTATAAGGGTGGATGTGTAAGAAAATTTATAGTTGAGCGGTAGTTGTAATTATCAAAACATGAGGGGTTTTTTTCGTAATTTGATATACCTAGGGGGTTGGTTGTAATTTACACAATAATAAAATATAAACAATTAATCATGTTACAATCAAAAAATTTAATTT
Organism: Erythranthe guttata; assembly: GCF_000504015.1. The sequence goes on along the minus strand of NW_012193677.1, from coordinate 1,652,660 downwards.
ATTATCTATTTTTTCTTAATAAACTTATTACAAAAAAAAAATATAAACAATTAATCATGTTACAATCAAAATAATTAATTTATTATATAAGTTTTCTTAATAAAAATATTTTTATTCGACTCGACCCTCTACAAATTTTAGATAATAGTCAAAAAAAAATAAAAATAAAAGTGTATACTAATTATTAATGCATTAGAAAAATAGTAGTTGATTAATAATTGATAGTCGTGTCAGCTAATTTCTGAAAGTGACCTAAAACTTGAATACCAAATGTATTAGAAAATACAATAATTTAGATTTATACAGTATATAGTAATGAAATGTTATTGTCACATCACCCAAAAAATAATTAAAACTACTAGTCACCAATCTAGTCAAACACCACAACAATTTAATTAATTTTGGGTAACATTTACACCCTGAGGTATGCTGAAATAAATTTAAGGCCCCTATGGTATTGATAATTATAATTACTCCCTGAAACATTGTTAGAAACTCTAACGGGATAATGCATTGAATACGTTATTCCGATAGAGTTCCAACGGTCTATAAGTTTCAGGAAGTGGTGGAGACAACATAGAGTTATGGGTGATTTAAGAAATGTATCTAATGCATTATCTCTTTACAGTTTCTAATAATGTTTCAGGGGTGATTTGTAATTACGGTACCATAGGGACCTTAAAGTTATTTTAGCATACCTCAAGGGTGTTGGTGTAATTTACCCATTTATTTATTTATTTTTTAATAAGTATTTTTTTTTTTAAATGAAACAGAATCAGGAACAAAAATAGAATCTTCAAACATATCTAGAAGACACTCACCTCGCAAGAAATCATACGACCACACCATTTTTACTAGTATAAATACGTGGTCCAGAACGGAACCATTGTACCCTATGCTAAGAAAGTAGTACACTATCTTCCAACTGCAGAAATCCCCCCTGCCAAAAACCATTTTCTCTCTCCTCATTTCCTACTCTCTCTCTTCTTTTTCTCATCTGAAATTCCGTGAACTCCACCAGATTTCTCTGCCACCTGTTTCTCCTTTTCAATTCAACCCCTCTTAAATACACACCATAAATCTTCTACGTATTGATGTGTGATTATAGTTAAATTATTTATTTATTGCTATGAAAATGATACTTCCGGCGTGAATTTTGATGCCTAATTGTGGTGGTGGTGGTGGTGCGTCAACATCCGCCGTGTTGAAGCTGAGCTGCGGCGGCGATCGAAATTAGGCGATAAATTTGCGTTTTTTTTTTTTTTGAAATTGAAGATTAAGAGCGTGGGTAACTATGGGTTTGGAGAGCAATTCTATGCCTAAAATCGTGATTGGGGATTTTGGTTACACTCTTGAAGATGTTCCCCATTTATCCGACTTCATTCCTGATCTTCCTGTAAGCATACCCTCTCTCTCTCCTCTTTCTCTCTCTAAGTCAAATATTTGGTTCTTCCTTCTTTGGTTTCAGAGCTTTAATTTTGGAATTAAAAAAAAAAAACTACGTGTTACTCTGTTTCACTGTTATTTACGATTTGCCATTTCCTGAATTTTCCGTTGATGCTTTAGGATTATTGTAATTTGCTACTTTAATCCACTGGTAATTATGTAATTTTCAAGCAACTAATTCCCACTTAAACTAAATCACTTGTTGTGCATGCATCTTAATTACATGTAAAAAATTCTCAGTCATAAAACAATAATAGTATAATTTTTCTTTTAAATTTGCTATTTAATTTTAATTCGTGTTTTTTTTTTCCCTCTTCGACAGACTTATCCGAATCCGTTGCAAGACAATCCTGCATACTCAGCTGTTAGGTAGGTTTAAATTTTACATAATGTCAATTTCGATTTAGTGTTTTGGACTAATTTTTTTTTACCTTGCAGGCAATATTTCGTCGACTACGATGACACCATTGCACAAAACGTGAGTCTTTCTACGCTCGAATTTCTCGATAATAAAGCTCGTCCGTTTTGATTAATCTTTCAAGTTAGCTTTAAACGAAATTGAGTTCATTAAACATTAACATTGTAGAACACGCAATTTTATGCAAAGAAAATAAAAATAAATATATATCGCGATTTTTTTTTTTCTGCTATAGATTGTTGTTCACAAGGACACTCCAAGAGGGATTCATTTTCGACGCGCTGGTCCTCGCCAAAGAGTAAGTAGCCCTACTGTTAGCATTAATAACTCGAACTAAATTCGAGTACATATATATTTATTTTATTTATATATATTTATGTTTTGTTTTTCAGGTTTATTTCGAGTCGGATGATGTGCATGCATGTATAGTCACGTGCGGGGGCTTGTGCCCTGGTCTGAACACAGTTATCAGGGAGATAGTATGCAGTTTAAATTATATGTACGGTGTAAAGAGTGTTCTTGGTATACATGTAAGTCGGAATTTAATTTCAAGAGTTATATATATATATATATATTATCCAGTAAACATTCCGTTTTCAGCTAATTAAGCCAGAAATTAAATTTGTAGGGAGGATATAAGGGATTTTATTCTAAAAACACGATATCTCTAACGCCGAAAAGTGTGAATGATATTCATAAACGTGGAGGAACAATACTCGGTACATCTCGAGGTGGTTACGAAACTAAAAAAATTGTCGACAGCATTCAAGATCGAGGAATTAACCAGGTACACCTTTCATTATCAAAATTTATTTAATTTTCTTTTGTTATATTTAAGTCGATAGTGAGCAAGCCAAATTTTTTTTTTTTGGCATCGTTTACTTTTTAGGTCTACATAATAGGTGGAGATGGAACTCAAAAAGGAGCAGCCGTAATTTTTGAGGTACATTTTGATTCAACTGCAATTTTTTGTTTATTTTTTTGAATAGTTTCTAGTTGCCGAATATGAAATCATTTATTCGTCCGTCCAATAGGAAATCAAAAAACGAGGTTTGAAGGTTGCAGTTGTCGGAATCCCCAAAACCATCGATAACGACATCCCGGTAATTAATTTTGTGAGATATGTTCGTTGTCAAAAGAACAAAAGAGTCTTAATTTAAATGTTCGTGTTTTTGTCGCTTTCTTTGTTCAGGTGATCGATAAGTCGTTTGGTTTCGATACAGCTGTCGAAGAAGCCGAGCGTGCTATTAATGCGGCCCATGTTGAAGCTACAAGTTTCGAAAATGGCATAGGTCTTGTTAAGCTAATGGGAAGATACAGTGGTATAATTAATTTTGTGCATTTATATCGATTTGCTGAAAAACTCCTCGTGTTATAAATATTAGCAAAACAGAACTATTAAATTGTGCATTAAAGGGGTTAGTTTGCTAATATTTATAACATGTGGGAGTTTTAAACAATTAGAGTAAACATAGGGGGTGCTAAATGCAATAAAACATGTCTACCGGGAATTCATTTTAGTGATTTAATTTTTATCAGCAAATTGTACTAAGATAGAAAGAAATGATTTTTATCTTGTGCAGGATTTATTGCTATGTATGCTACAATTGCGAGTCGAGACGTTGACTGCTGCCTTATTCCGGAATCGCCCTTCTATCTCGAAGGGCGCGGTGGTCTTTTCGAGTATATCGAGAAACGGCTTAAAGAATTCGGACATATGGTTATTGTTATAGCCGAAGGTGCAGGGCAAGAGATGCTTTCCGAGAGTTTGAATCAAAAAGATGCTTCCGGAAACAAGCTTCTCCAAGACGTTGGACTGTGGATTTCACAAAAGATTAAGGTCCGCAAATGTGTGTGTGTTTGTGTGTGTGTGTGTGTGTGTGTGGGTGTGGGTGTGGGTGTGGGTGTGGGTGTGTGTGTATATATATACACACGCTTTTTTTGGTAATTAATTTCAGTTATATTCGATACATTGTTTCAATAGTAATGGCATTTTTGTAATTGATTTGCAGGATCACTTTTCGAAGGAAAGAAAGATGACGATTAATCTCAAGTATATAGGTTAGTACCTAATAAATAAATAAATTAAAAATAAAATAAAAAATCTGATGTTTATAGCAAAAATAAAGTGATTAAATATTTTGTTTTGCAGATCCAACATATATGATTAGGGCTATTCCTAGTAGTGCATCGGATAATGTATACTGCACGCTTCTTGCTCAAAGTGCTGTTCATGGAGCGATGGCGGGATATACCGGTTTTACGGTGGGCCCTGTTAATGGAAGATATGCTTATATACCTTTTCATGTGAGTTGTTTAATGTTTGCTTATTTAGTTCATCGGTTGCTATTTGATTAATTAAAATAATTAGTTTCATTTGATGTTTGGTTATGTCGATAACTTTTTGAAATTCCAATTTTTTTTAGGACGAATGAGTGATTATCTTATTTTATCGAGAAATTGCTTAATCTTGTTTCGATTTAATCATAATTTGTGCAGAGAATTAACGAGAGGCAGAACAAGGTAGTGATAACGGACAGAATGTGGGCCAGGCTTTTGTCTTCGACCAGTCAGCCGAGTTTCTTGAGTACGAAAGACGTTGTCGAAGATAGCATGGACGACAAAAAGGAGACACCTAATTACGCATTGTTAGAAAATGGCTTCGCGGATGCTCACAAATAACTACGTCGTGTTCTAAACGATGTTTTAAGCTTGCCACCGTCCATATATAGAAATTGCTTAATCTTGTTTCGAATTACAGTAGTTTTTGTTATAATATGAACTCCCTGCTGAAATAAAGAGGTGGATTTTTGTAATGGTTATTCGTCTTCTTGATGTAATAAATAGATGCTTCATCGAAAGCATGTCATCGATATGTTTCAATATATAAATTTCAAGACAAACTCAAGCCCGGTCTATTCTATGAAATATACCGGGTAGATTTACACCATTTATACACACACACACACCCACATTGGTGTGTGTAGATCAACGCTAAAAAATCACCTAGTTTAGTTTTTACTGGGTGTATCATAGAAATAACCAATCAGGTCTATGAGAAACTTCTTCACCTGATATAAATAGATACCTAATCTGAAAAACAACAAAATTATTCAGAAAATTTATTACTGTAAGTGTTTCTAATTTTCTAAATATTACGAAAATGACCGACGACAAGTGTCCGAGACCGTTCGGCAGGTGAATACATTAACAGATTCAAATATCGTGCGAGTGAGTTGCAACATAGTTCAATAACAAATATTTGCTGGGATGGGGCGGAAGTGTAATTAAAAAAACTAATGTTTTGTGAATAGTATGGCGAAAGTATAAATTCTCATAACTTTCAAACCAAAAAATCAATTCTACTAAAAAACGAGGACCTAAACCGAAACACTGAAAATTGAATAGCAAAAGAGGAATTAAGAAGAAATTTCGAACAAAAACGACTGCAATTTCACCCGATCGGATTGATACGAAGAAGAAGAAGAAGGGAGAAAAAAAAATGGGTATAAGATTCGTACTGATGGTGAACAAACAAGGGCAGACACGTTTAGCACAGTACTATGAATACCTAAACGTCGAAGAACGACGCGCTCTCGAAGGTGAAATCGTTCGCAAATGCCTCACCCGCACGCAACAACAGGTTTGCATATCTCTCTCTCTCTCTCTCTCTCTCTGTGTATGGATTTGAATCTGTACGGTTTTTTTTTTTTTTTTTTTTTGTAGTTTGTGCAAAATATTTTCTGATTTGTAGCCCTCGATTTGATCGCGATTTAATTTTGTCTATGAATTTCAAGAGAGAGGATGCAATTAGGGTGTTTTAATTGTGTTTTGGATGATTCTCTCTCTCTCTCTCTCTCTCTCTCTCTCTCTTATAATTATGCTGTCAATTATCTCAAATTAAGCTTGAATTGCCATTGAAGATTTTATAAAAATACTTATGAGGATCATTGATTATGATCCATACTATATAATATATGTTCATTCTCTATTTGGTTACATCAGTTATTTTGAAGTGACAAATTTGGATAAAGGTTTCGGTTTGGTTTCAGTTTCGATTCGGTTTCGGTTGTGAATCATGGGTACATATTGAATGCAACTATATCCTATGTAATCACATCCTTCGTATCAAACAGGACCTTATAAGATTAGTGATGCTCGGATAATGGAATTTCCTTCATTTGTAGTATATGCCTTTAGAACCACATTTTAATCTTCTCATAGGGCATCCTTCATTTGTACACGACGATAATTTGTTAAAACGCTAGGCGATGTACCTTTTCTATTCATAGTACTTGTAAACCATAGGGGATGTGTTGAAATCTGTTATCTTGAGTCATTGGCAAATCGAGATTAGTGGAAAATTTGAATTCTTGAGACGAACGCATTTTGCTTCCTTCTCCCTAACAAATCCCTGACCGTTGCATCGTTTTCTGTTCTATGTCTGTTGAACAGTGTTCCTTTGTTGAGCATCGGAACTACAAAGTCGTGTACAGGAGATACGCATCGCTCTTTTTCCTGGTTGGAGTGGACAACGAAGAAGTAAGTTACTTTTGCCGATATATTTTTTATGGCTTCACTCTGCAATATTACTCAATTCTTGTTTCTTCCAAGATCCTGCTTTTTTATTCTTAAGACATATTTACGAGAAAGGTATACTGAAAATAAAAGAGGTGAAAGCCTCATTTTGTTAGTGACTGAATTGAAAGGTGAGACTCGATATCGTGTTTTTCAGTTCTAAATTAGCTGATATTGACAATAGAAAAGTATTTTGTTATCTAGCTCGTGTTTATGTTGGACACTCGTAGATGTGGTAAAGCTTACATGTACGGTATAGTAGAGTGCTCGAGTATCACCGTATAAGAGAGAAATTTGGGTTTATTGTGTCCTGCATAATTATCGATTTCAATGAACAATGTTCACTATATTATGGTATAAATTGTAATATTTCCTCCTAATTATGAAATCTTGTACTGGTTTTAGATAAAAATTCTCAGCTACTTTTGTGACTGTTATTTATTTGTGCAGAATGAGCTTGCAATTTTGGAATTTATACACCTGCTAGTCGAAACTATGGATCGTCACTTTGGCAATGTGGTGAGTTACCAAATCAGATGAATTAGTATGAAACAAAAAAAAAATTCTAATTTAACCGTCATTAATATATTTCTTGAATTTCCCCGACTTGTAAATTTTTGCAGTGTGAGCTGGATATCATGTTTCATTTGGAGAAAGCACACTTCATGCTCGAGGAAATGGTGATGAATGGCTGCATTATTGAGACGAGCAAGACAAATATCCTCTCTCAGATACAGCTAATGGAGAGAGCATCTTAGGTTTGTTCTAAACTTTTCTGATGTTTATCTCACTTATTCGTGATCGATGTTCTTTTTTCCGGTTTTTTTTCTCTCGTTTTGGTGGCATGTTAACTGTATTACTATTATCACTATGATAAAAAAAAAAAAAGTTGTATTTTTATTGAATTTTGATTTTCACATATATTTGAGATCCAAATTATTACATTATGTAATTCATGGAGAAGGACATATTTGCTGCCTCAGTAGTAATTTTCTTTCATTTTCTAAATCATTGGCCTTGTAATTTTGAAAAAAGAAATAGTTTATTACCACCGAAATTAGGTAAGTAAAATTGCGATTTACGAAAACCGCGGTTGGAATTAGGTATTATAGCTAACAAAACATTTAACTTCCAAAATTATATATTAAAAAAAAACCCTGAAAAAATTGAGATAAGTACAGATAAATCCCTATTGCCAAAGCAAAAATGCGGATCAGTCCCCGTCTAAGTTTCACACGCTTGTCGGTCCCTAAAGCAAACTATAAAGCGCACTTAGCTCCCTAGTGGTAGATGAAACTACGAAAATACCAATCTTAAAATACTGTGGTCCCAAATGCAATAAATCCAATCTTAAAACCCTTGAACTTAAAATTGCTCAATAAATAAACACTTGAAATTTTCTTCCATCTATTTACAGATTACAAATGCTAAACCAATTATTTACTGCTTCTTGGCTTATAGCTGAAACCAAGGACATATTTAGCAGCTATGCAAATAATTACAAATAATGCCAAATAATACAAATAATACAAGAAGATACTCATACACTATGACAAGCATCTTCAATCAATATCATCAGACAGCTGCAGGCCAACCGCCTTTCCTAGGATCACTAACCGCGGTTAGTACTCCACAGAGTACATTATTGTTTCGCAGTTTTCTGCCCGAAAAATCGACTGCATTTGTAAGATTTTGAACAACTAGCTGACAAATTGCTCCACCTGCTTTAGCCTTAAGTTCGTGACCTTTTTCTCTCAACAACTCCTTTCTCTTTTCGGATAGTTCTATGTGTTCCCCATCCACAACAGTCCAGTTCTCGTACGAGACGACATTTGGAATTAGCTGCAATAAAAAGTATTTTAAGGTTTAGGCACATCGAGTACGTAACTTATTATGTAGCCTTTATACAAGATAATCTCAGCGTATTCTTCTCCCAACAGTTAATCGTAAAGGGTAAACTGTTAAATCCAAATTAATTTGAACTCCTAAAACGAAAAATAAGGGTGGAAATCGGACAGATCAAATATGAATTAGCACTTTCGTAAAAAAATCCATTTTCTTCCGGATGTGGAAAACTAATTCCAATTCCGTTCCGAATAAATTCGGAAAAATCAGATATCGGAAATTGGAATGAAAAAGCTTTTTCCAGAATCGGAAATTTTCTTATCAGAATCAGCAGGATTCGGAAATGCAAAATACATAATATTTTGATATTATAAGTGTAATTTTCGGAAATATTTTTGGAAATTAAAATCCGATGGGAAATCTTAATCTAATATCAATTCCAATTCCATAAAAGAAAAACAGAAAAATTGGAATAAAAACTTTTGGAATTCCGAATGAGAATTAGTGTTCCAAAATCGTAAAATTTCGGATCAGATTAAGCGGAATTCAGAATTTTTGTTCCGATTTCCACCCCAAATATTGGCCAAAGGGACAAATAAAATGAAATGGATAGCGTATGTAACAAGTTTGAAGATCAAGAAAATACCCTGTGGTATACTCTTGCACTCTGAATAGCTGCTAAAGGTTCCATCCCCAATATAAAATGGTTAATGAAAACTTGTACAACTGCAGGAATAATATCCAAACCGCCACTTCCACCGATCACCCCTGCTAACTGATTGTCCTACAAATCGTAAAAAAACAATATATAAGATATTTGAAAACTCATATTCTAAAAAATATTCTGACGCAATTTTAACAAGAAAAAACGAAGATGTCAAAACAATTGGTTAAGCTGCTATATATATATATACCTTGAGAATAACTATTGGGGTCATAGAAGATAAGGGCCTTTTATTCGGTTTAATAAAATTAGTTGGAGCGGGAGGGAGCTTATCAGGCGTTACATCAGTCGGTATCGAGAAATCATCCATTTCGTTGTTCAGAACAATGCCTGTTGAAGGTGACATCACACCACCTCCAAAAACGTAATTCACTGTACTTGTCATTGATACTGCATTTCGATCCGAATCTACTACACAAAAATGACTTGTTCCATGATCAATAATCTGACTCCACCTACAAAAAAAAAAAAAAGATATTTATGGGTCGAAAATTATTAGGTTTAGTTATTTAATTATTCATGGTCCAATACATAATTCATCCAAGATAAGGGCTCATTCTTCCAATAAAAGTGGGCCGATCTTGGACTAACCAAATATGAACAAAGCTCATTTATGTAATCAACCGTAAATTATTGTGCCAACGAAAAGGAAACCCTAAAGAAAATATACCTCTGCATATAGTATTCAGGAGGGAAAGTGGTGTTATCAAATATCCTCTCTCGGATTCTCTTCGCGAAAGATCTAGAGAGCATATCAGATACAGTTGTATCAATATTCTCGAAAAGCGGGTCCCCCAAGTTCATTCGTACAGCAAACATGTGCTTCATGGATTCGATCAGACGATGCAACCCCAACGCACCCTCACCACCATCTCCATTTCCATAACCTTCTAGAATATTCAGAATCTGTAACGAACAAAAATGGTAAATCAATATTCAATATACATAACAAAACAAGAAACTCCGAGTACACAACGAGAAAATGCTAAGTTCACCACCAACCAATGAGAGCGCGAGTGTTCCGCTCGACGGAGGTGGCATCCCCAAGATTTCGTACCCCATAACCTTTACAGAAACAGCATCACTCACTGTTGCTTTATAGTTTCTTAAATCATCCATAGTCAAAATCCCACCTGATTTTTTTACATCTTTAATTAGCCTTTCACCGATTCTCCCGTTATAGAAGGCTTGAGGGCCTTGTTCCGCTATTGCATGTAAGGTGTTACCGAGTTCCACATTGTAGCATGTATCCCCGGATTGTAACAATGTGCCGTTTGGTGCGTAAACTTGTCGTAAACCGAGGTCGTTTATTATTTTATCTGATTGTTTGGCAATATTTGCTCCGAGGTATGGAGTGACTTTAAATCCTTGTTTGGCAAGTTTAATGGCCGGATCAAATAAAGAACTCCAAGGCAACCTCCCGAATTTCGACCAGGCAATGTGGAGCCCGGCTAACTCACCGGGAACGCCCATTGCTAATGCTCCCTCGTATTTGGCTTCGGCATTGTTCTCGTACATGTTCTACATGAAGAAACCATGTAGATGTGATTAAGGCTCTGTTTGGATCAAGGAAAATGTTAAATAAAAAGATGAAAGGACTAGGTGCAATAGATTTTCCATAAAATCAATTTCAGCCCCATTTTCCTAAGGAACCAAACACATGCTAGAGATTTTCAAATTCTTTGTTTTCATTTTCATTTTCATCATTTCAAAATCTATGAACCAAACAGAGCCTAAAAGTTCGGGATGTTTGATCCCAAAACGAAACTCTAATTTTCAACTTAATTTTAGTAAAAAAAAAAAACGGAAAAAAAAAAAAATCAACGGACCTGTGAAGCAGCTCCGGGAGCAGTTTCCCTCATATCAATTGCAACGGCGCCCAATTCCGACGAAGATCTAACCACCATAAAACCACCACCTCCAATTCCGCTCGACATCTGACTAACAACCCCGAGGCACAGTGCAACTGCAACAGCAGCATCGACGGCGTGGCCGCCCCTTTCGAGCATGGCGGCGCCGATTTCGGAGCACCGCCCATCGTCGGCGGCGACAACCGCTTTGTGCGACTCGATGATATCGCTGTTCGATTTCGGAGCATCTCTCTTCAATTCTCCTGATCTTCTCGGAGCAAGGCCTTCAAATTAGGAAAAAAAAAAAATTCAATTCTCTCGGCGACGATCTCAGAAATTCGAAAAAAAAAAAAAAAAAAAAAGGAAAAATAATTAAACAAGAGAGAAGAGAAAATTTACATGATATGAATACGATTAGAGATAGAAGAACGAGCAACAGAGCTTTATTCCATCTCCTCCTTCTGCTGCTGGAATCTCCATCGCTGGTCAGCAGAGAAGATTCCAAGCTCTGTTGCCCCATGAATCTAGCTCTAATTGGACCTACTTTCTCTCTCTTCTCTCTATGTGCGTGCTAGTGTGTGTGAGAGAGAGTGTGTTGTGTGTGTGTTTCTGTTTTTAGAAGTTATATTTTATTTTTTGTTTGCTGTTATGACAAAGCAGCAACTCAGTTTTCATAATATAATAATCTAATAATTATTATGTACACAAACACTCCACAAGTGTAAAACGTGGCTGATTAAATTATACTCCCTCCCTCTATAAATTTGTGCCAGTTTTTTTTCCACATTGGACTAAAATAATTTTGTTTACTATTCACTCTCTGTTCCATAATATTTGTCTCTTTTCAGAATTTTTTTTGTTCCATATTATCTGTCACTTTACAATTCTAATGATGCATTAATTGTTAGGCGTCGTGGTTTTTTGTTTGTTCTGGTGTTTTGGGGAATAATATATTGTGGGAAACACATCAAAAGTTGTATTGTATGTTTGTTTTATATAGTTGGTGTAGTCTTTGTACTTAAAATCATCATGTATAAAATTTTATTGCAATATTGTGTTTGGGGGACTAATTAATATTGGATAGTAGTAGCACTTTGTTCTATATAATCATTGGAATAATCGTTTATTTATTTATTGATAGAATGATTCGAAAATACAGAATAAATATAGAAATTATAATATTGTAACTAGAATACGTCCAGATTCAATCATGATTCACAACCAAACGAAGATTCAAGGGTAAATTAAGATTGGCGTTGCTTATAATTGGGCCATTTGGAATATTCTCGTCCACTAACACTAAGAAGCTATTTGGATAAGTTTATAACATTTTAGGGAAATTTACGGAAACCTCTGAACTTAGGCTAAATTATAAAAAAATAGCTCCACGTATTTGTAGTTATTATAATATTCCCGACATTTATTTCCACCTTACACTGACCTCTTTCCAGTGTGAATTTTTCATGGAATTTTTTTTTATTCAAAGTAATATTTTCTCAAAAAAATGTCGATTTTACCCCTACAAGCATTTCTTTATGCTACTTTTTAAAGGAAAAAATTACTCTCAAGAGGCCTTTACACGAATCTTTATTATTTTTTAAATAAGATTTTCACAACTTTTTAGTATACTATTACCCATTTTAGGGTAATTTTTAGCTTTAAAAAGTAGCATAAAAAATGTCACGTTCGAATGGGTAGAATTTGACATTTTTTTGGGAAATATTCCATGAGAAATTATACCTGGAGGGGGAGAGTATAAAACTGAAACAAACTTCGGGGGATTTTGGTAATTATTGATAGGTGGGAGCATTTTTCGTAATTTAGCATAAGTTTAAAGAGTTTTTTGTAATTTACCCAAATTTTAAAGATATTTTTCACTAACAATACACGGTTATCGGGTATTTACATAATTTTCCCATTATAAAATTCGCAATATGATCAATGGTCATATATATATAGGAAATTACACTATGCCACTATGGTCAATTAAAACAAGCAGTTATGAATTATCGGTACAACGTTGAAAAAATATACTAATAAAAATCAGACATAGTTGAGTTTTTTTTTTTCTTTTTGAGAAAAGACATAGTTGAGTTGCATGAACAGTTTATATCAATCGTACAATAGGACCTCGTTTGGTTGGTAAGATTATTCTTAATCGATTAAATAACTGGAGTTCAATAATTTTTCGAATCAGCCAGCAATTGTGGAAAAAATAGCTCTAATCGTTGCTTAATGAGGAATTATTTATGAATCCTATGGTCCAATAAAATAATTGAATTTTTATAAAGTTATTTAATAATATTCTGGCTAATTTTATCTTGGGAACCAAACGAGTCATAAGTAATAGATAATGTAATTTGGCTTCTTCTTTTACTAAAAATGGAGCAATTATTTTAAGGGATACATAAGTACATGCAAATTGCAATAATTAGCAGTTGAGTTCAATTAAAGCAATCTGTTTATCATTAATACAATTTGGGTGTTACATCTCATAAATACACATAAATAAAGTATATTTATTATTTAACATCACGAATATACACATAATGCATACATTGATAAAATAAAATATATAATATTTGACAAATAAAAAATACAAATACTCAAGTGGGCCTCAAAAATAAATATTTATAAACTTGAGGCCCAACCTGATTAATTACATGTATGTAATTTAAAACAAAGTGGACAAATGTGTAAACAACTAAGAATTACAGTGCTGGAAAAAAAAATAAAAAATAATTATAATAAATAAGAGTAATAGTATATTTCATTATGTGATTTATTAATTATTTACATCTAAATTACCATCTGAGCTTTGCTGGAAAGTACTGCAATAATTAAAATTTATGTTAAAAAATTACCAAAAAAACAAAAATAATTGAAAATAAAATTAATTAATTACGTAGGTAAAAATATATTTACCTTGTCAATGAGAGAGAGGTAGTATGGTTTCAGCTGCTCAACATCAACTCGGATTTTGCTCTTACTGTACAAATCATACTTGCTGAAAATATTTTTATATTAAAAAAAATGTTATTATTTATTTAAATTTATTAGAAAAATATTAGGAAAAGTAGAAATAATATATATTTAATTTACTTGAAAATCTTTAGCCAGTTGAGGTTTTCCCTATCCTCATCATTCATCAAGTGTGTGTAAGCTCCAGCCTTGTGCAAAGCTACAACAATAAATATATATTTATTAAATTTAATTAAAAAAAGATAATAAATTTTATGTAATTATATATTTAAGGAAAAAAATTCGATCGATATATAAAAATATCGTAAGTTCGATCGTACGGTAGAATGAGTGGAAACGGATGATGAACAATGCAGGCGAAGGTAGAGTACTTCCATTTTTCCTAGCCACCTGAAAGATGCAAATCAAATTAAAAAAGTTATAATTGTCACAATTGATTAATTAATTATGCTAATAAATTTGTAATTTAAAAAAAAATATTTGGAATTAATTAGGGATTAATTAATTAATTACCATGTACATGTAGTCGTCGTGCCCCCATGACATGACGACTTTGTCGAGGCCGCATCCTTCTTCGTAAATTCCGTTCTTGGTGTTGTAAGCAGGGTTGTTAATGTCTGGATTGTCCTTGAAATACTGCATAATTTATAAATTAAATTAAATTTTCAGTATTTCATATTATCCTAAAAAACTAATAAATCTCAATTGATGCAACAAGAATTCCAAAAAATAAATAGAAATAAATAAATAATCTGAATAAAATTTGCTATACATATGTACCTTGTGATGAACAATGGATTCATCAAAAGCACAGCCAACAGGGAATGTGTCACCTGTTATGTTACATTATTGATTAAACATTAATTGTTCATATATAGTTTAATCTTGAAACAAGAATAAATAAAATAATATATATACATATATATGTATGTATTATGTATATATATATATATATAGTTTAATTATTTTTTTGTGGGGTGATTTAATTTGATAAACTCACCAACAACAGCCCATTGAGGCAGACTTCCAAAGGTAGGAAGATGAAGCACTTTACCAAGATCTGAAAATTCCATGCAAAAATAATATTATTCGTGTGACGTCGTCTCAATTTTTCGACATAATATACATTGACATAAATATACGAAGAAATCGGATTTTTTTTTAAACATAATTAAAATAACCATGAATGAGGGCAGTCAAGTGAAGCCAATCTTCGTTAGGGTAATCTTTTCGAATAGCCTCGGCAGTCTGGAGCAAATGCTCGATTTGCGGTTCATCCAAATCGGGGTCACTTTCGTCCACGACGTCATTCAGAAGCACACAACATTCCCATACGGTCATTTCGGTTTTGTCGAGTTTTTCGTACTCCTCTCTCATCTTCATCACCTGCATGCATTTTATTTATTTAAATTATATTAATCTCGATCCGAAAAATTTAATCCTACAATTTTTTTTTTTTCCGATTGAAATTAAAGATTTGCATGCAACTTACATAGTCGTATGATTGGTTAATGTGGTTCATTCGGTAGAATTCCTCTACCGTCTTTTGTCTCTCGCTCTCGGCATTGTAATCCCTGTAAAAACGAGATCCGGAATTTTATTTTACGTCTACGAGCACAAGTACATGCATTTCATGCGATCTAAATTTTTTTTAATATTAAAATAAATACTTTGATAGATTGTTCTGAATCAGAATTTTATCGTTCATTTACACACAATCATGCAATACGTAATAAATCAATCAAATGAAAAAAAATGTATACTAACCGAAATGTGTTACCAAAAGCATTAATATCCGGAGCTTCAAATCCTCCTTGTGATTCTGTTCGCGGCACGGGAAAATCGGAATCGGATGGGGTTTGCTTCTCTGCAAAAATGAAACAAAATAAAATAAAATACTATAAAAATGTTAAATGTCGAATTTGGACATTGATTTCGCCGGAAAAAATACGGAAAAAAAAAGACATACCAACCGGGGGCTGCTCGACGTGAGTTGTCATATTTCCGACAGAAGTTTAAAACAAAAAGAAACTTAAAAAAAAATAATAAGGCCGTTTCAAATATTCTTATGTGTTTTATTTAATTATTTAAATGAAATGGCCCTTTTCAAGTGTGTGTCAAATGAGGGTATTTATAGTGAATTAAGGAAGTCCTGAACCTGGTAATTTGGTAAATTTGGTGGTCTTTTGAGGACTCAAATGGAAATTCCAAAAATTGGAGTGGTTTGCTGAAAACGCGGGCGTTTCATTGGCTGTTTATTTAATTTCCATCCCTAAAGAAACGCATAGAGGAGGGAACACCACAACTAACGCATGACTACACCTTTTTCAGCGCGTGAAGTTACTGCTCAGCTATTGAATTAAAAAATAAATTTCTTTTTTTCTTTTTCTAAAGCTAAATATAAATTTACGAAATGAACTATGGCACATTGGATTTCTAAGTAAAAAAAAATATATATATATATGGATTTCTCTTACAATGGAAACTTAGTAATAATATAATCTGCAAGAATTTTAATTTAATCAGAATCATATCAAAACTACGACAGTTTATATTCTTTTACCAAATACTAATGATTTTGGTCACAAATTTTAGATGGAGCAAATGGAGCAAATACCCACGGATAGCTAGTGGATTGAATTTTTCTGTTCCATCCGTACACTCACTCACGTGTACATGCGTACGAATTAGTGGCTATCGCTTAAGGAATTTGCACGCACTAGTTTCCTTTCGTCTCGTTGGATCAACTTATGGAAACACACCGTCCTCTCCCAGTTTTGATGCTGAACAAAGTGTACTAGACAAGTTTTATCTCGAGGACGAGTTAAGTACATGGAATGGGTGGACCCCCCCTTATTCAATCGCACGAATCTCTCACCTTGAAAGAATTTAGAATCCGTTTTCATATAAATCATCGGGAAAAGCAATCACCGGGTGGCTTGAATTTGCATTCTCCAGACATGTTGGGAGGTTGCAGTTGGACCTTAGTAATTACTGCGATTCTTCCAAACATTATTATTCTGATGTCTCGAATACATGGTCAAATAGGTTTTAGGTGCAGGATGCTTACCAACGGACTACGTACCTTATCTTAACATTTTTAAACTTGTCGTTACATTCAAATTAAATAAATCCAAATCATTATATCCACATTCAAACATATGTGATGTGACATATCATATCATCCGTTCATTTTATCAGCCCATATTAATCTAATTATAAGTCTATGTTAAATTAAGTAAATTATACCGAAAATGACCACACAATATACATTAAATTGTTTATTAGTGAATTTCTCTATCAGTTGAAAATTGGCCAAGATTTACCAAATCCTTTTAAAATTGACAGATCCCTAAACATAATAGGCCACTTCATAGTGATGGTGATTACCTCTTAAGTATAATTGGTCAAAAATGAAATGAAAAAAAAATTGGATTTTTTTAACTATTTTTGCATGCCTTCGTTATCAAGATAGAAAATAACGCACTTGAAAAAGTCATCCGTGAATTATGTGCGGCTAATTAAACATTCAATTATTTAATGGGCAAATTGACCGAACCAACTGATTTTGATATCGAACCGTAACTGGACCGTGTACATACGGCCGGTAATATTTTGCAACCCGTTAACCATTGGTTTTACCCGCCAAATTTTAAAATTTCTTTAAAAAAAAAATGGCAAATTACGGCCATCCTGAGTTATGGTCAAATTGAGAAACCCCCTCCTATCTGGGTAATTACAGTCACCCCTTAATTATGTATTATGTTACGAAAAAACCCCTCCAAAAGTAAATTTAGAAATGTTAAATCGATAAAATCGAACCGAAATTTAGGTACGCCAAAATTTCATACTGTTTACCGAACTGAATATACGATTTGGATCGGTAAATAACCGAATTACATCAATTTTATGTAAAAATATTTAAAAGGAGGGGGTGGCTGTAATTACCCAAACAATAAGGGTTTTTTCGTAATTTGGTCATACCTCAAGGAGTGACCGTAATTTGTCCATATATATATATATATATATATATATATATATATATATATATATATATATATATATATATGAAATATTAGTATTTAAACTAAAATTAATTAAAAAAAAAAACAAACTTTTAACATAATCTCTATAATATTTCAAATGATTCGGCGATATGTTATGTGTAATAAAAAAATAAGTTTGATTTACGTTTTTATTGGAAATGAGTTAATGTGCGAAAGAAAATATGTTTTATTTGCTATAAAAAAATATACATCAATAATTACAAAAAAAAATAAAAAAAATTCGAACCCGATTGAATCGATCTAACCATGACTCAGTTATTTATCCGGGTCAATGTCCGGCCGATTTTAAAAACATTTCCGACCCGTAATCCTGACCAACACAAACTCTATGGACTTAAGGAGGAGGCCCATATAAACATATTATCTGACCCGGCCCGAATGGCGCTACCGTCAAAAACATGTCGGAGATGGTAATGTTTACACATGGGAACAAGACAACAAGCCAAACATAAAATAAAAAGCCCTCCTGCAAATCACGTGACCAAAGGGGGGGGGGGTTACGTGGAGGTTTTATAGTACGACGTCGCTGTCAGTTTTAATGTAGTGTCGTTTTGCATGTGTCCCCTGCTGCAGTGGCACACCTCTAAACATTCCTCGTGGAAAAGTCACGTGACAGCGACTACCCCACCATTTTTGACCAATTAATGAATTTGCTCCCCCCTCCCATTTTTTCTTAATATTTTTTTATGACTCCCAAATTTAACCGTCACCGTACACGTGTACATTAGGCATGGGACATGTCTAAATTAGGGTTAGATACGTCATTTCTATTGCATGGAATTTATTTCAATTTTTTGAAGATTCATACTATACGAGACTCTTTAACCATAATATTTTAAAAGTTTTTTTTTTTTTTTTTTTTTTTTTTTTTGACAACAAAGTTAATTTAAATTCTATCTATATATTAATAGTACCACAAAAAAGAAAATTGCTACATATATACTAAAAAAAATTAATTCACTTCAACTGCTCGAAAATTAATACTGGATCAAATTTAAAAAATTGAATAGCTGTCAAATATATTAACGAGAGAGTTGTAGGTAGTGGCGGAGCCAACGTATGACTGGGGGCCATGCCCCCTACAAATTTTTTTTTTTGTTTACTTGAAATAAGGTTGGTCTTGAGTTCCAATTCGTTGCCAAACCTTGAGCACTAGTAGAAATATTCGTCGAAAGAAATTTCCGCTCTTCATTATCATAAGAGATAATATTGACATTTTTAATTTTTGGTTCAATTTTTTTTTTTTTTTTTTTGAATTGAACAATTCCTATTTACATCATATTTAATTATTATGAATGCATTTTTGTTAAAACATATCTATTTAATTCACCAAAAAATGAGTAGTGCATTAGCAATACACTCACACCGCTTAATAAAAATAGGATAATTCATAACTTTATTCCGATCAAATTCACATGCAAATAACGGGTAAATCAAGTGCAAATAACTTGCATATTACATGATTATGCTCGAACTTTCATTTGGTCCGACTTTGATACCATATTGAATAACCATCTTAACCAAAAATATTAAGCTGTTAGTGACATATATCATTTAATATTAATCTATTCAATAGTAAATATATTTAACCGAGAATATCTTATTAGCTGATATTATTTATAAATCATGTTAACTTCTTTGTGGATTCTCTTGGAATACCGTACGAGGCAAGTAATAATAGTGTCATTTATTACAATTGGAGAACATCAAAATTTGGTCAAAAAAACTGGTAAAGATATTAGATTCTCATAACTACATGTGAGATTTGAGCACATGAGTTCCATAAAGGCCAACAATATAAACAAGTTGTAGGTGTATACGTACCCTCTTATTATAAATCTCTATGAATAAATAAATAAATACCCTCTTGATGTACGTGTCCTTTTACTATAACTAAAATTAAATAGATATCTTCTTACATCTAACTTTTGAAATAGTAAATACTATGGTGCTCGATTATTAAGCTACAACCCTAGAACATAATTTAACTAGTGTACGTAGCTAGGCTAGGGAGATAGGTAAACATTTATGGAAGGTCAATTATTCAACATTTTATGATTTTTCATTTTCATGAACATCATTTGTTTGGTTGTTTGTTTGTTTGTTACCGAATGGCTAAGGTTTTCGATAACGATGAAAACAATAAGGGTAAAATAGTATTTACTCGCTGCGGTTTGAATTTTGTGAACATATTCCTCTCGTACTTTTGGTTTAATTATTTTTATTTTTCTAATAAACATGCTTATTTACCAAATGGAATATTATGATGGGGTTATCAGTTATGTGCTTATATTAAAAGTATAAGAGGAGTATGTGCACAAAACTTAAACTATAGGGGGTTAATGTACTTATATTGAAAGTATAAGGGGTTATATGCATAAATTTCAAACCACTAGGTGCACAAAACTTAAACTGTAGGGGGTTATGTACTTTTATTGAAAATATAAGGGGGTCATATGCACAGTTGAGAGTTAATCATCAATCTATGAGTTACATATAGACCCAAGAAGACAAAAAAAACAAGTTGTAGTCAATGTTCAGCTATCATTTTTCTAATCTACCCGATTTAAGTTTAATTAGAAAGGTCAAACTCAAAGTACTACGAATTTGATGTTTTAATATTCTCTACACCGAGCTTGTCACATATGGTTAATGTATTGTGATTTACATTTTTCATGCAGTTTGCAAATTATTGCACGAGAGTGTAGATTTGCCCAATGCACAAATACGATTGGTTGTAAGTTTTTAATTTTTTTCATAAGAAAAAGAAAAAAAGAAAAACATATATTGATTTCACTAAATGTAGCAAGTTAAAAAAGGGCAAATCATGGCCACCCTCCCGAGGTATGGCTAGATTACGAAAAAACCCTTCTTGTTTGGGTAATTACAGCCATCTCCTCCTTTTAAATATTTTTACATAAAATTTATGTAATTCGGTTATTTCCCGAACCAAATCGTATATTCAGTTCGATAAACTCAATGAAATGTTGGCGTACCAAAATTTATTCGATTTAACATCTCTAAATTTACCTCAGAAGGGGTATTTTCGTAATTTGACCCTAGACATAATTTGCCAAAAAAAAAAGAAAAAAAAGTGAACGGTGGAAATTATTTGAAAGGCCCTCCAAAATGTCAAGTCGAGTGTGGGTAATAATTCATGGCCCATCTGAATTCACTTTCATTAACACTTTCTTTTATTATTCTATTTCGTATTTGACGCTCCACCGTCCTTTTTCCCTCCGTTAAATCCGTCGGTTAAAAAACTACAACTCAAAACTTAACCCCTATTAACCACGGTTACGTCTCCGTTACTCAAACCCCGTCACATCCCTTGTTAATAATAATAAAGCAAATTTACACGTGTCCCATTTGTATTACTCCGAGTTTAAAGAGGCTGCCCCGATTAAATAATAATTTTAACCTCGGGTTTGGAGATTTTTCACCTAACCACAGTTAAGTCTAAAGTAACCGTGGTTAAAGTTAAACCCCCCACTTCTTCAGCAGTTTATATACAAACTGCACCACGCCTTCAAAATTCAGTTTCAATTAAAGTTTATTTAAAACCTAAATTCCAGAAGAAAAATTAGGAAGACGAAAAATGATGCTTGGAGAGAGAAGCTATGGCGGCACCACGGTTCATGTTCCGCCGTGGCCATCCGCCGGAGATGATCCGGCTTCCTACTGCTTGAGCCCCACGGCCGCTAATGCCGGCGGCGGCGGCTCCGTCGACGATTACTCTCTCTTCTTCCAGACCGACTCCTTGAAGGCTCTGCAGCGTTACCTGCCGTCTAACTCGAACGATGCTGCGGCGGCGGCGGAGGAGTTTCAGTTGACCGACTCCGATTACGGCGGGAACGGTGATTTCCTCCCCGTGGACGCGCACACATGCGATAATTTCCGGATGTTCGAGTTCAAGGTGCGTAGGTGCACGCGCGGCAGGTCGCACGACTGGACGGAGTGCCCGTTCGCCCACCCGGGGGAGAAGGCCCGGCGCCGTGACCCGAGGAGGTTCCACTACTCCGGCACGGCGTGCCCCGACTTCCGCAAGGGGAACTGCTTCAAGGGCGACGCGTGCGAGTACGCGCACGGCGTGTTCGAGTGCTGGCTCCACCCGGCCCGATACCGCACGCAGCCATGCAAGGACGGCATGAGCTGCAAGCGGCGCGTGTGCTTCTTCGCCCACTCGCCCGACCAGCTCCGCGTCTTGAGCCCACGCGCCGACGGCTCCCCCCGCCGCCTATCCTTCATCTCGTCTCCGGAGTCAACGCCGCCGCCGCCGCCGCTGCTGGAATCTCCGCCCATGTCTCCGATGCCGGTCAACGACGTGGTGGCGTCCCTCCGCCAGCTGCACCTGAACAAAGTCAAGTCGATGCCTTCTTCGTGGCTGGGCGGCGGCGGTGGTGGTGGTTCTTCTTCTCCAAGGATGAAGATGACCCGACCCGGGTACTTCAGCATGCCCACCACCCCGACCCGACCCGTAACCCGGCCCGGACTCGGTTACTTTGAGCCTGAGGAGGAGGAGCCTGTGGCGATGGTGGAATCTGGGAGAGATTTGAGGGCTCAGATGTTCGAGAAACTAATCAAGGAGAACCCTCTGGATCGGGTTGACCAGGATCCGAACCCAAACCCGAACCCGAACCCGGACATTGGTTGGGTCTCGGAGCTGGTAAATTATTAGAATAAAAGAAAGAGGTAATCTTGGTGGTGGGTGTGACAAAGGGGCATGATTGTCAATTCGGATTCTGTAAATAGTTTATTATTTTAGTATTGCTATTTTAATATATATGAATGGTAAAATTATATATAATATGGTGAAGATGACGATGAAGAAAATGGTGTGGGGGCGATGGGGGCGAAGAGAATAATCTCTTGTTTTTGTGGAGTAAAAATATTCTGGAAATTGACTATTTTGGAAGGGTATTTATGTACATTGTACAGTGGTGAATTAAGGATTGAAGAAGCAGACTATTTACCTAATTTTTATTTGATATGTAATTAGGTGTTATGTCATTTGTAATTTTATTTCTTAGATCAACTGATCCTTTTTTTTTTTTTTTTCAATTATTGTTAATATTCAACTGTTGATGGTATTTTGGTATTAAATATTAATTATCATTTCCATGTTGATTTGGCCTGTCTTTGACATTGATCTGGATTTCCTTTGAACCTATTAATACATGTATGTGGAATAAACTCTACATTAGGTGTACCATAGCGAAATGGAATTTCGGTACTTTAAAAATTTGTATTGTTTAATTAATCGAACTAAAAAATATATTTTAATATTTAAAAAAATGTACAAAAAGTATTTAAACTAATTAATTCTTATATTTGCCATTCAAATTTCAATAATCGACCATAAAAATAAAATGATTACCAATAAAGTTTGATTTGTAAATAATGGAAAAAAAATTATCTATCTCAAAATACTTTATAAAAATTTAAAATATTGGACATCAAGCCGTATACGGTATCCATATCCAATACCAGAATTTCAAAACATCTGTACCTAATACCGAACCAAAATTTCGGTTCCATATTCGGCACATACTAAATTTTCAATTTAGTTGATTTACTTGCCGAGTGAACTCCCCTATACTGTACATCTTGGAAGTGATCTTGTTCTTTCACTTAGATTTAGTCTTACAGTTAAACCTCTATAAATTAATAGAGTCGGGACTAACCAAATTCTATTAATTTAACGAAATGTTAAATTATCGAACTAATAATTTTGTACGGTTTTATCGAGTCGGAACCGAAAGAAATTATTATTTTAACGAAGTTATTTAATTTATCGAAGTTCGATTGTAGGTAACGAAGAAATAGAAATAAATCGCGATCATTAACGATTTGGTTAATTGATTATGATCTCAAACTCAAACCTAGTAGTGATAAATTTAGTTTTCTCAATTTGGTAAACTTTTTAACGTTGTGATTTTAATAGTCCGAGACCAACTAACAAACAATCACAACCGTAGATTTGTGATAATGTGCAATAACATTTCGGGATAGAGTCGGACTGACCAACAGTTCACGTGGTGAAATACACTATGTAATTTGGGTGACTATGTATTTATTTGTGAAATTAGTTAAATAATAAATAATTGAAGAATGAAAATACTAAAATTAACCAAGTGTTGAGCAAATGGAGCCATAATGAATTAATGTTGAAGATGGGACAGTTGGAGATTTTATTTGAGAAAAGATTAGATTTTGTTTTGACAGATTTGAATGAAAGAAAACCTGCACAATTTTGTGTGGTTCTTATCTATTACAATTATGTGGGAAATAAGTGGGGCCCACACTATAGACGACAATATTACACATACATGTATAATTGTAGTAGTGTCTTAGGTTCAAAGCTTAGTACCAAACAGAGCAATGAACTTTATTTCCTCATTTTCTTTTTTACTTTATACTATATATATATTGTTGACGTTTTCCGTGACATGTATCTATCTATCTATCTATATATATATATATCATATGTATGTATATATATATCATATGTATGTGTATATGTATAAATAATAATAATAAAACCTAACCCCCATAACACGCAAAACAAAAACAAGTGTTTGCCACAACACTTGTACGGCAGTCGTTTTGCCCCATTATCTCCTTGGCAGCCTTCCCTAAAGTGATGCTTTCTTTGCTTTTGTGGACCAAAATTTCGATTTTTGCTGATTTCGATTGTAATCTTTTTTTTGGCAATCGGAACAATATTTTTTGTTACGGATTTGAAAACTATAATTTTTTATTTTTTTTCAATCGTTTTGGATTGAAATTGGAATAAATATGAGATTTCGATTCCAATTTTCAGGTCAGAATTCGAAATATTCCATCCCCCCCCCCCCAAATTTACACTTAAAATATACATATTATTATTTGTTTTCTATTTCAATGACTAAAACATTGTAGTTTTCCGAGTTCCACCGATGCTGATCCGATTATTTCTTTTGGAACGGAATTAATTGGAATTATTTTTTCATTTCTAAAAAAATCAATTATTTTTTTCTTCAAAAAGTGGTAATCTTAATCCAATCCGTCTGACTTTCATCCCAAAATTTGATCGACTTTTTTTTTATCTTCTCTTTTAACACTATTAGCATTCCTAAACTCCCTCATTTTTTATAAAGTAGTCCTTCAAATTTTAAAAATTGAGTTGTTTCTAAATTTTTTTAAATTGTCTTTATAAGATGGACAAACACATGTGACATGTCAATAAAAATTGGAGTTGTACCACTTAAATACAATTTAATTACCAAATAAAATGAGGAATTTTCGCTAATTGACCAATTATTTTAAATAAAACAAATAAGTGTGGGACTATACTTTCTTAGCTCTTAGCAGTTAGCCCAATTCCATAATTGGCCCAAAAAATGACGTTGATAACACAACACAAGTGATAAGTCCTACCCACCAAATTGAACAAGACAATCCATGAAATCTGGACATTTTTGTCCTTAGATCGCAACCGTTGATATAATATATTGTAATATTTTATTATTTTAGATTATTAGAATGTAATATATTATAGTACAAATAATTCATATAACAAATACACTAAGAAGTGCAAGTCCATATCATAGGCCATACGAATTGTCATCTAATCTTAAAAAACACCTAGTTTGCTTTGTACGATTGTGAAGTAGTCGTGTGACTGATCTAGTTGGTGCAGCAAGCGAACATAATGTTTAATAATTTGAATGGAATTACTACTACTAATATTTTTCAAATCGAGTTTGTCGCACAAAACTTGTCCAATACGGTTTACACTTCTCGTGTTGCTATCACACTAGACTATAATTAGTTGCATAGTGCACATTGGCGGAACTTAGAAGCGGCACAAATAATTGTAAAAATAAAAATGAAAAGATAAAATAAAGAGTAGTTGTCAATACTTAGTGATTATGACAAAAAGAGTAGTCTTTAAAATAATTGTTGGTGTGAAGAGATATTATGGATTAGGGTTAAGAAAATTAATACAGTAATTCCCACTTGTGTTGCCTGCCATGCGTGCGGATTTTGTGGGAGTGGATAAGTATCACGACTCTAATTTATTCACCATACTTATCTCCACTACTTCTACTGTTTGATAACTATTATTTCTACTGTGAGGTAACTGTTACTTGTACTATGAGTAGTAAAAATTTTGTGACAGCCCTTTTAGTAATCTTGAAAATGTTTGATAGGGTTGTTTAGTAGTAAAATTTTTGTGACGCCCGTATTCGCAATGGAAAAAATTCGTAGTAGTATCGTAGCAAGAAGCTTTTTACTATAATTAATTTGGTATTTTACGCTGTGAATTTCGTGCGGTGGTAAGAAGTCATTTTTCTACTGGTGTTTTGAATATGCTTTTGAGATACTGCGCCTACGAACTTTACTAGCTATTTGTATGACATTCTAGATTTACACACATAAGTGTGTGGGTGGGTAAAACGTGTATTGGCTACATATATACATACGTACGTATGGTGAAATTACGCAGGATATATAATCTTCACCAAGTGTAGGTACAAATAAACATATTTGAGTACTAGCCTTAGACATCGTCACGGTGCTATATAATTCCACTTTTCGGATATTAGACCGCGCGTGGACAACGAATCAATTAATTAGGTCAACGGATATATCGTTAATCCAAAATCTAATTAAGGATATAGATGGGTCAAATTAAAGGGTTCTGTGTAACTAATCAACCAATGGGTTAATCGACGGTTCTAATTGTTGAATGACTACCTCATCTAAAAGACTATAAACTCTTAGAGATGAATCATTTAATATTTGTATTATCTCGCAGTCAATTATATTTTGAAGCATTGCTCGTGAAATATTTGAAAATGAGCGCCAGTGGTGGAGTAATTAAAATATGACAATAACGGGTACGAGTTTTAGCTGATTTTAGACGTGAAAACGACTTGTTTGTATATATATAGGTTTGGGTAAGTTAAAAATATTATAGGTTTAGCTAGAAGTTTAGAATCGAGCGGTTATGGGTCGGATGACGGGCTCATAGGAACAACACGAAGCCAACCATGCAAACATACTTCCTTACAAACATTGGGACTGTGGATTATATTTTTCTTTTCCATATATAAATATATATATATATATATATATATATATATATATATATATATATATATATATATATATATATAGTTTCAACTAGCTATTTCCCTGCGCCTCATAATAATCAGTTCCCAGATAATCGAAATCGGAATTTTCTTTCGTTAACGTGCAGTAATTAATCTGAGTTTTATTCTGTAATGTAATAAAGGTGTTCTTTTATTTCCAATTTGCGTATGATAGTCATTTTATTACAGTGTGATGTTTGCATGCATCATTACCTTTATTGAGATTGGTTTCTCCTTAGTTTTCTCGATTTTTTTTTATATTTCTTTTTCTCGTCGATTTAGCAATACGTAAGATCTGTTTGGATCAAGAAAAGATGCTAACTAAAAAAATGAAAGGATTAGGAAGTATATATGATCATAAGTAAAATGATCGATTCGGGGTAAAATTTGAAAATATTTTTTGGCTAAAACGTGGAAAATAGAGGAAAACTATGCGTAAAACACTAACATGTTTTATATCTTCTTTGATTCAATTTTTTTTTTTTCGTCTTATAAAACACCTAATTACGGGAGTAGTTCACCTCCATGCACTAGCGGAGCCGGTATTTTAAGTCCGCCGGGGCCGAATGCAGTAAAACTTTTATTGGGGGTGGGGGGAGGGGTTGTTAATGCTATTGTACACGAAAATTTTATATCTCTATATAAAATAATAAGGTTTTAATCAAAAAATGTTTGGGAAGTGCATGACCCTCCTTATCCCTACGGTGGCTCCATCACTGCCTGCATGTCAGAATCTCGTCTTCTTGAGTAAAGCAAAAGATTTTCCACAAAATCAATTTCATCACTATTTTCCTTAGACAAACCAAATATATACTAGAAAAAGTTTCAAATTATTTGTTTTTCATTATCTTCTGCATTTGAAATTTTCATAGTTTCAAAATCTAATGCGAATATATTATCCTTGCCGTTTTTTTCCGCAACTCAGGAATCTATGCATCTTAATTCAAAGGCGTGGGCTCCACAGGACCCAAAGAAGAAGGCGAAAGGGAAGCACAATTCTTACGAGCCCTTGCTAGAGAAATTTCGAGACATACGAACCTACAATAACAAAATAAATAAGGCCATTTCAAAGAAGAACAGAAACCTCGCCGAACGGTTAACAACACGGAAGCCCACTTACAACTTACCTCGGCACTATTATCAGAGAGAGAGGTGCATGCATTGGAGTTCGATTTTTTCTTTTTCTTTTTTTCGTTTACTATTAATTAATTACTTGTGCTCGGTTTATTTAGGTATCCGAGTTTCATTGATGATGCACTTCGGGATTTGGATGACTGTCTTAGTATGGTGCACCTTTTTTGCTGCATTGCCTGCTGTCGATAGGGTTACGTTATAGGTGGCGAAAAGATTTCCGTAGAACGTATCCATAATTGCAGAAGGTGGCGAAAAAAATTCCGTTTAATTTTATTTTTTAACGTATATATATATTTAAGACAACATTGTTTGATCTTGTTTCTGCTCTAGGAAGGCCTTTATTTCTATTAAAGGAATATATTACCAAGTACTTACGTTCGAATATATGATATGTAAATGCTTTATTTTTTTGTTGGCTGCCTTAGCATTTGCTCGATTTATCTAATATTATTACGTGTGGCTAACTTTGCATGCATTGCAACAAGTACTTTCGTCTGAAGTCGATTATAGAGTCTTGCTAACATTTTTGGAATTTTACGAGGTTATCGTCTTTTATAGACATTTATTGTGTAATTATTTCTTCTGACGTTCACTTTTTTTTTTTTATGGCTGAGTACGAGTATTTTTCTAATACATGCTAAACCAAAATAAGTTTCAATATGAAAGTAAGCCTGAGTTTGGTCATTTGTACCGAAATTTCGTTGAATAGTCCGTGAAAAGATTATTTAGGTTGTTTGTTTAATTTGCAGGCTTTCCTTGGATTTGAAATATCCACCAATTCTCGACCCCCCGGCTTGAAGCTCTAGCTGCAGGTTTCTATTCTATTCATTCATACTCTATTTTTCTTCTTTAAACATTCAAATTTACAAAGAAATTTATAGCAAAAAAAAAAATATAGAGAGTCTTGTTGTTGATGTTTTGAACTATGCAGATCTTTATGCCCTGTCAAGATACTTTGATGCCAACGGTGGGTCCCACGAAACCGAAAACCGGCAGGAGGAGGAGGTACAACTTATAAGACTTGCCGAACTTCAACATGACCAACAACTTCCTTCGAACGAACCTGGTGCTTTGATGAATTATTATTTCAATTTCTGATTTTTTTTTTTAAAGTTTACGATTACAATATCAAAATTATTATGTATTCTGTATCTTAGGTTCCGCCAACATTTGATCTGAAAATTTCTGATTTTTGAATAAGTTCTTTCATTCCAGTTTTCGAAATCTCGATTTCTGATTCTTCCGATTTTTTTTAACTGAATTAAATTTAGTTTTTTCACTCCCAAAAAAATCGTCTCTCTCTCTCTCTCTCTCTCTCTCTCTCTCTCTCTCTCTCTCTCTCTCTCTCTCTCTCTCTCTCTCCGAAAGCACCAACTTTGATCAATTCGTGCGATGTGCACCCTTAACATTATTACAGTGAGAAAATTCGGACAATCTATTTTTTAACGATCGAACTTGTGCTGCATGCATGCGTTTTTCGATAGTGTTCCTCCACCACACTTGTCTCCATTCGTCGATAACGAAAAAGAACGCCATGATCCATAGTACGCACAATCTATAGAACAGAGGGTTACTGATTAAATAAAAGGTAATTACTAATTAATTATTGATTCCCTGGCTATAAGATAAGACTTTATTACATTTAATTAGTACCTCTCTGTTGTATCGAATTGCTATAAAAAAAGTCCTATAACATATTGAAAATATGTCTCGTGCTCCTATTTTTTTTGCTTTTTTTTTAATTAATAGATGTCGACGCTGGAGAAACAGTATCTTGAAGAGTTGAAACTAGAGATGAATGGCGGCTCGTATTCGGAGACTGCTTGTAATAAAATCGAGGGCAAGGAAGATGTCGTCTCTTCTTATGTGAAGCAACTCGATGATGACGAAAGAAGAGGAAGCTTCTAGAAGCCATATGGAGGGGAGGATGTCGATCATTTTTTGCTGTGGATTTTTTATTTTCAATGATAAATTGCAAGTCTAGTAAGAATGTTTATGTTGTTGATTACATGTGATGTTGCCTTCTTATTCAGATTGGCAAAGAGAGGAGACGAGCGCACGTACATCGTCTGAAAGAAAGGAAAGAAGAAAATTGATGAAGCTAAAGAACTTGCGTGAATATTTTCGTGATTGAAATATTTGTGTATGCGGAATTTTTCGATCTATATTTTTGTTATCATTAGTAGGTTTTTTTTATAGGGGTCTTAAGAGATAGGTCCCTGGTGACAAAATTAAATAGAACTAAATGACAACCTCAACTAAACATTTGCTTCACATCCTTTATTAAATTCATTCCAAAAATGCCCTTTTACTCATCTTTATTTTATTGTTTTTTACTTTATCATTTTTTACATTATTATAAACAAATTTTCTTTTTCGTTTTTATTAAAAAATAAAGCAGATTTTAAAAACTACTATGGTGTACTATGATATACTATGGTACACTGTTGTATTATAGATTAAAGTATTATTAAAAAAAATATCATTTTTTCTACATAAATATTGAAAATTACAAAAACAACGTGTTTTTCGTTTTTTTAATTCCAATTACATTTTTTTAATTTTTTTAATTTATTCTTTTTTTTTCAATATTGTAGTAGACTATAGTATACTGGGGTGTACTATGATTTACTACGGTGTACTACAAAACCCTAGCAGCCAACAACATAAATCTCACCAATCCTAGCCGTCAACCTTCGCAGCCGTCGCAACCATAGTCAACTACCGACATTGAGAAAACCTAGATCTACCATTTTTAACCCAAATCAAACAAAATCTCTTGAAAATCAAGAAAATCAGAAGCAATTAGTAAAGAATAAACTTTCAATTAAATTTCCACCATAACCACATCCCTCACCGTTCATCAACCTCCACAGCCCCACCACGGCCGCCACAACCACCATAGCGTGACAACCCCATCGCCATCGACCTCCACAGCCCCCCACCACAGCCGCTACAACCACCATAGGGCGGAACAACCCCCGTCGCCGCCTCGACCACTATTGCGGAACAGCCCCCTGCCGCCACCTCCACCATCACGACCCCCCGCTGCCGCCTCGTGCACCACGGACCTTCGCCTTGCGCTACAATTGGAGAAGAAAGCAAGAGAGATATAGAGATGGAAATGTGATAGAGGAAAAAACGAGAGAGAACGTGTGTGTGTGTGTGTGAGAGAGAGAGAGAGAGAGAGAGAGAGAGAGAGAGAGAGAGAGAAAACGTGTGAGAGAGAACGGAGAGAATAACGAAAGAATAAAATAAATCTGAATAAAAGAAACGTGGATATATGTAGGTTAGAGAATTTAGGGTATAAGGGCAAGATTGGGATATAAAAAATATTAGGGATGTGCCTCATATATTATTTTAAATTAAGGATTTAATTAAAAGAATGAATTTGAACTTGTCATTTAGGTCAAATTAGGTTTAGTTTGAGATACTCCTAGCATATTACCCCTTTTTTATATCATAATGCCGTATATCTATCATTGCGGATCCATTCGGGAACCGGACTACAGTAGAACATCAATAAATTAATAACCTCGTTTAAATAATAGTTTCTTCTGGTCCCGACTCGGTAAAAACTTACTAAATTATTAGTTCGTTAATTTAATATTTTGATAAATTAATAGAATTTTACTAGTTCAGATTGTATGAATATATAGAGATTTAACATTACCTTATTTTGTTAGAACTTCTTACTTTGAGTTGTTTATGAAGATAATTTAAAGCATAATTAAGTTTAATAAATTAAACTTTGTGTGAAATTAACTTACTTTGACTATTTTACATGAATGAGAAATTAGATGATACACTTGATTATTTACACATAGTGGATTTGAACAGTAAATTTATACATAATCATACGTAGAATCAATTCACCCAGAAGTAATCAGGTGTAACATCTAACTCCCGATAAGATAAATATGGACTATTTCTATGTGAACGCATCCAATCTTACCAAAGCAAAAATATATGGTGGGCCCCATTAGCTGATATCTAAAGCAAAAACATTTTGACATTATACAACCCACATTGACCGGGTTCTCTCCTTTTATCCAACACAAGAAAAAAATGACACTTTTGAATCAAAAGTAAAATATAAATAAATAAAGAAAATAATTTGACTAAGTCAAGCTCACTAAAAAGTCATTCCCCTAGTTTTCCCCTATATATACATATATACTATATATCCTATGTATGCAACATTAGAAACAAACAAAGAATTTAATCATAAGTGATAAATAATAAATAAATTTATTACAAAAGTAATTATTAATAACAATAATGGGAAGAGCACCTTGTTGTGACAAAACAAAGGTGAAGAGAGGGCCTTGGTCTCCTCAAGAAGACAACACTCTCAAAAACTATGTTGAGAATCATGGTACTGGTGGCAATTGGATTGCTTTGCCTCATAAAGCAGGTTTATTATTTTTTCCTTCATTTAATTAATTTCCATTTATTGATTTAATTAAAATTATTTTTCTTGATTTTTCGCAAATTTGATTGATTTGTTTAATTTTATTTTTTCGTTACATGATTCGGTATGTATGTATATATATAGGGCTTAAGCGTTGCGGCAAGAGTTGTCGACTGAGATGGCTGAATTACCTCCGGCCGAACATCAAACATGGCGGCTTCACTGAGGAAGAAGATCATATCATATTAACACTCTATCATAATATTGGAAGCAGGTAATTAAAGAAAATAATAATATTTATAATATTTTTATGCATATTGTTTTTTGGTAAATTACGGCCAATCCCCTGAGTTGTGGTTAAATTACGAAAATCCCCCGTCTGTTTGGGTAATTACAACCAAACCCCTAAAGTATGTATTTTCTTACGAAAAAACCCCTCCAGAGGTAAATTTAGCGATGTAAAATCGGTAAAAAACTGAACCGAAATTTCGGTACGCGATTTCATACCGTTTACCGAACTGAATATACGATTTGGTTCGGGAAATTAAATAACCAAATTACATAAATTCTATGTAAAAAATATTTAAAACGAGGGGTGGCTGTAATCACGGGGTTTTTTCGTAATTTGGTCATACCTCAGGGATGACCGTAATTTTCCCGAATAATAATAGTAATAAATAATATTTTTTTATATATAATTTTTTTTATGAAATAATTTAATTGGTTTATTAATTTAATAAGGTGGTCGGTCATAGCTTCACAACTCCCCGGAAGAACCGATAACGACGTGAAAAACTACTGGAACACCAAGTTGAAAAAGAAGCTACTACTGGCGGCGGCAGCCACCTCCACCACCACCTCCGCCGCCACCACCGCCACCACCTCGTCGTCGAACAACAGCTTCACTAGTGTTACGACGAACAATTATAACAACCTTTGGCAACCTTCTTCCTCTTCTATTTACAGCACAAACGATATTATTAATTATGAATTAATTAATAATATGTTGCCATATTTTCCGTCCAACGATCAAGAATTGATGAACCCGCTTCCGGGCCTCACGGAAATACCCGAAAACGAAACCGAGGTCGAAAACAATGCGTATAATTGTGGACTGTTTCACCCCTGTGCAGCTCCTCCATTTTCAGGCCAGCTTACTACATCATTTTCTCTAGACAACAATATTATTATTAATAATAATAATAATATTAATATTAATGGCGAAAGTGAAGAAGACAAGTTTCTGGCTGAAATGGTCTCTGATTATTACAGCTTTGATTTTTCAAGACAATTTCTGTAATATATATATATATAAATAATATATGTATCATGTATGTGATCTCAATTTTGCCTATTCTATGGCAAAAATATTTCTAACACTTGAACTAATGCATGCAGCTGGATGTAATAATACTAGGGTTAATTATTAATTTATGTTTTTTTTTATTTAATTTAATTAGTGGTAGATGAAAAAAGTTATGAGTATGTATAGATGTAATTAATTAATTAATTAATTATCTAGTTACCTAGTTAGTGATGATAAGACTGTAGCAGTTCGATATTATCGATAGAATTAGAAGTAATATTAATTTGTAGTTCATTTCAATACTTTGAATTGATATACACTATGTTAGATGTAAATTATTTTCAAAAAAAAAAAAAACTGTGTTTTAATTTTTTTTTTTTAATATATAAGACGTGTTTATAATTTTTCTTTAGCATAAAAAAATAATATTTTATTTTTGTTCAAAAAAATAAATAACTAAATAAACTAAGTTCTCGTCACCTTATTATATATCCAAAATCTTGTCAAGAAAAAAATAAAGATTGACCAAGAAAAGTCGTGCTCACACTTCTGTGGCAGCATAATAAAGAATCATTTCAAATTTTCAATACACACTTATGTAATCAATTCACATTTTAATTTATAATATGCATATATGACAAGCATGTATCTTTTTTTACACTCAACTTTTTTTTTTTGTAACTAAGGAACGTGAGCGGTCAACGATATGGGTACAAAGAGTAACATACACTCTCGTACAATAGCTTGCAAATCATGCGAAAAACATAAATCAAATTATGCTAATACTTAAACTTTCTTGATTGGTCGGCACACACTCGTCATAAAATAATATTTTTGAAAATCTCCATACTATAATTTTAAATTTTTAATATGTATATATTAAATTATGTGAATAAAAATTATACTAAATATAACATCTACAATACTTTGTTGGACCTACAATTGAATGTTTCCTCAGTAAAATCACAATTATTGTACCTCATTTCACCCCTAACAACCACACGCACAAACACACACACACATATGATATTGTAACCATATTTGGGTGATGCTATTTCTACCTAGGACTTGGTCTCAAACTTGGGAGTTAATTTGTTACTTGTTCCCTTTGGCTTGTTCAGGCATAAATTAAATAATTTATCTAATTTTTTTTTTTTTTTTTTTTTGCGATCCCGACTTGAGGACAACATGTTAAATTAGTATTTCGATAAATTAATAATTTACTGAATTAATAAAATTTAGCCGGTCTCGACTGTATTAATTTATAGAGATTTAACTGTATTTCAACAGAGTATATGTAAATTTGGGAG
Organism: Erythranthe guttata; assembly: GCF_000504015.1. The sequence continues at coordinate 1,617,446 of NW_012193677.1, read as the reverse complement.
TTTATTGAGTTTTTCATATAGATCAAACTGTAAAAATACTAATTATTATTTCCTCTAAAAAGTTTTGAAGACTAGTTAAAAAATCTAAAGTTCTGAAATAATAAATAAATAAACGTAAAAAAAAAAACACTATTCAAAATTAGACGAATATGAAATATCACATGTAGAACGATTCTAATATTAATAATCTACTTACTATTAATTATTTTGGTTTTCTATTTTCCTATTTTAAGCACATTTTTAAATAGAAAAATTGGCAGAAATGAATTGATAGTGCTCATAAATTAACAGTCTAGTGTTCTTACTTTGACTTTTGGTCCTTGACCGAGGTTGAACAATTAGGAATTATACTACTCTAATTCAAGCTTCTATTTTTTAAGTGTAGATAAGCACTGTTGTATTAAAAAAAATATTTTTAAAATCAGATTACTATTTTCATTTTTTTTTAATTATTATTATTATTAATTTTAAAGTAGTTGTCTTATAAAAATACATTCAAAATAATATATTATTCATTTGAATTCCCCAATTCATTTTATTAAACATCCACGCTAAAATGTAGGCACAAAGAGATCAACTTAAATTTATAATATAATAAAAATGTAAAATGAAATATGTTTTACCCATTTTTGACATTTGATCCTACTTTTTATATTTTATATTTATTTTTCCAATTTTGAATTAGTACACACATTAAACTATTTTAATTAGAAACCTCGGTTTGTTTATTATAATTTGATCGATTCTTACTCATTGTTTAATTACCATATATATATTAATATACATACATACATACATATATTTAATTAGTCGAATATATAAATAACATCTTGCAAGTATATACATCCTTGAATTAGTCTCTGGAAATTTGAGGTTAGTCAACTCAGAATCAATTCAAATGAAGGCTGCAAAATAAATTAATTGAACGTGTTAAAGTATCTCTCTTAATTTTAACAATTAGTTTTCCCCATTAAATTATTATTTAAATTAAGTCATAATCCTCAAACATGAAGATGTCCACTTGCTAGTAATCAGAGGATAGATTAAAGCCATAATCCTCAAAATGTTAAGAAGGTGTTTGACTAAGCTTATAAGTTATTTAAAAAAACTTATAAGATGTTGAAGAACTTATGAGTTCTTCCAAAGTGTTTGATAATTTTTTCATGAAAAAAAATGGTTTATAAGATGATACGCATACACCTTAAAAAAACAATATTAAAAATAGACATACCGGCTTCAGCTCTAAAAACAGTTTATCAAATATAAGAATTTATCAGCGGTATAATATAAATTTAGACAAACGGGCTCTAAGTTGCAACTACGTGTGACTTGTTAGTTATTACCAGTGTTCTAAATAGCGGTCTTGGCGGTCGATATATCGGCCGCCATATCGGTATCGGCTATAAACCTTTACGATTTTGTTGAGGCGGTTTGGAATATCGGTTTTTTACGGCGAGGCGGTTTGCGGCGGTTTTTTGGCGGGTCAAACCGATATATCGGTCAACAAATCGGTTTTTTTTTTTTCTCCAATTCTTTCAACTTCTAAAACCAAACCAAGTACTACCCCGCAATTTATGTTTTGTTGTGTTTATATTAATTGTTGATGCGAAAGACTTGCGTAGTATTTGTATTTCGTAAAAATCTTTTATTATATTATGATCTTATTATTTTTAAATTTTTGTTATTTATTGAGTAATTGGAATTATATAATAACATATGAATGATAGGATAGAATTATGTTTAAATATTCTTTTATATATATTGAGTATTTACAAATAATATTTTGAAATATATTACACTAAATTTAAAAACCGATTTATTTCTGATTTAAAAACCGATTTATCGTGTGGCAGTCCCTAACCGCCACGTACCCGATAACCGTCTTTTAGAACCTTGGTTATTACTAGTTAGAACAATAATTTCGTAGACACAAACACGTCTTGCTATCACTAATCGGTTCACATGTCGATTCCATTAGTATAACGAAATAGGCTAAATATTTTTACTACACTAATTATAGAAGTTAATAATATTTCACGGTAAACAACAAGAAGGCCAATAATGTTACGTCTCTCGTATGGTTTGCAGGCTATTATACGAGAGTGTAGAGTTACCCAGTACACATATATGGCTGGCTACGAATTTCTTCTTTAAAAAAAAAATAGAATGCCGGGAACAAGTTTTGGAGAACAACAATTTGTAGATGAAGAATGGCAATTCAATCTTTACAGATGACAAGCAAATAATCGAAATATAAATAATCTACAGAAGAAGGCAATCCAACTTCAGAAAGAATGTAGTAGCTTTTAAATAAAGAATCAAGAATAATAATAAAAAAATGAGCAATCCAATTACTAATACTAATCCCAAATCCCCACATTAATTGCACAAATTAAAATGAAATATCAATGAATCATGTAGGTAATAGCCAAAGCAAACACCATTAGCAAATATGCTATTCCTTGATCAATTGCTACCCCTGCAGAAAAAAATCAAAAAAAATTCAAAAAATTAAACATATAGCATTATTATTTATTACAAACCCAGAATTGCAATTTTGTAATTAAAATTAAAATAATTAGGAAAAAATTAAGAGAATTACCATCATTTGAAGGGGCAGGGGCAGGGGCAGGTGAAGGCTGACCGTTGATTGAAGGAAGTATGAAGGCCAAAGCAAGGGCAAAGATTGTCATCACAAAGTACAATCTCATCGTCTCCATTTTTATTTAATTTACAATTTTAGCCCTAATTAATCTTGAAAAAAAAAAAAAACCCTAACTCTATTCTCTCCTCTGTTGTTTCTCTAATATGCAAGAACTGAAGTAATGGGATTTATAATATCAATGGAGAGATAGAGAGAGAAACAAATCGTGTTCCCTGTAAAAGTGTGGGGGACCGTTGATTTTGGGGGTGGACACGTGTACGGTCAGGAAGTGATGCACGTTCTGTATACAGGTAATATTGAGCTGTGCGTGCATTCACTGGAAATAGTATTTGTCACTCTCTCTCCCCACATGTGGAAGAATGATTGGTAAAGCCAAATATTCTCTGCTCTGTCAAATTGAATTTTCAAATTTTTGAAAAGCGATTCGTTGCTTATGTTTTTTTGGAACCTGACCGTTGGGCATTAGTTGGAGACAACTAATTTTACATTGTACACACTAATTGGCTACTAATAATATTAGTATTTTTGTTTCAATAAAACAATCAATTATGTCCTGCTGATTACACTAATCATTGATAATTAATTATTCTTAACTAATAAAACATTTTTCCCATTAAATATAGAGACTAGAATTTCCCCTTATATTATATACACATCATCATGTATTAATGAATTTAAATTCAAAAACTTTTATTTATAGAGTGACATTTACACAGCATATAATTGTTGAAATAAATTGTTCGCATAGAATTACGATACTATAATGTGACAATAAACGATACTCCGCACGTATTTGTAAACTTCATTTTAGGATATGAAACAGTAGAAGCTACAGATTACGGACTAACAGAAAATATAAGCAACGAATCCTTTTTCGATTTCAAAACCAGCCCCAAAAATGGCGTGAGGTGAAGAGCAAAGGTATGTGGAGTAAACGAAAACCTGAAAAAAAATAGTATGAAAAAATGGCGTGAGGTGAAGAGGAAGGGTATGTGGAGTAAACGAAAACCTGAAAAAAAAAAGGTATAAAAAAACTGAAGTGTCTTTATATTGTAGGAAAATGTACATTTTCTCTATAGAAACGGTCAAATGATTAACTTGTCGATTTACAAGGGTAAAATTCAATCTATAAGGGTAAAAAATTCAGTCTCGATATTTGACGAGATAGTAATCTCACCCAAGATACGACGGAAGTTAAATGTTGCCTTCCACCATCTGATCTTCAGTAGAGCAGACTGGAACTACAGGTATCTCCAAATAGTCAATGTCATCAGTAATCCCGACCTGTTCAACGGAATGAGACAAAACTTCTAAGCGCAGGCGATAGAGGATGCTTTCGGAAGATCAAAATATTTTTTTTATCTCCTCGTTTCACAGTCTCGTAGGGATGGATATGGTATTGTTTCTAAATTTGAAGTAACATACCTCATTATATAGGCTATCGAGTTGTTCTTTCGCCTGCGGAAAGTTGTTTGAGCACCATTGTCGCAGCGTGAATATGTTATCTGTGAAAATATAACGCGTGATAGATGAGAAACAAAAAAAAAATAATAAGAAAGTGTAATCAAATAGAGTTTGGTTTAAGTAAGAAATGGAAACAACCTGTCCATCTATTAGCTGATGCATGAGCCACTTCAATTGCTTTCTCTGCAACGGAACATATAATCGTAAGAATGAGCAAACCACATCATTCTTGAGAACCTAAACTGGTAAACGATACACGACAACTATACACGAAAAAAAATTGAAATATTAAAGGACAGGCAATGCTTAACTCATCGCCTCAAATGTAGCTGGATCATTGTCCGAGTACTGCGCGATTTCATCCTGAAGAGAAAAAAAGGGGTCGCAAGTTCAGGATTCAATGCCAAAATATACGAACGTCTCTCTCAAGAAAATTTGTTACTTAACCTTGAGCTCGTTATATTTCTGTTGAATAGCTTTAAGATCACCGAGTGCCGTCTCCCGTTCATCCTAATATAATAAAGAAGCTTACAAGACAATTAGGAAGCTGCATGGAACACTGCTTATAAAATATGAAATAACTAACGAAGGTTCTGAAGCAATGCACTTACGGATTCCTCTCTTCCCTTCTTCAAAGCATTACATTGATCAGTAAGTTCTATGTATCGTTTTTTACTAGTTTGGAGATCGGAATCAAGCTTTTTCTGTATACTTCTTAGCTGTAAAAAAAACTCATGTATTGTCACAATCAAAACATAAGAGTAAATTTCATCGTTATTTCGGGATATGAATCGAAACATTAAATTACCTGATTACCAGCACAGCTAGGAAGACTCCAAAAATATACCTGAATGTTTAAGTACAAACAAAGTTGAGAGAAAAAGAAAGTTAAGTGCTGCAATTGAGATTAATTTAAGAAATATGTGTTTTTATTGACCATCTGAATAAGCATATACTCACTGAGGTTCCTATCTTGTCTTTGAAGACAAGGTCATCGTCCACGAGAGTTTGGATAACATCTTTTACGGACTGGGAGATCACACCCTTTTTTGGTCCCGACTTCTCGAGTTCCTTGAGCTAAAACAATATTCAGGAATATCCAATGATCTTGTTAAGATGGCATGTGATAAAACAAATACTGTATTATTTTTATATATAATAAACGTCGACTTGAACAATGAAAAGGAAATATAATATGACACCTTAAAGAGAGAAACCCCCTATACTCATCAATAACACTCGGCCATAACTTGAAACAGGACAAAATAAAGCATGTAATACTAGCTCCGAGAACTGAGCAACAGAAGCTTTTGCAATACAACAACAAACGGAGAAGAAAAGAAAAGTACTATTATGCCTTTCAAATGTCATAATTCTGGCCACATTATGCACTAGCAAACCAGAGACCTTGAAATCAAGAATAATGACACGAAAGTAGCTAATATTTCTTATTAGCTATTTGTTTGAATCACATGTTTTCGTTTTTTCGTAAATACATTATGAAATTTGAAGAGGGAGCACGGATAGTTAACAATTGGACCATTATTCTACGATGCAACTTAAAACTAAGGGAATTGATTAAAGAGTTATTTTATAAGATTACCTCAAGAAAATTTGTAAGCCCATACATAGCAGAAACAAAAACAACAAACACCTTGAAAATTATATATGAAAATGCAGAGGAACCGATAGCAATTTTCCACCGAACATCAGAAACCAAATATAAGAAATGATACTGGATAGTTTTACAAATGAAATTAGCATTAACAAAAAGACATCAAATAACGATCCGAAAGTTAAAACTTACAAGGAAGAAGTCCTGAGAGTCGTAGAATATCTGTAGCATTTTCTCACGTTTTTCCTCCAAAGATAGTCCTCTTTTCTTCGACTGTCCTTAGTTGAAATTAGTAGTCAGAATAATTGAAGTATTAATCTATTCAACCATAACACCAGTACGGAATGATGATAAAAATGTAACAATTAAGAAACCCAAAAATGCAAAAATAAATTAGAGACGGATGTTCGTAATCTTCTAGAGGATGCGTAATAGCTTCAAATATGCTCGATCCCACAGGATCGACAAATTAAATTTTCAGTGAGATTCGTGTTTGAAGTGAAGTATGAAATGATGAATATACTAAACTAGCTTTCAGGAACATTGTTTAAAGCACTAATTACCAAATGAAAATTGCAAGTATATAAAAACAATTCTCACATCCAAGCATTAACATCATCATTTGTATTAATTACTTCTCGCCAATTCGTTCTGATATTTATATACAATTTCATAACAGAACCAGATTCTTCTCCCAATTTCATATATAGATCCGAGAAAAAACATCACCATAGAAACTAAAATAAAAAATACAGAAATACACAAATTTCTAGCGGATGTTAATTTTCACTGTCGAATTTGAATGACTGATAAAAGAGTCTGCACACACACACACACACGCATACACACACACACACACACACACGCACGCACACACACACACACACACACACACACACACGCGCGCGCACGCACGCACACACACACACACACACACACACACACACACGCACACACGCGCACGCACACACACACACACACACACACACACACACACACACACACACACACACACACACACACACACAGAAACGATAATTTTCAGAATGTTGACCTAAATCCATTAAATTCAGCAGCTAATCGAAGCAGAAATTAGCAGTGAATCTATTTCCGAAGAAAATAATGGAAAAATAAAGAAGAATAACGCACCATCGTGAAGCGGAATCGGCTTAGAGCTACGGGGGGAAATCAGAGAAGTTTCAGATGAGGGCTGTTTTCGCGCTTTTATACTAAAAGCCCTAGGAGAAAACATCGATTTGGCGGGGGAAAAGCGATTTCAATTTTTGTATCAGCCCTTTTTTTTCGTTTTTTTTTTACTTTTTATATTGGACTATAAATTCATCGTATTAGTTTATCATTATTTTTGGTGCTGTAAAATTAATTGAATTGTTCGTCTTTATCATATATATATATATAATAATTGATTGGAGCAAATAATTGATTGCTCTTTCTGAGAAATAGTGAGAGAAAAATAATAACGTAGATAACACTAAATTAAAAAAAAATAATAATAAATAAAATAGTGGTGTCATTGGAGAAAATTGAATTTCAAGTCATATTATTTATACTCACTGTGAAATCGAATTACATTAAGTTAATGCAAATAAATGGCCCAAATATATGTCATCTCTAATTACAGTAGAACCTCGATAAATTAATAACCTCGCTTAAATAATAATTTTTCTCGGTCCTGACTCGATGAAAGTATGTTAAATTATTAATTCGATAATTTTATAATTCACTAAATTAATAAAATTTCCCTTATCCCAACTGTATTAATTTATAGAGGTTCAACTGTATATTATTATTTTATTAACTGATCATACTGAATATTTATTTAACAATAGAAAAAATCTTAAGATTTAAGAATACAGGCATGGCCATATATATTACAAACCCCTAATAAAAAAACTCTGTACACAGCTAGCACAGTGGAACCACAGCTTAAAGTGCCATTTCTGCTTGCAAAGCAGCGAGCTCGTCTTCCTCCTCCGTCCGTATTCGAGGCACTCTGCCAGCTGGCACCTTAACGGGACCCGCGCTAGGGGCTGTGGTTGCAGGCTGAAGGAGCTGTTCCTCCAGTTCCGCCTCCTCCAATTCTTCAAGTTCGGCCTCCAATTCATCCTATATTATCAGCTAAAACATGTCAAATCGGATATATAAAAAGTAGAATATATACACTCGAGAAAAATAGAGATAAAAAAACCGAAAAACCTCGTCAAAGTCAGCTGCTGCGCCGATGGGTGTGGCAAGTGCTTCCTGTATCTGCTTCATATTCTCCGTTTGTTCGTTAATCTCGTCCATCGTCTTGTCCAAATCATCAATATTTCTGCGCACAAGAAATAAATTAATAAGTATTTTAACACGACATGTTTTGAAAAAAGCTCGAGATATTTTACTTACGTGGATTTGTTCATCGCTTTCATCGCAGACGCTCCACTTCTCAAAGCGTCCACTGTTTCGGTAGTAGCTTTCGCACCTTCTAACATTATCATCTACAAAGACGAGAATTATATAAAACATTACCACTTGTACTGGCTTGTTATATATATATATTTTATAACGGTTAAAAAAATTAAATATAAAATCTATATATACCTGGTCGTGTATGCGCAGCTGGAAATTTCCAAGCTGCGCAATTTGTTCCTCGTATAGTTTTTTCTTCTTCAAACACTGTATAGCCGCTGCGTGATTATATCGTGTAAAACCAACTCAACCCAGAGTAGTGATATCGAAACTACTTTAAATTACGTTACGCGAAAATACTATAATAAATCAATTCCTGAACTTTTTTGTTTAAATAACTAGCTATTGCTTTACGATAGACACGACTATGATTATACCTTTCTTGTTTTTTGATTTTGTATATGCTTTGGCCTTCTCCACCTCGGCGTATGCTTTCTTTTGAAGCACGTTTTCCTTCTTCTCAAGCATCTCAAGAGTCTATACAAAACGCACATATCGAATATGACGAGAAGTAGAAAGAAATCGTCAGTTAATTACCAAGCTATTAAAGGATCATATTTAAGGTCAACTTGTATCTAATTAACGGCATAAAAAGCGGATATGGGAAACGAACATTGTCCGTCCCCATCTAAAAATCGAAATGTACAATTACGGCTGGTTTGTTTAAGAATTAATGAACCTACCTCGAAGCTTCGAAAAATACGAGCTTTACAAGAACACGGATTAACACTATCGAATAATTAATCACCCGAATCTAAAATCGAAAATTAGTTCTGGAAATTTCACCACAATAAACCACCCCCATCCACCCCCAACCAATAATCAACAAGTTCACCCTTTCCATTTTATCCACATCAAAAGATAATCCTATATATATGCATAATCGAAAAAAAATAATGGAAAATAAATAAACAGCAGAAATCATTAGAAAACAAATTAAAAATTCAAAAATCAACGGATTAATTATATATAATATACCTCGTTTAATTTGTCAAGGCTGGTGAGCGTGCTCGTCTCTTGCTTGGGTTGTTTGCGTAGAATCCGACTAAACATCTTTGATTTTTTCGATCAAATCAAACTTCTAACTCAATCACAAATTTCTTCTTCAAAAAAAAAAAAAAATGAAAACGTAATTAATCATCTTCGGCTTTTACGTAGATTAATCTAGCTGCAGAGCCCCCAAATTCGTTTTTTAATTTTCAAGTAACGGAAAAATCAGAGTTTATTTTTAACTTATTTACGAGAAAATAAACATTCAAAAGCAGTACCTTAGGAATGGAAAAAAATAGGTTTGCTTCAGAATCAGCGATTCGAGTTCAACAAATGGATCGGTTGAAGCGAAGAGGAAAGAGAGCTGGTGTAGGGCGTGTTTGGGAAAGTCTCGAAAAGTCAAAAGTGGCTTTTATTATTCTAAATTTATTCTTCTGCGTAGAAAGAAAAGTAGATTTGGTAGAGTCGGGGTCCATACCCATACGGCATGCACTTAACTTTTTTTAAAAATGGATTATTCGTACAATTTGGTCCTGTGGAATAATTAAAAAAAAATTTATATATATATAATATGATATATTTTTTTAATATATTTATTTCTTGTTATGTCATTCAAAGTAGGGGTGGGTTTTTTTTACCAAATTGCCCTACCAACCCGTTGCCCTACCGATTCTCTACCGAAATATTTCTAACGAATTATTACCGTACCCTACCGAAATGTTTTGGTAGGGCAACGGCACTCAATATTATTACAATGGTACTGCCCTACCGTACCGAAATATTATTAATAAATAAAATTTTATTTTAATAATTAATTTATTATATATACAAAGTTAATATAGTATCCTAACTAACTATTATGAGTTAAAATTAATTATACTCTTTAGGTATGTCAAAAATATTTTAAATTGCTTTTATTAATAATGATATAATTGATATTAAAAGTTTTTATTTTATAATTGTATTTACGAAATATTTCATATTAGGTAAATTAAGAACATATATTTAGAATACTTATATCATAAATACTAGTTTGAACATTTTAAACATGTATATACCTTGAATGGTTTTGAAAAAAATGATATTGAATTTATATTTAAATTGTAGATAATATAGATTGGTAATTACCATTACCATACCCTACCGTACCGAAATTTTGGTATGCCGAAATCGGTATACCAAAGTTTTTGATCGGGCAATGGTAATGGATTTCATAATATCGAAATTTCGGTAATAGTAGTGATTCGAGGGATTTGGTACGGCAGCCCTACGAAACCCACCGCTAATTCAAAGTGGGTAGCCCTTCTATATTTATCAAGAAATTAAGGTAATATTTGACCCATAATATTTAAAGTTGAAATAGAGTGGTCAACCCGTTTTGCCGCGAATTTGATGGATAATCACCGCCCCAATTGTAAAAAGGGCGGGTACAATTAATGCTCAGTTTGTTTAATTAATCTTGTATTAAATATGTTAAACTTAAGTCTAATTTTGTCTATAAACTCTTTTATTAACAAAAATTAACACATAGTTTAAAGCATAAAATAATATTTTTCATGTTCAATAACCTACTACAAAATTAATTTCATGAGGGTGTTACTGATTTAATGAAATAATAATGTGCGATTGCCCTGACTTTTGTACCAAGTGTGAATCTTCTCAACTTAGGTATCGTTTGGTTAAGGATATTAGCCATGACTAATTAAATAATTGGATTTTGTTGATATTCGGTATTGTCAAGAACTCGTCCGAGTCGACCTATAAATATTATATTATCGTGATTTATCTTGTCTTTTGGGCATATTTTTTTATTAGACCTCCAAGATTCAATTATACAATTAGATTTCATTAGATTATTTAACTTTATCGTTGTTAATCTCATCTTATCAACCAAATGAGACATAGACATATTATTAAACCCTACTGTTTAGTCGATATGGTCAAATAGTCGTAACCGAACAAATTATTTCAGACTACAATATATTTTTCTCACACGGGACCGGCTAGCAACATGGATAACTGCGGAAGGCCCAACCCAAAACAGGAGCCCAATTCTTTTATCTTTATATGTTTATTTTCTTGGTAGATGACAACCACCTCATCCTGATGTATGGTCAATTTATGAAAATATCTTTATTGTTTGGATAATTACATCTATCCCTTAATTATAATTTTTTTTACACCTTCATTCTTATGGTGTCAAATTCAACATATCATCTAGATTTCGTGGAATGTTCTCTAGTTTGTACTCGTTTTGTGTGCAAAAATACAGTTTCTGATGCACCACAAATTTGATATATACAAGCCAAAAAAACACATCTTATGATCATCTTACTTCAAAATGTAGAGTTCGAATCGGATAAAACGGATACAAAAGTGATAATATTGCATATAATCTCGAAGATTCCACTAAATTTGAAACCACAAGGCTGGTGGTGTAAGAAGATTTAAAGTTGAGGGGTGGTTGCAATTACCCAAACTAGATGGAGTTTTCATAATTTGATCATACCTCAGGGGTAGTTGTAATTTACCATTTTCCTTAATTTTATTATAAATACATGTCTTTGGAAAAGAAAATTAGAAATTTACCGATTTACCCCCAAAATATGTACAGAGGAAAAATATTTACCCAATTGCCCCCAATTTTCCAACAAAAACCCAACTCGTCCACCGTCCAGAATCTAGACTTCAAAGATTCCGCCACACCTCGGAAACTACACAAAATCAGCGACGCGCCGCCGCCCAAATTCATCACTACCAGAGCAAATCATGAGTTCGTTTACATGGATTCCTCTGGTTCTCAATTTATTCATACTGTTAATTTCACATCCTACTATCTCAGCCGCATTTTCGAGCAAGCAAGGATCGTCGGAAATCCCATCGGAGTTTTTAAAATCCGCCAAAACGCCCGAGATTTTCGACTACATGGTGAAAATCAGGCGGACTCTCCACGAAAATCCGGAGCTCGGATTCGAAGAATTCGAAACCAGCAAGCTAATTAGAAACGAGCTCGATAGAATGGGCATCCCTTACAAGCACCCAATCGCTGTCACCGGCGTCGTTGGATATATCGGCACCGGAAATCCGCCGTTCGTCGCCATCAGAGCTGATATGGATGCCCTAGCTATGCAGGTTTTTTGTTGTTTTTTATTTTTTTGAATTAATTGATTTAGAATGAGTACTGAATTTGATTAATTAGGAAGCTGAATTTGATTTAATTAGGAAGCTGAATTTGATTAAATTAGGAAGCTGTGGAGTGGGAGCATAAAAGTAAAGTTCCGGGAAAGATGCACGCCTGCGGGCACGATGCCCATGTTGCTATGCTTCTTGGTGCTGCAAAGATTCTTCAGGAGCACTACAGTCATTTGGAGGTTTTTTTTTTCTGAACATTTATTTATTTGTTATGGCGGAGCCAGTATAAGGCCAAGAGGGGCCATGGCCCCCTTACATTTCTCAGATTCCTATTATTTTATATATAAATATAAAAAAATTCGTGAACCACCCCCCCTAGAATTTTTTTAATGCACCCGAGCCCTTCAAACTTAAAATCCTGGCTCCGTCACTGTATGTATGGCTATTTAGCTAAGACTTACAGTCGATTGATGAAGGTTTTCCGTTACAGCCTAGACTTGTTCGTAGATATATTACTTCTTCTCTGAAGTTGAATATCTTTTGTAAGGCTAATCAATCACGATGGATGAGTTCGAACTTGAAAAGAAGATAATGCATGCATGGTTACTCTGCGTTGTATAAATGGAATATAATGTATATATTTGTCTGCATTTCATGTGTACCAGAAACATAAGAACAATTTTTTCGTCGAGAAAAAAGAAGAGAGAGACATAAGAACACTTTTACTACTTGAATCTTTGTCTAAATATTCTGTGGGAGATTCTCGAAATATTTTCGATTCAGTCGTTCATTGGTTTAGCATTAGCCGAGAAAGTTATTAATTGATACTTAGATGGGATCCCTTCAGAATATTATCACCTTTTTATTTTTTTTAGCGACACGTAATGAATGAAAGTTTTTATTTATTAAAGATAAGTCGAATTTTGATAGTATTACTGAAAGTGAATGTCTTGAAACTAAAAAGGAACTGTAGTATCTAAACGAAATCTATGGAATGCATTTAACCATATACATGACTCGGTGCGTCTTCTCATGCGAAATTCCAAATGCTTTTTTTTTTTTTTTGTGGATTTGTATTTTTTGCCAATTTATGGATGCTTCCGTTATTAGGGTACTGTAATGTTGGTTTTTCAACCAGCAGAGGAGGGTGGTGGTGGAGCAAAGAAAATGAGGGATGAAGGGATATTAGAGAATGTCGATGCAATATTTGGGCTACATGTTTCTTCTCGTTATCCCGTAGGAGTAGTTGCCACCAAAGAGGGCCCCGTTATGGCTGCCAGTGGATTTTTCGAGGCGAAGATAAGTGGAAAAGGAGGTCATGCCGCTATCCCTCAACAAACTATCGATCCAATTTTAGCCAGTTCCAATATTATAGTTAGTTTACAGCAACTTGTCTCGCGTGAGGCCGATCCTCTCGATTCACAGGTTTTTCTTTTTTCTTTTTTCTTTTTTTATTTTTTTTGCTGATATCTTCATATAATAATTAGAATATATGAATTCCGAAGCACTCTCTCACAAGAAATGATTTGGCAGGTGGTCACTATCGCCAAATTTCGAGGAGGCCATGCATTCAATGTCATTCCCGATTCTGTTACAATCGGTGGAACCTTCCGGGCATTTTCGAAACAAGGTTTTATTGAACTCAAACATCGTATAGAAGAGGTAAACTTTCCGATGATCATGTTAATTATTGGCAGTCTGTTTGAATTGATTTGGCATCTCTCATTAAGCAACTCAGTTTGGAAAGTTTACCCTCAAGTAAAGAAAATATTCCCGACGTTAGCGTCTCTTGTAGCCCGTTTGACCAATTAAAAGTCGACACAAATACCCTTAAATAAAAATCAACACTTACACTATTTGTGTCATATCAAGAATGTATCTTATCAAAGGGTATTTGTGTCATTTGAAGATCGTAAACGGAGTCCCGATCTCTGCGAGTAGGGCCGGAATTGGAATGGAATTTCCGAATGTTTCCCATTTTGGAACAATATTTTTCATTCTGATTTCCGATTTCTTTTGGAGCAGAATTGGAACACATTAGATTTTAATTTCCGAAAATTCCAATTTCTTTTCTGAAAATTACACTTAATAAATATATCAATATTATTATTTTATATTATAGGTGACTAGAAAAATGGAAATCCAAATTTGCCGATTCCCAGCCAATTTTATTTTTTAACTTTAGAACAAGTTTTTTTCATTCCAATATCCAATTTTTCCGATATTTTACGGAACGGCAGAATTTTTCCGGAAGTGTTAATTCCGATCCGAACTGGTCCTTCTAATTTTTCCACCCCTATCCGCCAGTAGATAAAAATACACGGTGAGATCCAAAACGTTTTATTCGCCTCTCGACTTCCGATCAGATCAAAAGGCGTTTATGCTAATAAAAATAACACAGATGGATAGTTTGTCTGTTTTTAAATACGAGCAGTTACAATGATGTCATCGACAGGTCATCACCCTACAAGCTGCCGTCCAAAGGTGCAACGCGAGCGTGAACTTCTACGGAGAAGAAAAACCCTTCTACCCAGTAACATCAAACGACAAAGAACTGCACCAACACTTCTTGAAAATAGCAAGAAGCATGATCGGTGACGAGAAAATCCAAGAGCTTCAGCCTTCGATGGGATCCGAGGACTTCTCGTTTTTTGCAGAGTCAATACCGGGATATTTTTATTATGTGGGGATGGTCAACGAGACAGAGGGACAGATGGAAACAGGTCATTCTCCTTACTTTAGAGTGAACGAGGATGCGCTTCCTTACGGTGCCGCTTTACATGCTTCACTGGCGGCAACTTACCTTCTAGAAGGTCGGTCTTCGGTGGAGGCTCAAAATAGAAGCTTCCATGATGAATTGTGAGTAAGTGCTGAAAATGTTTTTTTTTTTTAATCTTTTTTTCCTATGTGAATGGAACTAGATGGAGAGAGCTAAGCTAGTCTTTATTGTATGAACTGTCTCAGCCTTGCTGTTAATGACTATGCTGTTCAAATTGTTTTGCATTTATCTTTAATTCGGAACCGGTGCCTCGTTGCAAATGATTTGATAGAACTAATTAATTTCAAGTTACGCGCAACTTACATTTGGAGATTACTGAATATCAAAATCACAAAGGTTTGAAAACTTTCATAATTGATGATTCGAAATTACAAGTCACGATACATAATAGGGAAAATTAAGACCACTTACGGGGAAAGATCAAATTACGAAATAACCCTTCATGTTTGGATAATTACAACTACCTCTCATTCAGAAGATAAATTTGACACCATTAGATTGAACGTGTAAGACAATTCATAACTAAGGGTGTGTTGTTGTAATTACACAACCAAAAGGGAATTTTTCGAAATTTGACATTACCTTAGTGGTGGCCATAATTTGCTAACAAAAAGATACTAGGGTATAAATTACATATCCACAAGAATACTCATTGCATCTTGTGAATAGCAATTAGCAACAAAATCAAAAGCTCGGAGAATCACATTGAACAATTATGCCAAATTACAGATAACCACAGCCCCTTTTCCCTCAGTAACTCGTACAAAATTTAATTAACCGAACAAGTGATACTAGAAAGATGAATTACCATTACTCAATAAACAAAATCCATTCAATCGTCATTCAACCAAAATAAAAAATGTTCAACATAGTCGAAAAAGGGCAAAAGAAAGCTGCAACAGGTTTAAACCATTCAAAGTCAAAACTATGGCATTATAAAAAAACAATTATCCCAAACTACAGAAATTTTTGCACCTCGAAACATATACTAATCATCATCCAATCTACTTCTCGGATGAGTTGGGTCCTCTCTTCTTTCCAAAGCCAACAACTGCAAGAACACAACCGCATATCAGATATCAAAACAATACTTCAATTATTCGGAACTATTAATCATTCTCTAAACACTCATTTGGGAATATTGATGGGATTGATAAGATTGATTGAAATGTATAGAATTATATTGTCTACAATAATGTAATACAAAACTTGTATCGTGTGATATCTTCATACGATTGTGTAATAACACGGCCGAAGTTGGACTCCATAATATTCACATAATTGGATAAATTTTGGGTCGACGTCTAATCATCAAGCTTATATCCTAAACCCCAAACATGTGACACCATCTTAATTATATTTTCTATTAAATCCATCCCAAACCCTAAACAGATCCATCCTATCATAAACAGCTTAATAGAAGAAAAAATTAGGGTTAAAAGGCAATTGATTAAAGGCGAGCAACCCAAATAACAAATTGTAATCTGTACTTAACAGAATTTCATATCAATTCGAGACTCCATCACCACCACTTTAAATTACTACTGATAAATAAATCTACTTTTTCTCAATTAACCACTGAAGCAAAGTGAATCATCAAAACGCTAAATTTAATTAAAAAAAACCAAACTTTGAAGAAAATGTAAAAACAGATGAGGGGAAATATTAAAGTTACCGGCGGTGACGAAACGGCGGTTGTATTGCATGCGCTTGTGGGCGCGTCCTCTGGGCTTCTTCTTCTTATCTTGCTTCGCCACCTTCGGCGTCTGACCTCTCACCTTTCCGGCACGAGCCAACGATCCGTGAACCTTACCTGCAACATCAATTTTTTTTTGTTAATTTAACCCAATTAATAACCCAAAATCAATCGGATTCAAAACACGAATTAGCAGAGATAGAGGTCGTAATTACCCATGATTTTTTGTTGATTCTCTTTCTGCAACTACTTCCGAGAGGTTTGTTTTTCGGCTGCCGGGATGAAATGAAGCTGTAGATGTGAGAATTTGAGAATTAGGGTTTCTGGTGAGTATTTATTAGGTTCTGAATTTGTTGGGTAAAATTCAACCTAGAATTTGGGCCTTCATCAAATGCAGAGCCCAACTTCTTTCAATAGGCCCAGTCCAGAAATTGACTACTATTATTTTAGTTTCTACATTTATTTTTATTTTTATTTTAGGTGTTCATTAAAAAAAAATTATATGCGCATGTTAAAAGTTTATTATCTATATTATCAGAAAAAATAATATAGATTATCTATATACGAATATTATAAAATAAAAAAAATGTTTGATAATTACAATCATTCATCAACTATATATTTTGTTAGTGTCATCCTTTAATCAACTCCAATGATAATGTTAAAATTTGAGTTATCAAACACTCATTTGATATTTGAGATAATATTTTAATGTTCGTTTAAAAGTCATCTACTTCAACCACGGCTATCAAATTAATTATTAGTTCGAAGTTGTTTGTAGTTGGCGCGTCTCAACTTGTGATTAGATGGTTGTAATTTTTATAACTTGATTTCCAGCAAGTATTTTTACATTCAAAATACAACTCTCATTTGATAACTGCATTGAAGAAAAAAAAAATTTGAATATGTAAATGTTGGTTAAATGTTTGATTACCCTATTTGATCAAATTTACATATTAAACGAGAGATTTTCGTAAGAAGACACATAATTAAGATGTCGTTATAATTGCCTTAACAAAAAGGGGATTTTCGTAATTTAACCTTATAGTTATATGTATTATCTATCAAAAAAAAAAGTATATTATGATGATATCTATACATAACGTGGGTGTGATTTTTTAAATATAATAATTTAGTAATATAACATAAAATGCGAAAAATAATTGTCACTTCAGATTTTTATCGTTTGAATTTTTTTTTTGGTACAAATACAGATCAGCAGTAATTAGGGGAAAAAAAGAAAGAAAGAAATGATGCAGAAACTAACGAGGAAATGGAGAAAATCGTCGGCGGATGCCGACGGCGGCGACGAATACTCTCTTCCTACTCGCGACGATTCCCGTCCGATTGACACCCAAGGTCGTCTTCATCTCTGTTATTTTCCTTCTTTTTTTTTTTTTGTGAATTGTTCATTAATTTATTTAGTTGCTTATACATATATATGTATGGTGTATGTATATATGCAGAGCAAGAGGAATTGGTTCGATCCTTGGAGAATAGTCAAGCTCACCAGTCTCTTATATGGAGAGTATGTGTTTAAAATTTAAAATTACAGTTACATTATATTTAAACCCCTCTTTTTTTTTTCCTAATTTGTTTTTCTGATTTTCTCGAATTTTTTTTTGTAGACTGTTTTTGCTGGATTTGTTTCATGTTATGCTTGTTTCCTCATCTATTCAATCTATCAACAGGCTTTCTCTCCCTGGGAATTGGTAAAATTCTATGTTCCCTCATTGTCATTTCGAACTTCTTTCGAATAGTCGATTTTTAATAGCTAACTGCAATTTTTTTTTTTTAAATTAACCGTGGGGGAATTGTAGTTTCTGATGATACAATCTAAATAGGATACGTCTCTATTCGGGTAGATATTGGAATCAGTTTCCGTATGATCGCACTTTTGTCGATTGACATTGTATCTATCGGTGGTGTTTGCAAAAGCTTATTTAAAAGCAGAAGTTATGGAGTACGAGTTAAGTTGGTTTTAAGTGCTTATTTCTAAAAGTTGGGGGTGTCTGCAAATTTACTGGAAAATTAACTTAAATAGAAAAATCAGGGTCACGGGTGCTTAACAAATTATAGCTTAAAGTTGCTTATTTTAAGAGAAGCAAAAGCATAAGTTCATTTTGCAAAAACTTCAAAATAGATTATGAACAAAAAAAAAAGCTCATAACCTATTTGTAAAAGTTTTTGCAAACACCACCATTGTATGATAATGGATGAATAATTTGCTGAAGTATATTACTCACTATTACCTTTTTTTATCTTCTAGATGTAACTTAAGTAACGGGAAACGGACCGGAACTTGATGCTCTAATGCCGTTGGTTTTGTTAATGTTTGTTGTTTCCATTCTCGTGTGCAGCGGTACCATGCTTATTTTATGTACGAGGTTGGTCCCGGGAGCATTGTAGCTGCAGGTTAGCTCCTTCTTGTTCTATACATTTCCTTTCTTTGGATGATTTTTCCATATGTATACAATGTCGATAATGTCGTTCAAATTTGCTTATTTACTGTTCAGGGTTTTGTATCACGAGTTTATGTGTCTATTTGTATATAATGTTGATAATGTTGTTGCGTTTGCTTGTTTACTGTTTGGGCTATGTGTTCGTGAGTATATGCTTTCACGTGGTACAACATCTAGGCTATATATTGCCCTGTTGAATGCGCCTGTATCTTCAGGTTACTTTGCTTCTATAAATAAACTTGTGGGGCTCGTGAAAACATTAGATTAATTTTCTCTAAGACATGGATAATTTAACGATGGGTGTGGTTTTAGATGAATTTTCCCCAAACTTTGCATCTCGATTCTCGATAAATCATTTTCGGTGTTCGTTGTTCCATTATCTTATAAATTCTCTAGGGAAGTGTAAAGGATTGTATTGATCCGAGGACTAAAAATACTAGCCTTATTCGTACGAGTTGAAAGTTCGCTTTTATGACTCAAACTATGGTCCACCACCATCGAAGATAAAACTACGTAATAAAAGTTGATGTTTGTCTCATCTTTTTTTTGGTTGGTAATAATTTTGAAATCTTTCACCACAAGATCTAACATAAAAATATGCTACAGAAACGGCAGCTGTTCTAGTGTGCTTAATGGTCATCACTGGGTTGATGCACAACTCAAGACGCCGCCTTTGGCTTTGGTACTCTTTTGTACCTGGTACATTGTTAGCGGTCTTCTGGTTGCACCACATGCTCAGGTAAGCTATTAGTTTTTTGTAACTGCAAATTTCCAATTGCAAAATATTCAATCGATTTTCGGTACGTAATGGAATTTTTATCTACCGAATTTTATCACTTGGTGGAATTTGGAAATGGATAGTATCATTAATTCATTATTATTACCAAAGTTACACCATTGTTATTACCAACTTATCCCAACGATCTCGATTCTGCGATCTCATTCTTTCTCTGGCGTGTTGGTATTTTGCCAAGGCTTAAAAGAATCGGAGAACATGTGAAAACATTTCTTTGTTGTATACAATGCCGGTTTGGCGGTTTCTCTTACTCAGTGCACATGTCTGGTGCAGATTGGCAAAGTTTAGGTGGGATATCGTGTGGCTTCCGTTGACGCCACTTGGGTAGACCTTCGTTTAGACTCTGTTTCGGTGTACGTTTAAGTTAATTTTGTATTGTTGGAATCGAATTAATTGAACCTTTGTTCTTCACATTTGCAGTGGAGCTGGAATATGCCTTTATGTGGACTATTTACTCAACCAGTCATCTGAAGAAGTCAGGAAACTCCGCGGATATATGTATTCGTACAAGGCTTATTGACAAAATTATGCCCCCACTGACTCAGGCTAAAACGGATGTCGCGTGTACAAATAGCTAGCTGTCGCAGTTTTTGGGATCCATATTGTGATTGCAGCAAATTGTCATAATGCCAGTAAGAATCTTGTCAAATATGCGTCCGCCAACGTAAAATGACCCTGAAAAAAAATACAGTACTCGATATATATATTTGCATTAAGTGTTAAATCATTCAAAATTCAAGTTTTTAATTTAGAATACGACAAGTTAACTTTCAGTTTTTCTCTTAACAAAAGTTGATATTTTGTGTGATTAAAATAGAGTTTTCGTTTGTTATAAATTTCACAGAATGGTATTTAACTATGGTAATAAATTTAATAAAAGTTTAGTTAATAGATTTGATAAAGCGTTTGACTAAGAAAAGTAGCCCAAATGACACAATCAAAAGAAATCAACTTGTTGAAAAGAATTTTCTGAAAACATGTATGAATTTGCTGGCAAGTTTTAGAGATTTCTAACAACTTCGGAAAAAATTCTCCATCGTAATTATAACTTTAATGGATTGCTCTGAACGTCCTCTCTCAAACGTATGATTAAATTAATGTCAACCATTCATTAAATCCTCAAAATCTAGTAGGAGATGCCAGCAATACGATTAAATCAATCCACACCATCTAGTAGCAGGCGAAGTAATATAAATATAAGGAATGTTATCGAATACGATCGTTGCTTGCAAAAACAATAAGACAATGATAAATAACATATTTCTAAAATATGCTTATAACCTTCCATATGCACCTTCCATATTTTAAGACCGAATCATATAGTTTTAGCCTAATATGTCGATCTTTTCCATATTTAAGGACCGACACGCTCATTGAAAATATAGTTTTAATCTAGTATATCTCGATCTTGAAATGTAGTAAACAAGACAGACACGCAGTATATCAATCTTGAAATGTACTGAACAATAAAAAATAAGTGACTGCAAAAACATCTTTCTAAAATATGCTTATAACCTGAATAATTTTAGTTAGTATGTCGATCCTTTGTTGACGATATAGTTTAAGCATAGTATGTATTTTACTCTAGTATGTCGATCTTTTGTTGACGAAATGGTTTAAGCATAGTATGTTCGATATAGTTTTAAGTTTAGTATGTCGATCTTAAAATGTAGTTCTAGTAGCTTACTAAGCAAATCACATTCGACAAAACAAACGAAAAACGATTCAAAGAAGAGCCGATAAAATCCTTGCCGATCTGTAAGAGAAGAAGACCTCTGAAGTGGACTATGCATGTTTGTTGGAGCATACTGAAAGTAACTCCCGGATGGGATTCTGTTCTCCATTACAAAAACCTACAACAAAAACCACCATATATATATATATAATCACTCTGTTATTCAAGAATACACAAAATCCCACTACCCATTAAACAAAAACAGTCAACCAAAATGAATTGGTTTATCATATATCAAATTTTCCAAGAATCTTCTAAAAAAAATAAAAAATATAAAAACACGATCAAAATTATTAGGTTTAGAGTTGATTAAGTTTCCTGACCGTTTCTTTAAAACAACAAAATTTTGTTTTGATCCGAAGAAAAATAAAATTAGAAAATTTTTAACTGTACGAATTCCAAAAAAAAAATATTGTTTCAAAATTTAAAAAATTCTCAAATCAAAATGGACGAAATTCAGAATTTTCATTCTAAATTTTCACCCTCTCTATCCACCCCTAACAATTCATTTTTTTTTTCTTTATAAAAAACAAATTCACGTTATAATAATTAATAGACGGCGGATATATTCAAGCTCATTTTTTTATTAGTTCAAGACCTCCAATATAAAAATACTAATTTACCCTTAATGAAATTCAAAAGCAAATAAAAAACATAAATCATAAAAAAAAAAAAAAATTGGCGTTAAAAACGCCGATTTTGACTTGTAAAGTCGGTGTTGTGTCACCGATTTGGTTAACAAAAATCGGCATTGTGACGCCGATCTTCGTGTACAAAATTGGTCTGGATAAACCGATTTGGGAAACCAACGAAAAGACACAAAAAAATTAATTTCAATCTCAATTTTTTTTCCAAAATCGGCTAAAGCATTGCAACCCAACGAGAAGTAAGCATAGATTAATGTTCATCTACGCATATTTATCAAAAATCGATGTTCGATTAATGTTTTTGAAGACAAACAAAAGTTCAATAAAAAGGACTTGTTGGTGGTAGTGGGGTGATGGTGATGGTGTGTGGAGGTGGTGGAGTGGGTGGGTCGCTGGTCGTCGCCGGCGCGGTGGAAGTCTCGCTGGCCGGTGTTTCAGCGGATCTGATGGCGGCAATTGTGAGTTTTTTTTTTTTTTTTCTATTTTTCTTTTTGGTTTTTTTACTTTTTTGGTTTTTTTTTTACTTTTTTATTTTTTATTTTTTGGTTTTGAACAAATTAAAAATAGAGTTTGTTTGTATTTATATATTATTTATTGATAAGGGTATACTCGTCATGTTTGATCTTGATGTAATAAAATTAAATTAATTTACGGACTTGAACTAATAAACTCCTTTATATGGGTTTGAACTAATAAAAAAATGGGCTTCATATATCCGCAGCCTAATTAATAACTAAATTAATTAAAAGAGAGAGAGCGAGTCGCATATATTTTCTTTCAGAGAGACGGTCCTTGCCTTATTATCCTCATTTTTCTTTCAGACAAATAAACAAACACTTGATCTGCATTAATTTCTCAAATTCTCTGTAGCTAAACTGAAATCATCCACAGCTAAATCTCCCCTGTTGTACCTTGTTTTCCCTTCGCCGCAGTTTCCTCTCTCCGGCGCCGCCCAACCAAAACCCTCTGCACACATTCAAGAAAAAAGAAATAAAAAAAAATACAGCAGCCATGCTTATCATCCAACAATGTTTGCCCACCCTACAATCACTACCCTCTTCAATTACAAGCCACTCGAGTATAAAGCCGCCGCCGTTTCTACACTGCAGGCCTCCATTTAAAGCCGGGTTTTCATCTAAACTGTACTCGCCGGTCACGCGAGTGGGGATCAAGAACTTGCGGTCAGATATCGATATAAACGGTGTTGTTGTTGATGATGGTGCTGCTGGTGATAGTGAAGTAACTGATGATGATATGAATGACGTTTCTTGGCTTGGAGGCGGCTTCGGGGATCGAAAAGCCGAAGATAAGGATTACGACAAAGATCCCGAGTTTGCCGAGATTCTTGGCTCTTGTCTTGATGACCCTCAGAAAGCTCAGTCTAGAGTAATCTCTCTCTCTCTCTCTCTCTCTCTCTCTCTCTCTCTCTCTCTCTCTCTCTCTCTCTCTCTCTGTATGACATATGTGTGATAATTGGCAGATGGAGGAGAGACTGAGGAACAAGAGGAGCAAGATATTGCATACGAAAACCGGTTCACCAAATCCAATGGCAGTGAAGTTTAACAAGTAAGCTGTTTAAATTGCTAATGTATTTATTCGCCTTTAAGAATTTTAAATCGTTTCGAGGTTTTATAGCGTGCAACTTAATGTATCGTTACTACGGAAAACGTCAACAACTAAGCCTCTTTGAATGATACTAACGATAGCCCGTCCTCAATGAGCAATTTTGAAGTAGAGATTTATAAAATATTTATGCATTGGAAAGAAGAATGTTGTTTGTTGAACTGCACGCTGTTTTCTCGATGCGTAACAATTGGAAATTGAATGGCTTATATTTCGTGCGACCAGGTTCGAATTCTCGAATTCATATATATGGCTGGAATTCTACAATACGCTATTGGACAACGATGTTTCTTTGATCTGTGACGTAAGTTACTCCCATCTCCAAAACTCCGTTGCTTAATTCTAAGTGATTTGTCATTAAAAAAGAAATAAATATTCAGACATTTCGGTCGTGGCACATTGTCGGACGACTTGGCGGATGCAATTCTATGAACATGCAAGTAAGTCCCCGCCTTCAAAATGGCGATAACGAGCAATTTATGTTTCTTAAATTTCGAAAGTCGAATCATTTATTTCTCTGTTTCTTTCTGACACAGTTGTCGCAAAACCCATTCGACAAAAGACCGACCTATGATGCTACTCAAGGGGCGAATGTTACGCCGGCTACATTTTACAACATAGGGGACCTCGAAATTCAAGATAATTTAGCTCGAATATGGTGAAGTGGTTTTCAAAACCCTTTTTGGGGTTTATTCAACGGTTAAGATTTTAACTCCGAAGAGAATCAATTTTGACATTTTTTTTTGGCTTGTAATTGACAGGGTGGATATAGGTACTAGTGAACCTCTACTCTTGGATGTTTTGGTCAATGCATTGACTCAAATAAGTTCTGAGTAAGACAGTTTCACATCTCTCTCTCTCTCTCCTCTCTCTCTCTCTCTCTCTATCTCCCTCCCTCCCTCCCTCCCTCCCTCTCTCTCTCTCTCTCTCTCTCTCTCTCTCTCTCTCTCTCTCTCTCTCTCTCTCTCTCTCTCTCTAACATGTTTGAGCTGAAAAATATATGTACAGTTATATTGGAATAAAGCAAGTGATGTTTGGTGGATCTGAATATGGAAGCTGGAGAGAGAACTTGAAAACAGAGGTTGCAGGATACAGCATTCACAAGATTTAGGATATTTCATTTTTTTATTTTTTTTTTACTTCTGTTATATATAGTATGTAGGATTGCTAATCAATGCAACATTTCGAAATATCGTAATTCGCTAATTTCGTTTTTTATCTCTATAAATAACATCCTGTTGAGAAGAAAAAACAAGGGTACTATAATTTTATTCAAAATTTTAAATTGAGCAATCTAGAGTGTTCTGCAATTTCATACTCATAATTATACTACTGATGTACATGTTACAATTTTTCAATATTTACCTCCATTTCCTCATGAAACTATAAATAGAATACACTATACTAACTACAATTTCTCAAACTGTAAATTTCAGACAACTGAATCAAATCATAAATAATCCATGATGCTAAAACTCGTTAACAAATTGGAAGCTCTGAAAACTAGGTTGGCATATACCATCAGAAATCCAAGCATCTTTCGTACCCTCTTTCCACATTCCCCATTTCCATCTCAGACTCGCTCGATGCGCCATATGATACACGCATCTCGAAATAAGACTATTCGTGACATGTGAAACAACATCACGGTGTATGAACATCGAAATATCAGAAACGCCACTGCAACTGTCCAATAAGGAGACAATGGTTGCCAAAGTAACCTCGATATCGTTTACAGTTAAGTACGCCGTAATCTCTTTCAACCCCTCCATCCGAACCCTGAATTCTAATCCTCCCAAGCCAGGATACGCTTCGAACTCCGACCAAACGCCAGCTGTCAAAGTAAGAGAGCTAACATTCGGAAAAGCACAAAGCAATAACTCGAAAATCGACTTGCAAACTCCAACCGGAACCTCCCACCTCGTCGAAACAGCGGTTAAATTATTTACGGTTTTGCCGAATGGAAATGTAGCGAGTAGATTGCGGAGGCTTGTAGATTCGAGATGGAGTTTTCTTAAACTGGAGAATTCTTTCACTTTGAAGTTAGAGGCATTTTCGAGAGAGAGACTCAATTGGGAGAGTAATGGAGCCTCGATGAATAGGAGTTTCGGCTTCACGCATGTTAGTGTGAGCTCGATGAGATTGGGTGCGATTATAGATATAGATATCGGAGCATTGGATAACGTCCAATGACATGTTTTAAGGTGGGCGAGATGGATTTTGGGTTCTTTAAGTCCTCCAACACCGATCAAATTCAGAACTTGCAGACAAGGGAAACATTCATTCACCTTTTCCAAGTTTTCGTCATCCAACCTTATAAATTCAAGCGTTAAGGTTGTGAGATTTGGCATAGGAGTTAGACTGTCAACAGATAGCCATGCATTCTTGATTTCTAACTCGACGAGTTTAAGACCTGCATAGAAACCAAAAATCCCATTATCAATTGATCTGCCATTTTTTTTCTGGCCTTCCGACAATGCGATTACCGTCTGCAACCGTTTATTTAGTTACAAAAACAAACATTCCAGATCCTTGATTAAACACACAAACCAATTCACACAAAAGAACCCAGGGTCAAACTCAAGAGCATGAACCAGCTACTCTAAATCTTGAAATGAAATGAAACAGAGTGAACTGTGGTAGAAAAAAGGCTTACCTGAAATAGAAATGACAGGAGTTTAACCATGGTTAAGCAAAATCAAGCATCTCAACCCTATACCAAGAATCATTTCATTTGCCATCTATTTTCTATGTGCTGCCAGACCAAAAAAAAAAACCATTGTTTTTGGGGTAAATTACAAAAAACCCACTGAACTAGGCTAAATAACGAAAACACCCCACCTATTCGTAATTACCAAAAACCCTTGAGGTTTGTTTCCGTCTTACACCAACCCCTTTCACCGTGACTTTTCACCATTTTTTTTTAATTTTATTTTATTTACAAGGAATAGATTTTACAATTTCAGATATTTTCTTTTATTTCTCACCTATTTAATAGAAGGTATAATAGACAGGACTGTACACAAAAAACTCGATCCACAGTTAATCAAAGGGGGATTTTTGTTATTCTTTACATCATAAAAAATCAAAGAATTAGCCAATTGACGAAATTGAAACATCCACAATAATTACGCACGCGTTGACGAAAGCAATTAGCAAAAGATACGAGAAAATTGGGGGCTCACAGTAAGAAGAAATGAGGGAGAGCACATCGGATCGCCTCCAGCAAGACTGAACCCAAAAATCCGAAATCGAGAGCGAAACCAAATCCCCGCAAACCCTCGGAATCCACGCCTTGACGAAACCAGCGTCGCTCAGGAACAGATCGTCGTCTTCGTCCTCGATGTCTTCGTACGCCGCGAAGCGCAGCGGCTTCTCGACGCCGATCGACACGCTCTCGACAATCCGCAATTCGGAAACCAGTTTGCTGAAAACCTCCTTGAAGGGGGTGATCGGAGGAGACCTGGTGGTTGGAGGAGATCGGGACTTGGCGTAGCGGAGGTAGGACCAATGGAGGTTGACGGATCGGAGCTCCGCCGCGAGCGAGTTTAGGGTTTTGGAGGAGACTCGGCAGCGGGCCACGTCGGCGGAGTCGGCGAGGCGGCGGAGGATTTCGAGGAGGATGGGCGGAGGAAGATCGTCCATGGAAATTGGAGAAGAATCATCAATCAAACGGTGTCGAATTTTCGAATGAACGGGATTTTGGTGGTGTTTATATATTCGCTGCAGTTTGTGCAGTTTGGCGGTTTAAATGGTTGCGTTTGCACCGGTTCCAATAAGATACATTATTTCGCTATCTTAATTTTTTTTTTTAAATAATACTCCTAAAAATAATAAATCAAATATAATATTGTGGTAAAATGCATGAGACCCCTCAAATTAAATCTAATTAAATATGGGACAACCCTAAATAAAAATATTTTAACTAAATTCTTCGTTTAAAAAAAATTGATACACATCCTTTTAGTTTTTAACTGAGTTCTTTGAGTTTTGCAGTGGAGAACAATGGATCTGCAATCGGCGGTGGCGGCTTATCCAGAAGCGCTTGTGGGACGGCATTGCTGACGTGGCTCGTCTTGGACTGGCGATCGCATCATTGCTTGGGCACGTGGTGTTAGGGCTCACCAGGGAAGGATTAGTGAGGTGTTTCGACAATGTTTGTTTGCTCGTTGCACGTTTTGGGCGCTAGCTAGGGCTGGTTGGGCTTTGTTGCATACGCGGCGACGACGGTTGGACAGTGGCTGGTCTCCGTTTGCTGGCGGCGCTAGGATTCAAAAGTGTACAACTTTGAATTTGCAAAATGACTAAGGTTTATATACGGGGTGTCTGACGGTGTTGTGATTCAAAGGGTTGTTGGTGCTAGGGTTTGAGAGGACGGATCTAGGGTTTTAGAGCAATTGTAGTTGTGTACGGATTACTATAATTCACTATGGGTGACTACAAGTTATTACAAATTGTCATGGATGACTACGGGTGACTATAAGTGATATATATTCAGAGTGTGCTCTGAAGTGGGATAAAAAAAAACCACTTTTGTAGCAAAATTCTAAATCCAATAGAGAAATAACTAGGGCAAAATTCGAATTTTGTGCACAAAGGACATTTTTGGAATGGATTTTTAGCAAAAATTTAAATAGGTTGTCATTTAGTACTAATAAATTTTGTCACCAGGTACCTATATCTTAAACCCCTTAATTACCATGTAGTTGTGAGATATTGCACGATAACAAAATTTACTCATTCTACATTCATGGCTGCTGTTTCCTGATAAATTAGTACAACATTTGTAATCCAACACATTTATCCTTGAAGCTTTGACTAAACACTATACTTTTCCATCATACTTTTCCTGGAGTTCGTCGACATCATCTTCATCTTCATCGTCAATTGGAATATCTTCACTATTATAATCAACGGATCCTGCAGTGGTAACGCAACACATTAAAAAACCTCCCGAAAATAAAGGTGATGCCATATGGAGGAAAGTAAAATTGTACCGGTACGCGCATTTATGCAAATTCGATAGAAAAATATTACGCCTCGAGCTTGGTATAAAATTACAACCATAACGATAACAAGAATTGATAAGAAAATAAACTTACCTGTGGGTAAAAGTGGGCTTTGATATAGCTTCTCTACTTGAGTAGAAGAAGTATCTAGACAATATTGGAGTTCAAGCAACTGTAAGAGAGCTTCCGATTGAGGGTTTCGACAATGTCCTACAAGTAAAAGGGAAATAAAACGGCAAACATCAGACTAAAAAATCAACAACTTCATTGATACGTAACCAACCATTCTGTGACAGCTGTCACGTGTGCCAATACTCACCAGAAGAAAAATTGTTGTTAGCAACAGATTGAGAAGGATTATGACATGGCGCAGTTCGAACAAATTCAAAAGGTTTGCTGCCTCGTGTTTGAAGCTTATTCCTGACAAATCGGCGGCACTCCTCTATGTTCAGCTTAGCATCGCTACGGAGAAAATGAAGTTACTGATAAAACACAAAAAATCTTGCAAAACAAATGCATTATTTTGATAAAAAAAAATCCATATGCACACCTAAAGTTTGCACGCATTCTAGTACGAGGAAAAATTGGGGTGAATTTTTTTGTTACTGCAAGCCATTCTTCATCGTACTGAAGATCAAAAGGCCCTGCCCCTGATTCAATTTCGATAACCTACAAAATCAAATGAGTTACTTAATTAGCTGAACCACTAATTATATTTTGGATTAGCTGCAAGTTACGAGTAATTACTTGTAGAAATTTTCGTCCAGGGAGGCACTTATCGAGGGCAAGAAATTTTGTGACAGGGCCGTTATTTCCGTGCTGAACAAGAGCAGAAAATTTACAGTGTAAATGTGCAGAAAACCAATGTGAAGGCCTCAACTTGGCCATCAAGTCGGCTGCAGCTCTACTTCCCAATCTTCCTTCCATAACCTAGATTACAAGTTCGAGTTTTTACAACACACGAGAAATGGAAAAAGAGAAAATCACCGTGAAATAACAACTTGAGTAAATAAGCATCTTCTATGTTACTATTTGTTTATACAGGAAAATATCTGGATCACAAAAAATGAAAAGAACAATTGTACTTCTTTTCCCCATTCAATTTTACGACGTTTCATAATAGATTATTTCCTAAACTGGAATTTCTTCCGAAACTACCCTACTGAGTTAAAGTAATGATGCCATCCATGGATTATTTTGAAACCAATGCATTAAAAAAGTACTTGCGGTACAGTACCTCTTGTGTGAAATGAGGTTTTTGGCGTATAAGTTTTTCTGAATCCCCGTGGTCAGTAATACCGACAGGCCAATCATGAGTAAGAAATATATCAATTGGTTCTTGAACTTGCATCAGTTTATGAACATCATACTCACGAACATGATATATAGACCGTATATCTTGGTCGTTGTAAGGCAGCTTCTCAAAGTGTCCTGTTCATAAGACGAGTGAGACTGCACAATCAGACACAGAGCAAACAAATTATGCTAAAACGATAACATACTTCAAATATTGAGACACCATAGGAAGTAGTCGAAACTCTTGACTAGTTCAAGAAACAGTTTGCCACAGAACATAAATCACGGGCATTTTTTTACATTTGTAACAAATATAAGTTTATGAATTTCTTCAAACAATTAATCATTACTGCACCTACTATTACCTAAACGATAGTGATTTGCTTTATAAATTCCAGAAAGTCCACCGATACGAACATTGCCAAACTTGACTATTCCTGCAAATCCAAGAAAGTATATATTCGGCGCAGCCCATCCCCCGAAATATCTAATACAAGACAGTAATTCGGCATTAGTTAACCATTCTAAATTTTGTAAACAGATCCAAGATATCAAAATTACTGTGAAATAATCTCACTCACAATTCCCATAGATAGTTTGACGCTTCATGATTTCCACCAATAAATATAGTTGGAAACGGTGCAACTTTCTCCCCCGAGTAATACTTCCAGAAAGAATTCATGGCCTGATACTTAAGTGGTACATTTAAGCTTTCGAGATCTTTCTTATTCCGAACAGCCTGATTGAACACAAGTTTAAATACAACAGTTAGAGGTAACTTCTTTATTACTATAAAACCAGAAAAAAGATTAGTAGTGACTGAAATTCATCCAAAATTATTATCCCTAATGAAAACCATAGAGTTTTGGACAACGGTTTTCACAGAGATTTTAATACGTATTCAATTTGTGAACTACAGAACAAAAACGACGATACCTGAAAATCCCCACAGCAAATGAGAAGATCAATCTTGATTTGCTCAACTTCTTGCAGGTGTAAAAGAGTAGCATATACATTGTCCAAATCTCCATGCATGCATCCTTCTACAGCTATTTTCATCTACGATTTTATGAATTTCATTTAAAAGAATAACATTAGGTCTTCAATATCCAGAAGTACAATTCGTTAATACACAATGGCGGCAATACTATATGCTAACTCCTCTCGCAAAATTATGATGACGACAAGTATCCGTACACCAACGACAAAGTATGCTGAAGCTTGAAATTGCTAACATATACCCTGACAACCAAATATCTACGTATTTCGATCTGGTTGACCAAATACTGACCAACTGAGTTTACAAGAAATTAGCAACTGCCAACCGGCTACCAACCGGCTACAAGCTCGGTTGAAAAATCATTCTAAAATTAATATAGTTGATTACCGGTCCTAATTTATGGATCGGAAAATGAGTCGATTGATGTTAATCATGTCCAGTTTGTTATGAAAATATTCAACTCAAATCCCATTTGAAGTATTGTGAAGAGATGACCTAGTTAACCACCTATCTTTACACGAAACAGCAACACGAAGATCCACCGGTTATCGATTATCACAAGACAATTTCACTGGTAATGAAGAAATTAAACTAATTCAATCTCATAAACAGATTTGAGTCATAGCTATACATTCGAATTTAATAGGTAGCCACAGAAATGCCTGAAATTGCAAACTTATTCTGTAATTTTAGTAAAATTGAACACCAGCTTTGTATTTATAAATGCGTTTCGGAAAGAAAAACCACAACCCTTTCAAATAAAATTGAACAATTAAAAAAAAAAAAAATATCTTACCGCAGATTGCACCGTCGACCGTGGCTGTCGCCGGAAACCGTTGAGAGATGTTTCGACTTGCGAAGGCTGCTCCGATTTTTGGAGAATTTCTGGGTTTATAGAATTTTCCGACGTCGAAAAGGTGAACTGAGGGTTGAAGAAGCTTTTGAAGTTTCAAGTGTATCGGACTACTGGGATTAATTAATTAATTTGTATGTAAATTTTCAAATTAAAGAAATAATTACTCTGTTTTATTGTGGCTTTTATTGGTATTTTTCCAATTTCAAGTGAGAAAAAACAAAAATTGAAATTATTGACTATAGGAGAAAAATATAGGGGCAATTTGCTATAGGTCCTTCTATAAGAGATTATATGTGTTAAAATCCATCTAATAAACTCTAATTTCCAGCAAATTTTTTATTTATAATTTGTCAAAAGTACCCCTATCAATATCCCTATCAATATACGGTAAAATAAATCTTCAAAATCAAATCCCCTATTTTTCTCCCTATTATACTGCAAATCCGAAAATTAGAATTGCAAACATCCGGAAATCTATTTCTTCCCTGTTCCTTCAAAGCGAAGATCTCTCCACAAATTTTGAATCCTTCCATAGGTTTGGGTGTTCGATCGTTTGCAATTTTACCAGGTCGTTTGCAGTTTTACCAGGTCGTTTGCATTTTGTCTTCGTTCGATTTGTTATTTCCCTATTTGCCTTCGTTTCGTTTCGTTTGCTGTTTACAAATTGCTTGTTGTTCGGAAACAACGGCTGGTGTTTAGGGTTTGTTGTTTGAGCAAGGGCCTTCGGGTTGTTTTGAAATCTTCAAATTCCGTTTGCTGTTTGTGATGTGGTGATTACTTGCTCGTTCTTCGTTTGCTATTTTGGAGACACCGCTTGCTATTTTGGGATTTTTTCGTTCCATCTTTGTTTAGTATTTGCGATTTTCACTCCTCCCGCAAATAATGGTTTAGACACGTGCGAGTCTCGGTAAGCAACAAATTAATGTTATGAATATTATGCAGAAAAGTAAAAGTCTGGGTATGTAATTACCTTTTTTGCATTTCTCTCATTTGTTTTTAGATGCTTTAATGATGATTTAATAATAGATGTTATAGATTTTTTTTTATCTCAAGAATTTTTTTGCTGATACATGAGTATCAATCTCGTTTATTATCCACACATTCCAAAGGTTTCGATTTACATATTTTGTACATTTATTAACCGTACTTTTTATATTGTTGTTTGTATTTTTTAATTTTTTTTTTGCAGTTGCTTGTTGACAGTTATCGTTATTTGTATTGTATCGTATTGCATTATTGAACATTTATATTTACGTTTATTAGTTATTCTTATGACAGTCTCCGTTTTGTTGTTCTCGATGTCTGCTATTTATTGTTATTCATTTGGTTTGCAGTTTGAAGTTTGCTGTTTGTTTATAGTTGAACCAGCATATTCTTGTTAGCAGTTTTTGTTTGCAATTACAAGTCTCTTGTTTGCAATTTCGTGTTTGATATTCATTGTTTGTAATTTCTTGTTACTTTTGAAGTTATTGTTTACAATTGCATTTATTGTTTGTAATTTGCTATTTCATGTTTATTTTTGCAATCGAAAATCTTATTGATAGATTTTTTGTGCCTGCTCAAACAATTACGTCAAAAAAAGGGACGAAAAATTACAGGACTCCTCAATGTCTTCCCGAAAGGCAAAAACAAGAGCAAATCAGACTGCAAACGAAGCCCTGAAAAAACGACGACTTTCGTAGAGAACATTGTAGGATCATTAGTTCCGTATTATTGTTGTGTAAAGGCATTTGTAGAATAACATTTTAAACATAACTTAGTTTGTTTTCATATTCTCTTTGTTATGCTATTTATTTTTTTGTTGCAAATTGCAGTTTGTTTATTCTTTCTTTTGTATTTTTCGCTTGATTGTTGCAATTTGCTGTCATAACTTCAAAAGATATAAACTTGGTGGATAAAAAATAATGTCGAAAAATTATGAAAATAAGTGTATGAAATCCTACCAAAAAATGTAACAAGTAAATACTACGACTTTGTGACGTGAAATATGCGTTCAAATTATTTTGTTTGATGAAGCACAATTAATTAGAAAATGCAAATAAAAATTATAAGAATAAGTAATAACAAATAGATATTGAGAAAGAGAAAGAGTGGAGAGTGATTTACGAAATGGGGGGGGTGGGGGGGGGGGGAGTGATAAGAAAATGAGTGATATGTGGGATTTGTTTCCTTATTTGCTATAATTAATTATTTTCATATAAATATTAATTAAGGGTGTTTATGTCTATATACAATTAATTTAAATTAATTTTTTGAATTAAAGGACCTATACCTATATTCATCTAACAACTTGGATCTCTACCTATATAAGTATGGAATAAGGGGTGTCTAGCCAATTTCCCCAAAAATATATTGATTGAATTTGATTATAGCTTTTGAATTGATTTTGGGAGAGAAATGAGAGGGAATGAGGTTTTATTGGAACAGATACCATAAGTAGGGGTAGAAATCGAAATGGAATTTCCAAATTTCGTCAACTCCGATTCACAAAATATCCGAACCTGGAAATGTATTTCTCATTCCGATTTCCGAAGTTTCGATTTTTTATTTTTCCGAATTTATTTGGAACGGAATCAGAATAGTAAAAATTTCCGAAAATGCCAATTTTTTATCCGATTTTAGTTCCGAATATTTCTATGGTTTTTTGAAATGTATAATATAATTTTATAATATGATTTGTAATTCCATCACATAGCTTATGCTATATTTTATATGAGAAATATAAATAGCGAAGTGTCAAATAAATTAAAAGTTTAGAAAATATTAATTGATATTCGAAACTTTACGTTGCATTTTTCTTTATAAGAAAATCTATTTTCCAATTTATTGTTCCTAAACGTGTTTTTATTTATTGCATTTTATCGAACTTTCTAAATTTTCTTGCATTTTCCTGCAAAATTAAGAAAATATATATTATAAAATTTTTCATTATATCTGAATTTAGAAGAGATTATACACTAATGTAATTTCCGAAATTTCCAAAATTCCAACGATCCCGAGGCATTTCGAAATCGGAATAATATTTTGCATTCCGATTTTTTGGAACGGAAATTGGAATCAATTTATACTTTCAAACAAAATTGAAAATTTTCCGAAAAAACCATTGCCGATCCATTCCGTCCGGATTACATCCCTAACCATAAGCAATTCTTGCTACGCACACCAAAAAAAACAACAAAAAAAATCCCAAGTCTTTACAAACGGCGACAAATGGTCATTCCATCACCAAGAGGAACTTGAGAAATTTGTACGCGAATATCAGCCGCCAAGTATTTGTTAAACTCCACCGAAGCTTTCCTAGTCGGTAGCATACCCTCCGGAACTAATTCCTCGGGCAATGCAACAGAGCCTCCCCAAAGTGTGTTATCGTAAATAACAACCCCACCAGGTTTCAAAAGCTCCAACACTTTCTCATGGTAGTTCTCGTAGTTGACTTTATCCGCGTCCACGTAAGCAAAGTCAAAGCTCTCTTTGTTCCCGGGCTGCATCAAAGAAACAGAGATGGAGAAATTAAAAAACAAAAATGATGTTTAAAATGAAGATCTCTTAAAACAAAATATGCATGCGTGCATTAATTATTACGTCTTTCAATAATTGATCAAGAATTGGAAGAGCCTCGGATTCGATAAAATTGATCTTGTGCTTGACTCCAGCCTTTTTAATAATCGGCAATCCAATCTCGAATGTGCTCCTGTCCATGTCTATTGCTGTAATCTGCAAAATACATTTTACTTAGATTATGAGATTAAAAAAATTAAATTAAAAAAAAAAAAAACGTCACATATGAGAGTTTATTATGGTGATTAAAATAATAGAGAGGTGGGTTTTCGAAACAATTTTTGAAGAGAAAAAAACACGAACGTTGTTTTGCAATTCACTACATTTAAATTCGTAAAACCTATGTGATAAATATACTTTCTCGAAAGAAACATGAGAATAACAGCAAATAACCTTTCCATCGTCCGGAATTGTGAGTGCAGTTAGAAGCAGGGAATATCCAGTGAAGACTCCAATTTCGATCGTCTTTTTCGCATTGATCAGCTTTAAAATCAGTGCCAGATTTTGTCCAGCATCGGGTGCCGTACCCATGCGTGCACTGCAAATAAGAAACAAACAAATAAATAAATAAAAGAAATACACATATTTAGCTTATCACAAAACAGAGAAGCTATGGTACATAATAGTCGTTTTTCACATTTGCACAAATATTTAGAAACTCAATAAATATGTCTTGATTTTAGGATTGATTTTAGGAAAATAGATATTGCTAGACCAAAATACCCTTATATATTAATAAGAGTGTTGAAGAGTTAATTATGACATAATTGAAAAATATGTAATTAATGCGAATCTTCTAAAGCGGCAGATAATATGGAACAAAAAGAATTATTGTGGAACGGAGGGAGTATAACATTTTCATGATGTTGTTCGTACAATGTAATAAAAACACTATAATTCTCCGGATATCGATTAAAATAATTTGGTTTACGCTAATAAAGACCGGTATACAAAACAATGAGCAAAATGGAGATGAAGAGCAATTCACCGCGGAAGTTTTGAAGTGATGGCTCTTAGTTCTTTCAGGCATTCTGGTTCGCGTGGATACACACTAGTATCGAGTATATACTGCGTTAAAATGAACAGATCAAGCAATCGATTTTACAGCAAAATTAAATAGAATAAATAATTAAAAAAAAAAAAAAAAGAGATGCAAAAATGGAGGAAAGAGTAGAGCAGCAGCTACCTGATATAATTCTTCAGTTTGCAACAAACCTTTGTCTGTAGATGTAATAATCTTTGCTTTGTCCCCCATCACTCTTCACAATTAAACCAACTCGGAACAGCCAAACAGATCCTTAAATTTGCTCCTGAAAATTCAAATCCCAAAATTAATTTCCAAAAATCCCAAATTTAATTTCCAAAATTCAAACACATGAAGAAGAGACACACACAATTCAGTGAGCAACAAAAACAAAATGCGATTTTAGGGTTCGATTTTTGGTTTTAACAAGGATTTCGTTGATCGATTCAATCATCCTAGAAAAAAACGTTCGCTAAAAGAACAATGGGATTCAGATTATTAAAAAAAAAAAAAAGTCAACTAAAAAAACAGTGAAAGAATCAGAAAATTATTCAACTACTATCAAACTTTAGCTGAAGAGAGAGAGAGTTAGAGAGAGAGAGAGAGAGAGAGGGTACCTGATGAATTGGGCGTGAAAAATGAAGTGAGGAAGCCAGGTAGCAAGAGAAACACAGAAGAATATTTGAAGCCATGATTACACGTGTTGAAACTTGAAATATGCTAATTTAACACGTGTTGGAATATGCTAAAATTAGCACATGCAATTTTCATCTTTGATGTTTCTCTAATTTGAGCAAGTTATTATCAAGAAAAAGTTGGCCAAAAAACCCTAGCCTTAAACTTTCTATTTGTATATGATAACATCACAAATAAGGTAATAAAAAAAATATGCAATAAATAATAAATATAGGATTCAATGCAAATTACAAAAAATGTAGCTGTTTCTATAACATGCAAAAGCCAGTGTATCAAACATGTAAAAGCTTGTATTGTATGAAAATTTACAATATTCTTGACAAAACTCGAAATTTACAGCACACTCTGTACCTCAAAACAATCGAACGACGACGTGCACAATATATATATTCACAAACAGTAATAACATGTCAAGGACGGTTCTTCGTAAACGACTGTAGAAAAGTATCGTAATCTGGAAGCTTCGGATGAACATGACTTGCTCTCGGGGTACCGTCATTATCTGACGAGGTCTTGTTTAAAGTTGACACCTTTAAATTTTCGACAGTGACATTCTCCGGCTTTTGCTGGAGCTTCGAAGCTGACAAATTTTCTAAAGCTGACGGTTTTCGAGTGGTCTTCGGCTCTTGGTTTTCTCCTGAGTTTGAGTTTTCTGGAGGACTCCAAAATTTTGATTTAGCTGGCTTTGAATCCACTTTTGCTGACGTGGACTGCTTCTGATCATCTATATTACTCGAGTTCCTCTGCAAATCAGATTGTTTTCGATTTTCAGCAATTTTTGAGGATGGGGATTTTCTGTCCAGGTCATCGTCAAAATCAGGTGCTGCTGACCTAAAGCGCGGTGTATTAGAAGGAGATGCTTTTGTTGTTCTTCGAGAAATCCCACTTGCAAAACGATTTATTCTGGTATGGGGTGGCTCCTTTTTTGGAAGATCCTTATCCGAATCACTTTTATCAGAACCGTAAATAGATTTTTTTGGTGATGCCAAACGTTGCTTCGTTTTGACTTCCTTCACAGGACTAACAGTGTTCGGTTTCTGTTTGTGATGCGAGCTCTTTCGTAAATAATCGGAACTGTCACTATCAGATTCAGAATGGAGACTTTTCATCCGCAAACTATTTTTTTGTTCGGGCTTTGTGCCTAACCTAGGACTTACAGTGTCGAGTTTCTGTTTGTGATGAGAGCTATTTCTTAAATAATCTTCTTCCTCGGAACTGTCACTGCCCGATTCAGACGGGAGATTTTTCGTCCTCGAACTCTTTTTGTGTTCGAACTTTGAGCTTAACCTAGGACTAACAGTGTCCAGTTTCTCTTTGCGATGAGAGCTCTTTCTTACATACTCTTCTTCCTCGGAACTGTCACTATCAGATTCAGAACGGAGGTTTTTTGTCCACGAACTCTTTTTATGTCCAAACTTTGAGCTTAACCCAGGACTCTCAGTAGTGGCTGTGTCCTTTACACCTTTCTTACCGGAGGACGATGACACATCAGATTGGTTTTTCGTGTAAGAGGGATGGTTATAACTGCTGTGGCGAAGACCACCTTTAATGTTTTTAAACTTCAGCCCCTCCTCCTCACTCTCAGAACTGGAATTACCAACGTAATTCAATTTTGTCCTAATCTTTTGAGGTTCAACAGCTGGCTGATTGATAGTAGGTTTTTTTCCTCGGTTTCTTTTCCTCTCTTGTTCTTCAAACTTAAGTTCGTCGTCAGAGGAAAGTGATGGTTTTCTTCCGTCAGAACTTGAAGACCCTTTTTTCTTTAATGGTGATCCAGCCGATCGTCTGCTTTTACCCTTAAACCGCGATCCAGCAGACTTGTGTTCACTAGGAAAATCATCATCAGAGGGAAGTGGTAGTTCTTTTCGGTCATTTCTTGAAGACCCGTTTTTCTTTAAGGATGATTGGCTGATTTTATCCTTAAACTGTGATCCAACGGTGTGTTTACTAGGACGATGTCTGTGAATCCCTATGTGCCTGTCCTCCTCACTTTCATAACTAGGTCCATCCAATTCATCGAATGTAACTGGCATAGAACTATCAAATTTCGGACCACCCATAGATCTCAAACTTTCGGAAGAATCGGAAGAGTTCTTTCTAGTGTGAAACAGTGATGAAGAATCAGACTCCACCCTTTTGCCTCTGCTAGATCTAGGACTCCAAGAATCAGTGTTCGTCGAGGGGTGCTCGCGTGACCTTTGACCTGATAATGGCAAATTAAATATCGACTCAGGTTCATCGTACTTAGGACCCGTGTCAAACACATGACCGTCGTTGTCTGAATCAGATTTGTCGAAAACTACACCAGCAGTTTTCGCATCATCCGAAATGCTAGAAGCGGAATTATAAGATTTAACGCTGGTTTGTTTTTCAATCCTTTCTTCTCTGACATTCTTAGATATCTCCGGCCAGCCATTTGCATTCTCAGCCTTATACTTGAAAGAATTTCCCTGCATACTTGTCTCACCTCTAGATCCTTCCTTCAACGAGTCATCATCTTTTGAAGCTTTAGATTTTAAAGAAGATGATTGGCTATATTCCTTCGTACCCCCACGACTATCGTCCTTGAATCTTTGATTTGTCTTTGGATTGTTAGATTCCATCTCATCATCTTTTTGCTCATTCCTTGACCTAGTACGTTCGTAAGATGATCTGTCCATCGTATCTTCAGAAATTTTTTCACTGTCCAATTTCGATTTCATGTACCTTTCAGGCCTTCCATCATTCGGAACACGAACATCCGACTCACGCGATTCGGAGAAACACTGCCTTGTAATCCTTTCACGGGTTGAAAGTTCAGCTGCAGCTCTAGCAGCCATACTTGCTAGCTCTGCAGACTCAGCGGCCGCCTGTGCAGCAGAGGTGGCATCCTTAAATCCCATACTCCACTTCCGTTTATCCATTGAAAGATTATTGCTGTTCTCTCCGTGAAATGACTGTGTCCTCTCATCACCTAATGCCGAAGAAAAGAAACAGTCATTGAAACCACTAAAGAAGGAAATAACAAATCATATTATAATCAAGAGTTTCTATTTCAGTTGAATATGCTGTACCTATAGGCCTTGCTTCTTGTTGGGATGCTGTATTGACACCAGAAATATGGTCAGAATCGAGCTTTTCGGTTCTATGAACCACCGGGGAGAAGCTCAATGGCGAACCTTGTAAACTGTTGTTATTTTTGGGAGCTTGGACAACTGGAGCTTCATAGGGAGGAGGTTCAATATGGATTTCACTCTCCTTCACAAAAGTACTTGGTCCAGTCTGGTTACAATGGAACAAATAAACGAGTAAATTACTATGATATTTAAGGTATTTACTAAAGTGAATTCCCGAAGCAGCTAAACTTACCAACACGTCATTTGATGGTACCGAGTTTTTCTCTTGAAATGACTCAGCATCCCACTTGATATTGTGCTCCTCTGCTATTTCACTAAGAATTTTAATCTTGGTCGGTCCATCAGGTGCAACTGCAGATAACTTCTCAACCAGCTGCAATAAGATGGAATAACGGACGAACAATTAGATAAATAATGAGGCTAAAAATAGCAGTTGTTTGACATTCACTGCCACACGTGTTAATTTCTAGTAAATAAAATAATATCGGTTTTGCGAACGTACCATACGGCTTACACCGCAGTTTGGACGAAGTTCTACAGCTGCAGTTATGAATTCCTTTCCATATTTTTCTGTGAAATGCTTCTTTATTTCTAGAAGTTCAGGTACATCTCCACATCTTGGTGATGCAAATACGACACTCGTAATTGCTTCCTTCAGGTCAATGGGGCAAATCCTACAGAGTCAAATGGGAAATAACATTGTAATTGTCAATCTTGTGCTGTATTGATAATGCAGAAATAGATTACCATTGTGAAAGAAATTACATACTTCTGAGACTCGATTATCGGCAGACGTGCCACAATAAGTTCGCAATATATCTCAATAAGGTCATATGCAGCCATCATCTTCTCTTCCCTCGTCACATGTTCAACCTGAAAAAAAATAATGCAAGATATTGATGAAACGGTCTTCTCATGTAACACTAATCTTGGAATTGACACAACGTGGAGAAAGGAAAAACTCGAACGAAAAATATAAGACTGAATTTCATCAGGCTCCATTTCTAGCTCTCGTCCAAGTTCCAATGTAGATTGCAGTAATACAGACTCCCAACTACCCAAACTAACTCCGACGGTGACGCATAAATTTCAAGGAGAACACCGAGTTTTGCATTTTGATATAAATGGCACCAAAAATCAGTTACGTCAAAAGAAACTACAAAAGGCAAGTAATAACATACTTCTGTCGCAAAGATCTTATCGGTGTAAATCATTTGCCCCCGCAGTAGATAATAAATAAATCATTTTATTAATTGCTATTTGCAAATATTTCAATTAACCGACACTAAATACCGAACAAATACAGCTAGAACATATCAGATTCTGACTTTATCATCTGAAAGCAAAAAATGCGGTCAAACATTTTTTTAAAAGTCAATACAAACCACATGAAGATTTACGCTATTCCACCATATGAGTTGCTTCTACATTGATATCCAATAAGAAGTCGAATGAAAATCCAAAATACTCTAAGCACTCAAACATCTCCAAACAATATTGCTAAAACATCAATTTAATTCGATAATTACGAACTGATCACTCGACGAAACCACAGAATTAACTTCACAAAAAGAAATTGAAATTCAGTCGGATTAAATTCTGATAAACCCTAAGGGATAAAGAATAATTACTCTAATCCGAGCCGTCGGAATCTGGCCGGACTCAAGTAACTGTGCTATTTCCCTCTTAATCTGGATCACTTGCCCTTCTTTCCTGTTCCTTAATAGCTTCAGCCGCGAAGATCCCAGCTTCAGCGACGTTTTGCTGCATCGAATTCAATGTCAGAATTTCACAACCGGATGGAAAAAATAAATTCATTAATTAAAAAAATAATTAAACAATTAAGCAACTGCGCAGAGTTTTAGAATTCAGGAGGATTTTTACCATTTGGAAGCATTGAATCCGCGTGAAAGCAAATCCTTCGAGCTCTTGAAAAACTTTACTTTCTTCATACTCTAATTGGGTTGGTTATTGTTCTGAATTTTTTTTTTTTTTTATCTGCAATTGAACGGCGGCGAACGAACTTCCTTCGCCGTGGGATTGAATTTCGCTACGGCGAGAATTCGATTTATTATTTATATTAAATCTTAGAAAAAATGGAAAAATCGGAGGGTTTTTACACCGAAGGAGAAGGAAGAAGAAGAAGAAGAAGAACACGGGAAAATGAATGTCACGGTTTTGATTCGTTATTCAGTTTTTACTTTTCAATGGGGGCGGAAAACCGAAATAGTGGAAACTTGGAGGGTGAATGGGTAAATTAATCTAGTTGACTTTCTAGACTCAAACATGGAAAAAACAATTCATGAGTTCATAAATAAAATTTATAAGAAAAAATAAAATAAAAAATAAAGCCCCCACAAATATAATGCATTCAAGTCAATAGTACTTTATTGCGAAAATTAGATATTCAACAGTGTGGAAAATAATAATTAGGAACTTATAATAGCTTCAAATGCATGTAATATGTAGTTATTTTATATTTGAGTTCTATAATTACACAATTTTTGTATGTGAAAATATTATTGGTAGGATGGTATAGTATGAATATTGTACTCAATTATCATTTATATATTTGATTAAATAACAAAACATATAATAGTATGAAAGAGACTTTTTAACTTTTAAAACTTGACAATAGTTTTTTGTATATTTGAGAAACTTGAGTTAAAACAAGAAATATATTGTTTTTAGTGTTAAATCTATTTGGGTAAAACTCATCTCCAAAAGATATGTAATAAATTTGCACAATATATATATTGCAAAATAATACGATCAACTCGGGTGATAACCATAAACTCATTTACTTCAACAGTTAGGTCGGAACGGGCGATAACGTAATTGCAGAACATGGTTTTGGTTGAAACAATGGCAATATTAAACATGTAATTAATTAATATAAGTGAAATCATAAAGAAAGACCTAAGTGCCATGAATGCATGTTACCATTATTAATTTATTATTTGTTAGAGTCAATTTTTTTTTTTAAGTTAGCTTGTCTTAAGGAGGTTTTGGTGGGGCCCAGGAATTGACATTTAACGTGCGACACATAAAAAATGTCAACGTCAGTCCACGTCAATATTCATCCTAATCACGCGTTAATAATTTGTTAATAGTTGGAAAATATCTTTAGAAAGTTAAAATTGTCTATGCATGAGTGTCGTGAACGAAGTTTCCTTCCGGAAAAATAGGCATTACTTCATCGTATCAAACTTTTCCACCAAGTAGGTAAAGTAAATCCGCTTAATTTCACTTTGTGCTCTTGAAAAAAAATAATAACACTTTACACCCTCGAATGTATTTTCAAAGCTTATGAAGGTAATTTAATATTTTTAGTGGTATTTTT
The DNA here is from genome assembly GCF_000504015.1 of Erythranthe guttata. The sequence goes on along the minus strand of NW_012193677.1, from coordinate 1,573,478 downwards.
TCGGGATGCAAAATGTCAAAAATCAATATTTTAAAATTGTAAAGTGCGAAAGTAAAAATGTATCTCATCAACATATTTAAAAAAATTACAAAAAAATATTTAATAATAGAAAATGAAAAGTACAAAAGAAATCCATCAACTATGTTGTTATCAAGTTGTTTGAAAATTATATTTTCTTCCAAAGATTTATGTCTAATTTTTTCACTAATTACAATAAAAGATCCATCAATCAAATAATTTAGTGAATTTTTTTTTTTATTTTTTTAGTAAGAAAATATAAAAAAATTCAGTGATTCTTTGTGATTTTTATTTTTTCACATTTGTATGCTTAAAATTATGTTGGAGGTAAAAGAAAATAATAATTTAATTTTTATTTTGCACCATGGAAAAAAAAAATTAATAAAAAATTTCCATTACCTTCAAGAAGATTTAAATATTAAATTCAAGTTCATGGTGCATTATTAATGATTTATTGTGTTTCGAAGAAAATAGTATTAAACAAGGGTGCAAAGTGCTAAAATGTTATATTTGAAAGATGCAAAGTAAAATTAAGTCGAAGTAAATCATAAAAAACAAGATAAAATAATATAAAAGATAATAGAAAAACAAGAAAGTGTTGATCTTTGATGTTGGAGTCTTTCTGGGCATCTCCAAATGAGTACCTAAAACTCACGAGTCTTTGATAAAAAAAACTCAACACCAATGAAGGTCCTAAAGAGTTTCTAAAATAGAGACTATTTCTAAAGTTTCTAAATATTTTTCTATATTTAAAAATATAGAAAAATATTTAAATATTTTAAAAAAACATATTTTTCTATATTTAATTTTTTTAAATATTTTTAAAAATATTTAAGAATATATTTATATATTTTTCTAAATATTTAAAGATATTTTTCTATATTTAAATAATTTTCTAAGTTTCGTAGAATTGCATATAGAGACTCTAACTTAAAGTTGTCCCACGGTAAATTAATAAAAATTTAAGAAAATTAAACTTTTATCTTTGTGGTTGAAATATTTATTTTTGTTACTTGAAATATTTTTTTTATTGTTGCATACAAAAAAAAATTCATTTTTTCCTAGGTGAGATATATATTGAAAAATTAAGATAATGTAAATAAAAACTAACTATCGAAAATTTAATGTGCAAAACTAAGCTATAATCTAGTTATAATAAGAAATAAATTAAAAATGAATACATTAAAATAATTGTTTAGAACTCGTCATTGGAGATGAACTTCTTTTTTAGAGACCCAAGTCTCTAACTGGATCTCTAAAATCAAATTTAGAGACATGTTTTATATACTTTATTGGAGATGCCCTAAGCTCAATTCATTTCTTTATTCAATATAAAATCTAAAGCACGATTTAAACTCAAGTTGATCATTTATTTGATATCAAATATCAATCTAAAATATAATATTTTTATATTCAATTAATTCACAAAATAAATAATATAAAATATGTTTAGAGTATATAAATATATTGTCTATACGGGTGAATTAACCCCAAATTTGAACAAAATAATTTTTATTTGATTAGCACATGTCGGTTTTGATTTTTAATTTTTTTTTTTACTTTGACACTAAGCTAGTACAATATTTATTTCTAATATATATTAATACTTAATAGTACAAATATCACTGAAGAAATATTAGTTGATACTTAATAATTTGCAAGTGATACTAATTTGAGCTTCGACATGATTAATTAGTATAATTTAAAATTGCTGCTAATGTTATATACCAGTCACAGACTCACAATAATTGGAATATTGTGAAGAGCAATATTTCATTAAATTTAATGATTATAAGAACTGCTTTTAAATAGTGATTATTTGATATATGTACAATAATAAGAAGAATTCCATTAAGAAAAAATTGAAAATTGAAATTTGAAATTGAATTCCATCCGATACTTGTATTTTAAAAAATATAGTTTAAGAGCAACTCCAATGGCTATCGAAATAATTCTCAATTTAATCCTTCCATTGGAGGAGGAAGCATCAAAGTAGTAGTTTTTTAGTTTGATACTTCATTTAGTGCTTCCACTGGAGTTGCTCTAACATTTAATAGTCTCGTTAAAATAGTGGTTCCGACTCAAGAAGAAATGTGTTAAATTTTTTTTGATAAGTTAATATAAATATTGAGGTTCAACTGTAATTAAGGTCAAGGTTGATGGAATATTATAATATTATGGGTAAATTACGACCACCACTGAAATATGGTTAAATTAAAAAAAAAAAAAAAAAAAAACCTCTCCCGTTCTGTTAATTACCCATCAATCAACTATGAATCCTCTTAGAGGTCCATGGAATCTTCTAAATTATGTGGAATATTTTTCAGTTTGTACCCATTTTATCCTATTAGAGCTCCACGTTTTAAAACAAGATGATCATAAGATTGTAAATATCAGATTGTGGTGCATCAAAAACTGCATTTGCACAAACCGAATAAGTACAAACTAGAGAACATTCCACGAAATCTAGAAGATTATATTGAATTTGACAGACGTGTAAGAAGATTCGATTCATAGTTGAGGAATGATGGTTATTACCCAAATAAAAAGAGTTTTTTCATAATTTGACCATACCGTAATATACCGTAATATTAATTAAAAAACTTCAAAATCATCTAAATATAAATTTAAACTCCTTTTTTCGATTAAGAAATAGACTAAAATTTAAAGACGTGAAGGGAAAAAAAAAAAAAAAAAAAAACCTAAACATGAAATTCGAAGTTAGCGATCTCACATCTCTTGGTTTTCAGAGGACGTGTTGGTCATCAATCCAGTCATCTCTTGGCACAAGTGAGACACGTGTGCGCCATCTCTGAACGCACGTGCGAGTTTTTCTCTGACATCGGGTCCAGAACCATCCAACGCTCGTTCGATTTTAAAAATCAACGATCTCAACTCGTGTGCACCAAGGAACAGAGCATCCATCATTGAATCTGTATCCAGCGCATGCGCGTCAGCCTTCAATTGGTTCATCAGATCATCGGTGGTACGCCTCAAACGATGAATCGTGTTGTCCAACTCGATGATTTGTTGAGCTAACTCAGCAACTTCCGAGTTTTCCATTGCGTGTTAATTTAACCCTTTTGTTTTCGAGAGTTTTTGTACCTATATCTGATATATATATATATATATATATATAGGCAGAGATTTACTACGGAGAGGGAGAGGGACTAGGATTAGGGTTTGGGGCACAAGATTGATTTTTAGGGTTTATAATATATGTTCCGTTTATTCCGGAGGTAAATACCGATTCTCTCTCTTCCCCTTCACACGCGCCCCTATTTTCTCCCAATCCCACGCGCACCTCTCCCAATACCCCCCAATTGTTTTTCTTTTTCTTTTTTGTTTTCTTCTTTTGTTTGATTCAATGGGAAAAAAGGGTTTTACTTATTTAAGAGTTTTTTTAATAAATAATATAAAAATAATATTTACAACCAAGAATATAACTAATTCGATTGTATAGGTTCCATCCTAATAAATAAAAGATTCCGTTAAAGTTAACAAAATTGTATACCAAATTTAGTGAGAATTTTTTTTTAGTAAGAATATATAAAAAATTTCAGTGATTCTTTGTGATTTTTATTTTTTCACATTTGTACGCTTAAAATTACGTTGGAGGTAAAAGAAAATAATAATTTAATTTGTATTTTGCACCCTGGAAATAAAAAAAAAATAGTAAAAAATGAAATTATCTTCATTAAGATTTAAATATTCGATTCAAGTTCAGGTGCGTTATTAATGATTTATTGTGTTTTGAGGATGCAAAACGGTATTAAAATGTTTTAAGGGTGCAAAGTGCTAAAATGTTATATTTTAAGGATGCAAAGTGAAATTAAGCCGAAGTAAATCACAGGAAACAAGATAAAATAATTAATAATATAAAAAAATAATAGAAAAACAAGAAAATGTTGATCTTTGATGATGTCGTCTTTAAGGGCATCTTCAATGGAGTGCCTAAAACTCACGAGTCTCCATATTTAAGAACTTTGATAAAAAAAAAAAAAAAAAACCTAACACCAATGTAGGTCCTAAAGAGTCTCTAAAATAAAGACTATTCCTAAAATTTCTAAATATTTTCTTATATCTGGATTGCATATAAATTGTCCCACGGTAAATTAATAAAAAAAATTAAGAAAATTAAACTTTTATCTTTGTGGTTGAAATATTTATTTTTATTGTTGAAAACACAAAAACAAAAACAAAAAAAAAATCCTAGGTGAGATATATATTGAAAAATTAAGATAATGTAAATAAAAACTAACTATCGAAAATTTAATGTACAAAACTAAGCTATAATCTAGTTGTAATAAGAAATAAATTATAAATGAATACATTAAAATAATTATTTAGAACTCCTCATTGGAGATGAACTTCTTATTTAGAGAACCCGATCTCTAAAATCAAATTTAGAGACATGTTTTACATACTCCATTGGAGATGCCCTAAGCTCAATTCATTTCTTTATTCAATATAAAATCTAAAGCACGATTTAAACTCAAGTTGATCATTTATTTGATATCAAATATCAATCTAAAATATAATTTTTTATATTCAATTAATTCACGAAATAAATAATATAAAATATGTTTGGAGTATATAAATATATTGTCTATATATAAGGGTGAATTAACCCCAAATTTGAACAAAATAATTTTTATTTGATTAGTACGTAACATGTCGGTTTTGATTTTAAATTTTTTTTTTTTACTTTGACTCTAAGCTAGTACAATAATTATTTCTAATATATATTAAAGAGTACAAATATCACACAAGAAATATTAGTTAGGGGTATTTACAAATTTGTAAAGAGATCAAGATAAAAAACATCCTTACCAATAAGTCCACACATGGTTCAGGTTTTTGTAAATGACTAAAATAACCACTCATAATTTAATATGTTCTAATTTCATCCTTAACTTTATTTAATCTCAATTTGACCCCAAATTTCACAAATTATTCAATTTTGACCCAAAACTTTTATTTTTTATAAAAAAAATATTTTTTCAAAAACTTTTTTTTCCCGCCGGATTCCGGCGTTGACTTTTCAAAAAAAAAAATTCTTCCGGATTTTTTCGCCGGTTTCCGGCGTTGACTTTTTCGATTTTTTTTTTGGTTTTTTTTTTCTCTTCTTTTCTTTCTTTCTGTAACTTTTTTTTTTCGTTTACACAACAATATTGCTGTGATTGACAGTAATATTAACTATCTTACTGTTAAACACAGTAAAATTAACTAAACTACAGTTTAACACAATAATATTGCTATATTAATCTCTAGCACAGTAATATTAACACAACAAAACTCATTATTATTGTGTAATAGAGTAATATTCCTATGTTGACCATTCAACAAATGTAAACATAATAAAAAGCCAAAAAAATTAATATTACTGTGAGTGACAGTAATATTACTATAACAACAGTAATATTACCGTCAACCACAGTAATATTATTACGTTACTCCGTGAATAACTCAAACAAACAAAAAAATACAAACAAAATAATAATATTGATGTGGTTGACAGCAATATTACTATAACAACAGTAATATTACCGTCAACCACAGTAATATTATTGTGTTTATAGTAATATTACAATAATAGACAGTAATATTATTACGTTACTCCGTGAATAATTCAAACAAAGCAAAAACCCCAAAAAAATAATAATATTGATGTTGTTGACAGTAATATTATTGTGTTTATAGTTATTTTACTGTCAACGACAGTAATATAATTACGTTGACTTGTCAACAAATCAAACAAAATAAAAAAAATAACAAAAAATAAAAAATAATAATATTAAGTTAATTTACTGTCAACGGCAGAACAATTACATAAATGTATTGTCAACGGCAGTATAATTACGTTAATTAACTATCATTGACATTATAATTACGTTAATTTACTGTCAGTGACAGCACAATTACGGTCAACGTTTAGCGACGGAGGTAAAAAAAAAAAAAAAAAAAAAACTTTAAAAACTCTAAAAAAAAGTCAACGCCGGAGACCGCCGGTCAATGCCGGAAACCGGCGAAAAAATCCGGAAGAAAAGAGAAGAAAAAAGAAAAGTAAAAAAAAAAAAAAAAGTCAACGCCGGAATCTGGCCGAAAAAAAAAATTTTGGAAAAAAAAATTTGGGGTCAAAATTGAATAATTTGTGAAATTTGGGGTCAAATTGAGGTTAAATTAAGTTAAGGATGAAATTTAAGCATATTAAAAATTGGGTATAAAGGGTTGAGGGTAATATTGGGATATACATGAATGTTTCCTTTATTTATGATAAATATTAAAGGGATGGGCTTATTGGTGAAAGAGATATAACCCCTAAACCTAGAATAATAAATGTGTATGGTTGGAGACTTTATCACAAAAACCCCTATTAGTTAATACTTAATAATTTGCATGTGATACTAATTTGAGCTTCGACATGATTAATTAATATAATTGGAATCGTTGCTAATCTATATAATATATAAAAGTTGAATTGCATAGCTAATTGATTGACATTTGGCAATTTTAATTGATGACATGTCCTCAATTTCATCCCAAGTGGCGAATTGATTGGTGGAAATAAATCATCAAAAAACATGTCATCATTTTCCAAAATTAAAGGTAATTAAATATATTTAATTATTTTATTTATCTATTTATATCCTACCATTTATAAAATGCTCTAAATATATCAACTTTCTTGGAAACCATAAATAAATTTATTTTTGAATTTAATTTTATAATTAATTTAATTTGAATTTAGTTAAATTCGATTTAAAATCTTCCCTTATTATAATTGCATGATTGGCGGTGTTACGAATTTTTTTAAATTTTAATTCATAAAATTGGATTTATATTCAAAAAACATATTGCAGAATAAATTATTTGATATTATACATTTTACATGAACATGACCAGAGAATATGTATTTTTTTACTAATTTAATATTATATATTAATATTATTTGTAAAAAAGAAAGATACATGTTTGAATTTACTATCTTGCGAAAATTGACACTATTTGTTATTCCATGTGTAGAGTAATGTACTCCCAATTATTTACCATATTGAAAATTATAATACATAAATTTCATGTTATTATTTAAATAATTATTTTTTCTTCACTGATTCCAGTGACAATAAACTTTACGATTGATTTAACCTTTTTAATTATATACTAATTAAAATACAAATTTTATTATGATTATACTAATAAATTGAATAACCTAAGTTAAGTTTAATCAATTCATAAAAAAACGAATTGATTTTATATATTTCAAAATATAATAATTCTAAATCTTTGGAATTAAATTTGTTTATCCACTTTATTTAATGGCTAACATTAAGAATATCAATTGTTTTGTTTAAAATGTATAATGATTGTATATACTATATATTGTATTCCACTAATAAGCATTTTATTATAATTCTAATAAATATAATGAAGTAAATATCTACACCAACTCCAACCCAAAAGTATCAAAATGAGTTCGCAAATATTTATGTGCTATTTAATATTTTGTTTTGATATTTATCTAAATGTATTTTCTTCAACCATAGGTATTAAATAGTTGTTAATTAAATATATCTAATTGCGACATGTTATTTTCTAAATGGACACTGAGGTGGTTAAATTCATAACTCATGTTTGATATTTTATTCTGCATGATTGCATAATGTATTTTTTACATTTTGAAAGATGAAATGTCAAAATACCTCAATTCATAACTCTATTAGAATTAAAAATTACTATCTTAGAGTATAAAAATAGTGGTTAAATGTTTTGATAGCTTATTTAATAATCCCACTCGAATGCTCTTGCCGTAAATAGTTTATATTAATAATTCCCCTAATGTTTGTTTCCGTCTTACATCGACCCCCTTATGGTATGATTTTCAAGGATTATTACGTGGAATATTCCAATAATGTTTATTATACCCTGCACACACGACATTTCTTTATGGTAATTTTTAAAGACAAAAATTACCCTCAGGTGAACTTTACACGAAATCTTTATTCTTCTTAAATAACACTTTCACAATTTTTTAGTATTACCATGACAACCCTGAGGGTAACTTTTTAGTTTAAAAAGTACTATAAAAGAAATGTCACGTCTGCAATGGTGGACTCCATATTTTTTGGGACATTACATGGAATAAAAAAGATTCCGTAAAAAAATCACACCATAAGGGGGTCGTGTAAGACAGAAACAAACATCAGGGGGGTTTGGTATAATCACCGATAAGTGGGGGTGTTTTCTGTAATTTCACCTAAGTTCAAGAGAATTTTCATACTCTATCTTATTAACAATGATTATTGTTCTTTTACGTCTTAACGCTTACTTATACCCTTATAGTATTTTAAATAATTTTAATGTCAGTTTGATAATATAATTAAATATTAATTTCTCACATATTCATATGTGTTTTTTAT